>VWYI01037599.1:526681-639873 GCA_013399455.1 Anthoscopus minutus | reverse complement strand
ATGAATCTGTCCTGACTTTTATATCTACTTAGTTGTTCCAGATGCTTTTTCTAACTTACGTTCAACTTTTCTTTGTCATGATTTTTAGAAGAATACTTACTGAATGTGAACAGATCATGACAGAAATCTCAGGTAAGTTCCATATTTACACTTTGAGTGCCTTGAGGGGCTGGGGTATTCTTAGCCCAGAGTTACTAAATGAGGTTAGTAGTCTTTCACCTCTGACATTAGTATTTCAGGTGCTTCCAGGGTAAGTGTAAGGTTTATGACAAGGTAGACAACAATTTTATACATATTCATACAGACATTATGTCATTATATTTTTAGGTAATGATGACTTTCTGAATAAGGCATGAATTCTCCACTGGAGTGTGAGCTGTTGGTTTATTAGAACTGGCAGATCCGTTTTTCCATCACTTTGTGTTCAGTTGTTTATAATCTGACATCATTTAAGCAGCAGGGTATCACTAAAAGTTCTTGCTGGACAGATCTGGCCTTTTACTTTAATCAGGTTTGTGGCTTCAAAACCAGGAAAGACATCCAGTGAAGCTCTTGTGTAGTTACACTTTCTTAGCTCAAAGCTGAAATAGGCACATCTGTGCCAGCTCTTTTGTGTTCTTCTAAGGCCATGGGAAACAGCTTGGGTGTGCTAACCCAAACCTCTTCTGGAAGTCTACTGTGCTAGTCTGACTTGTTATCCTAGTTTCCTCCAGATCTTCCAGCTGTTGTGTGTGTTTAATGAAAAACATTTTTGGATTCCTTGCTTCTATCACAACATTCAAGGCTCCTGTAAGGGTAAACTCTAGTGGAGTATTTTGACTACAGTGCAGGAGAAAAAATGCTTTTGGCAAGCACATTGTCATGGTGTTTGGTGTGAGGCAATATGTCACAAAGATACAAAGACTTTTTAAAAGCACAGACATGGTGTCTTTACAGGTGAGAGGCTGTGTTATGAAACCTTTGTAAGGGGAAGAATTGAAAGTGTAGGGGTTATCTGTCTGTACTATGGAACTGGTTTTATGCTAAAGCAGTAACTTTCATGGGTTAACTCCACTTTCTCTAGAGGATGTTCAGAAGCAGAAGGAAATCTCAAGGAAAGAAATACAGAAGCTGATGGAAGAGAAGCAGCAAGCTATTTCAGATCTGAACTCTATGGAGAAGTCCTTCTCTGATCTCTTCAAGCGATTTGAAAAACAGAAAGATGCATTAGAGGGTTACCATAGGGTAAGATGATTGAATGCAAATTATATCCTTACAAAATAAGGGAGATTTAGTGGAGAGGAAGTGGTGGACTTTCTAGAACAGCCATTAATTAGATAGTATAGAGACTACCTGTAAAACCAGGTGCTAAGTTGTTTATTTAAAGACTATAAAAAACCTACTAATTCATTGTATTTAATGACTGACTTGAAGTAAGATAATGATATCTCAGAGGGCAAAGTTTCTTCAGACAGAAGTGAGCTGTTTCTTGCTGCAGCACGTTTTTTTTGTTTATCACATGTGGTAACTCTCATGTGGCAACTGCTGCATAAGAGCAGCTTGTTTCCCCTACATCATATTTAATGGATGCTGAAGTGGTTTTGCAATTACAAGTCAGAATAATAGGTTATTAGATGCTCCCTACTAAGATGCAAGTGGGGCTTTTCTAAAGCTAAACCCAGGCCTTTGTTCTGCA
Organism: Anthoscopus minutus; assembly: GCA_013399455.1. Taxonomy (NCBI): domain Eukaryota; kingdom Metazoa; phylum Chordata; class Aves; order Passeriformes; family Paridae; genus Anthoscopus; species Anthoscopus minutus. The sequence continues at coordinate 638,198 of VWYI01037599.1, read as the reverse complement.
GCCTCTTCAGAGGCTGGAGGAAAGAAGATGATGAGGGATATAAACTATGGTTTCTTACTCCATAAAATGCATAAAAATTGGTTCAGTTGGTACTTAAAAAAAAGTGCCTTCAGATTTCTTTTCATTCAGTTATCCTTTAATGTCCCTGTTAACTCAAACTCAGAAACTGACCCATTAGGTTGTCTAGGTTTTAGAAACAGGCACAGTGTCTGTTACAACTTCAGTTTCTTCATTCCTAACACGTCAGGCTTCCTTCATCTTGTGTCCTCTCCATCCCCCCCTAAATTCAGAAGCCCTGTCCTTAGGGCAGAGATAAACATCACTTGGAAACACGGTTACTAAATTTAAGACCTACAATTAGAAGTGTCTTAGCAATTGTTGCAAACAGTTTCAACTTTCTGCACCATCTAATAAAATATGTTCAGTGTGACTAGTAAGGTAACTTTCTTGCTGTAAGTGTTGGATTTGTACACATCAGGGTCCAAAGCCTGAATCTTTCCATGGGTTTGTTGGAGAGGTTGGACTTCTAGCTATTGTGACAGTTGCAACTTAATACAAAGCTAATTTAAAAAAAAAATTGGAGAAAAACAAAGCCAGTTAGTGACTGTCATTTTAGTGACCTCTTTTAGTTTGCTACTAAATAGTATATTGAGGGGGAAATATGGTGAATAAATGGTTTCAAAGTTAAGATAGGTGAAAGGAGGCAGTTTAGTCCATATAGGCCTGTGGGATTTCATAGTTGTCCATAGTTTCTCCAGTGAGAAAACACTGCCACTCAGGTGTAGTCAAATAAGCCATTTCTCAAGTGGGGAGACTCTTCCATCTACTAGCTTAAACAGCTAACTGAACTTCTTTGGGTTTTGGAACAGAATGAAGAAGTTCTGAAGAAATGTGCAGAAGATTACTTGGCTAGAATTAAAAAAGAGGAGCAGAGATACCAGGCACTCAAAGCACATGCTGAAGAAAAGCTAAAGCAGTAAGTACCATGTCAAGAAGCCAGGTACCAGGAGTGACATACATAGTTTTCACAGTTGCTGCAGAATGTGGTTCAACAGTGCCAAAACTTGACTTAAATTAACTATTTCATTTGGTGATTAATCCAAAGTACAAGTATCCAGTGTGTTTCTGTGAGAGTTTTCCTGTGCTGTCAGGAGGGGACGTAAACACCATCTTGCACCTGTTTCAGAGCCAATGAGGAAATTGCCCAGGTTCACAGCAGAGCAAAATCAGAGATTGCAGCACTTCAAGCCACTCTGCGCAAGGAACAGATGAGGATCCAGTCTTTAGAGAAGAGCCTTGAACAAAAGGTCAGTCACAATGCCATGGGTGAGTCTCTTCAAGCTATTGCCTTAGACTTGTATCAGGGCTAGAGGGAGCCTTGCTAACTGGGCTGGTTTTGATGGCTGCTGTCCTGGCAGGTTTTGGGAAATTGGCATTGAGACCTAAGACAAAACTGTCATGTCAGTTTTGTCTGTATGTTAAGATTTTTTTTTTGGAGCACAAGGGTTTTTTTCCAAACCAGTCTGGGCTCCTGTGTCAGGAGATTATAAGGAATTCTACAAACTGGAAATTGTCACATGTAAGTAAAAGTATCCAAGCATTGTTTTATGGAGTCTCTTGTGAAGATTAAAATCTAAAACTGTCCATATCTTGAATTTTGGTGTACTTAACAAAGGCTGAGTCCCAAAAGACTTGTTTCCCTGGGTCAGTTGGTCGCCATGTATTATGGGAATGTCTGTGGAAGAAGCACAAGCAGTATAATGGATTCTGGCTCATTTCCTGAGGCTCCTAAGGAGGCCATGTTGTGACCTTTGGTACAGTAGGCTGTCCTTCACATGAAATTTGCTTGAGCCCCCATTATGTAAATGGGCTTTCTATTGCCCCTGTATACTGGCAAACTGGACTTATTGCAGCTCAGCTCACTACCAGGTTGTAACATACTTTGGACATACCTGAAACTTGCTTTTTTTCTTCCACAGACTAAAGAAAGTGATGAATTAACGAAAATCTGTGATGACTTGATCTTGAAGATGGAAAAAAATTGATATCTTAACTGTCTTGTAAATATGTTTATTTTCTGACTTGCTGTCTTGTGTGTTCACTCATTTTTATGTATGTGAAAAAAAAAATAAAGTTCTTGACTCACACTTGTCTTCTAAATTATTGGCTGTATCTATTAAGTTCAGTTGCTGCTTCCAGTAAGTGTAACAATGTCTTAGCATTTTCACACCTTGCTCAAAGGAAAAACTTCCAGTCAGTGTACCTTCAGTCTGTTCCCTGTGTATGAACCTCAGAGTTCTATACTCTTGACCTGGCTTTGCTGGGGAGGGTTGCCATGGGCATTGTCTCTATTTTTCAGTTGCTGCTCTCTCACTTAAATCAAGGCATTCCAGAGTTACAAGACTGAACTAAAACTGAACCTGCAAAAAATGCTATAAAGTATTTAATAATGTAAAAAGATTTGGAACTTAACTTCGGCTTTGATTTGTGGGTTTGGGTTTTTTATTATTATTAAGAAGAGCTGGAGTGATTTTGTTTTTGCAGATAAGCTATCCAGAGGGTTTAATGGCAGGACTGATTGCTGCTCTCCTTCTCTGGGATTTTCCATGTCATTAATCTGACACTATTGACTGTAAAATCTTCAGTCAGTCTCCCTGACTGTAATGGAGAGCCTTGAGAGCTGTGGGCAGATCACGGGTTATGATGAAGTCAGCCCCAGGCAATAGCTGACATCTTGGATAAGCTGTTATTACCTGACAGCAGCAGGATTGTCTCAGTGCAAGCTACAACTTTAGATTTCTAAAATCATGTGGGAGGTTATTCCCTTACTTCCCTGACTTGTAGATGCATCTTCAGAAGGGCTGTTGCTCCTGAGTGTGCTGAGCTGCACTTGGAGCCTTTCCCTTAAATCAAGGTAGTCTGCCTGGGCAGGTGGAAAAATGAGCAGCAGTGCTTTGAAGTCCAGAGTCAGCTCCTCTGTGAGACAGCTATTGCTCAGTGTAGGTATCAGGAACACCCTATAGATCAAAGCTAGTTAATAAACATGCATCAGGGTTATGATTTGTGGGGTTTTCCTTGTGATTTCTGCACTAATGTGAAGAGGGTGATGGCAGTCACTATGATATTGAATGGCTGGCTCTTGTAGAAGTTGTGCTGTACCTTTTAACTTCTAGCTTAGGAAAGTGGCAGGTGGAAGAGAAGAAATAGCCATAGATGAGTGTACAAAACCAAAGCTCACTAGCCCCTGCCTCAGCCTCAGATTGTAGGACTCCCTTGGGATGTTTTTAAATAGATGACCAGACTGATTAGAAACCTTGTACTTGGTCTAATTTGGGAAATATCTTAGTTGTGGAAACATTTTCACTAGGTTTGCAATAAAATGGTTTGAAAGCAAAGATCCTGTCATTCCAACCACCTGTCATGGGTAGGGACACCTTCCATGAGACCAGGTTCTTGGGAGCCCCATCCAGCCTGGCCTTGAACACTTCCAGGGGTAGGTTATGCACAAATTCTCTGGGTAGCACACAAGGTTGGCACCGAAGTTGCTGCTACTATTAGGCTGCAGTTAGCAAGGGTTCAGCATTCAGTCCCAAAGGCCAGACCTGTGCTTTGCTCCCTGGTGTTGGATCATTGCTGTGGTGTGATGAGCCACACTGGTCTGGGGGGAAGAGCAGTGACTGTTTGAAGCTGCTGCTTTACAATAGATCACTGTGTCAAAGGTTCACTTTGTACACTGTGCATGAAAAGAGGAGGTAGCAAAGGGCAGAGCGTTTCAGGGATAAAGAGAGATTTATTAGGGATAAGCCTGCAATCCTAAATATTTCCACAAGATGTAGCTGCTGCTCTTTGAAATAAGGGCTTTATGGGATTGTGTTTCAGCACGTTGCTGTCCCTCTTCTGAAGTTGTGCTTAATGCTAGTAAGACAATTGTTTTTATGGATTTCTGTTGGAATGGATAAAAGTTGCACAGTGATGTGTGATAAATAGTAAACTGTAAAAAGTGGCAATGTTCTCTGGAGTTTTTGTGCTACAAGTGCCAAAGTATTACACCTTTAGGAAACTGCTGCATTAGGGAGTACTGGGCTCTTCCTTTCCTTCCTGTGTTCTTTCAGGGTAAAATGACTTTCTACTCTTCCCCCAGCTTTCTATTATTTATGCAGAATATCTCTGGTCCAGTTTGCTGGGGATGTAAGGAGAGACTTAAAACATGTTTTGTTGTTTCTTGCATATAGCAGCTGAACAGACACCACCACCCCCAGGGTGTTGATGGAGGTGAATACAGGAGACCAGTAGAGACCAGCATGCCAGATGCAGGTGCAAGGGTTGTGTTGATGCTTGAAAATTCCTGTCTAATATAAAAAATTTTATTAAGAAATTGTCAAGTGTACAAACAGAGGATGACACTTCCTCTCCGGACAACTTGTTTCCAGTTGGAGTACTTGGGAGGATGTATTTTATCTCAGAGCTGATTAAGGTGGAGCAAAGGTACTGAACCTTTTTCCCAGCTATTTTCATTCCTGTTCCACCAAAACCAATTTTCAGCAGAACATTCATCATGGTCCAAGCACAGACTTTAGTCTCTTGCACAGTTAAAGACTGGTGTTCAGAAATTGTGGCTTAAACCTCTTTGGAGTCAGGGAATCTCTCCAGGTTGATTCTAGAGTCAGTGGGTTTTATGTTGATCAATTTTCCAGTCTTATTGTGCATTTTTGACAGTGCAGGATATGTAAAAAAAAAATCACATTTTGATATGAGGGAACTTTGGGAGTCACCTTAGTGTGAAATTGAAACCAGGCAAGGGCTGAATCAATCTGACTTCAGCTGGACTTCTAAATAAGAGCTTTACTTCTTAGGTTGCAAGATACACCTCTGAAGCACGTGTTTTTCTCCTCCCTATTGTGAAAATTAAAACAGAGAAGAAAATCAGAGAAATAATGAACAGTCTCCTTTTTTTACTCAGTTTGGGGGGTGGATTTATTACCTGAACAAAAACCAACAGATAATCTTAAAGCAGAAAAGGGAGTTTAGTACTAATTTTCCATTGGAAAACAAATGGTAAAAGCATTTAATTACAGCAATTTCTTTGGCTGTATGAGGAACTTTCCATTTCTTTAAAAGTCATTAGATCATAGCATGACTAATCCTTTTATGGTTCTGAAAGGTCTGTGTGGTTTGATTTTTGACAATTGGTTTGGTCACAGCATCTATTTTCTTACAGATTTATTTTCTTCTCCAGCACATCTAATACAGACAAACGAAATCCTTTGTATTGGTCACGGGGAAGGAAATTCCTTATGAGTTTTGTCCTATTTTTGATGATAGTGTATGTAAAATTAACAGCAATTTACATCAGCTATTTGCTTTTCAGCTCCTGCTACCAGATTTTTGCTGGTGACATCCTTGCTGTTTGAAGGTCTCTTGTAGTTTGCAGATAGAACCTGTGTCAAGCCCTGATTTTTTTTCTCCTTGTTGTGAGAGGGTTTTACAATGAAGTTCTGCTGTGCTCAAGAGGTTTGTGGTGTAACTTTATTCATCTCCACAGAGTCTCTCCTGGCTCTGGGTGTGTAAGGGGACAGTCCCTTGGGTAGTGCCTCCTGTCAGACCAGGAGCTGCTGGAGCTGGGGACCAGCTTGCCTGACTGTGTGTGTGATAGGTCTCTGTGGCTCAGAAGCAGCTGTGGCTGTTCAGTGGGACTGACACATGCTGTGGCACCAAGTGTGCTCACTGGTGTTGTATGGCTTGCTTGGCTTGAGGAAAGAGCCACTTGGGACACAAATGTGGTGAATCTTCCTCCCTCCTTCTCTTTAAACCAACTTAGACTTGCAGCACAAGACTACATGGGGAAGATCTCCAAACCCTTCCAGTACTAACTTCTGTATCACCTCAGCCCCAAACTTGATAATTTGATGACTTTTGTACAATGCCAGGGTTGGCTTCAGATTCTTCTGGAGCGCTGAATTAGCTAATGAGTCATTTAATCTTTTTCTTTTTTCTCTGTTTTCCAAGCTTGCTCAGCAACATTGATCCTAGAGCCCAGTTAACCACTTTACTTTTTACTTTTTTATTTCTTCTAATACCTTCTCTCCAGTGCCAAATCATTTTTTTCTCTAACTCAAGATCCTATATCACCCCCTCCCAACACAAGTAAACGTGTGAGTCAAATTCAGTGAACCCATTTCCTTTTGAATAAGTTCTTCAAATTAGTTATCCATTATTTCCTCTGGGGAATGCACCAGCTGAAAAGAGAACAAAGCTTTGGGGATCAAGCAGCCCATATTAGTCAGTATGAACAGGCTGTGCTTCCTGGAGCTCAGGAAGGTGCCAGTCAAACCCAGGTGGAGAGGAAATCCCAATGTTTTCCATGAATTATGTCTGGGATATGTCCCCACTTTTACAGGTAGCATTAAAGAAACAAAAACAATGAGACAAACCAGCAATGCATGGTAGATCCAGGAACTGAACATTTTTGGGAAAGTTAGTTATGCAATGTTTCAATATGCAGGAAGTTCCACTGGTTGTCTGTCTCTTGGTATTTTAAACACCATTCCCTGCCTTTCTTTCCATTAACAAAGCCAACTGGCCTGTGCTTGGGAGACAAGTGACAAGTGTTACCCTGCCTCGGGAGTTTTGAGAGCCTGTGCCTGACAGCTGATAATTTTATTTGTGATCATAGCACCACACTTCACTATTCTGTTTGAAGGCATTGCTGGTGTTATATGGGAGAACTATGTTTGGGTTGGAAGAGAGGTAAGTGTTGGTCTAAAAATACATCCAGCCTGGCTCCTAAACTGAGGAGACTTGGATGCAATGGCTGCTTTGTTTTCCCAATCACAGCATCATCTGCTTGCTGCTACTCTGATTTTTTTCCTGGTATTCACCCTGTCTTCCAGAGTTTAGATGCAGAAAGTCATGGGATATAATCCATAATATCAGTAAACAATGTTGTTTATTGGACATTGCAGTAAAGATGGGGTTTAGTTCATTTCAGGGTTTAATGACCTTGGTGATAGGAGGTGAATTTGAGCACAGGGATCTGAGGGCTGAGTAGTAACATGCTCTTGGAGAGACCAATTTGGTGCTCTGCACCTCTCTTTTCCATGGAGGTGTCTGGAGATTAACAGTGTCTGCTGCTTTTACACCACACACTTGAGGTTTTCAGTTCCAAAAACTGAGTGTGTTGCTAATATTTTCCATCTGAGGGGCAGCCTGGAGCTAGCACTTCAAATTTTAGCTACAGAGATCTCATGATAGGAAAGTTGTTGTTCCAGTAGATGAACTAATTAACAATGAAGCATCACATCTGGTTCAAAAATCTCTGCTGTAGTTTCTATGGAGATTTCTGTAAATAAATAAAATCCTTTCCAAAACAGTGTTTGGATCAGCAGTTGATTTCCAAACAATAGAACTCATATCTGGGTCCCAAATCTGAAGTCCCCAGACCAGATCTAGTACCACTGGAATCTGGGACAGCAGGACTGGTAGATTTGCTGAGGATTTAACTCTTTAATGTAGGTGATGCTCAGAACTCCCCCTTCCAAACAAAAACCTGATCTAAAATTTTTAGGTGCTTTTTGCATTCCCTGTGACAAGCAGTGTAGGAGTTATGTCTGTTATGTGGTAAAACATCTCATATTTAAAATGAGAAAAATGTGATGTTTCAAGATAAAAACTGAAACACCTCCATGTTTTCTGTAAAATGAGTGCTTTTAAGGAGTTTTTAATGTGTGGTTGCTGTAAGGACCCTGAGCAAGGCAGAAGAACCTCATGGGCATCCCTTTGCAGTGCCCAGAGCAGCAGGTACTGACAAATCCATCACTCCTGCTCAGGATATTTCAGTGCTTGGAGTGACTCTTCACAAGCAGTGAGTTATTAACCTCCTTCTGGAGCCTAAGGTCCCTGCAGTGACAATTATGCAAAGTGCAGCCTGGAGTCTGTTTGTCTAGCAGGGATCTGTAATTCATTCTTCTAAGTGCTCTTGTCCTGTTTTACCATGGAGCCCATTCCAGAAGCCCTGGGAAAGCACTTGGATGATGGCAGAGCTCAGAGGCAGAAGGAGGATGCTGGTGGTGACACCAGGTGTGATGTGGAATGAGGTGACAGAGAAATGTGTGTGACTGATAAATAGCTGTACCAGGTGTGAATGTACCATGAGCTGGCCTTGGTATGGACTGAGAAGGTCTCCTCCATTCAGACCACACACACACACACACACACAATAAATTAGGAAGTATCTGTGTACACTTGTGAGTAAACATTGGTTGTGTTTGGCTGGCTCCTGAGGGAGGAAGAGTCCCATCTGGAAAGAAATGAGTCCCCCAGAGACCTTTGGAGTTAGGAGTACCTAATCCTAATTTCCAGGATTAGATCTAATCTAAGCATCTATGATAACCTGGTCAGGAAAAAAACTGCAGCTGGAAATATTGGCATCATATCTGCCTTTTTTCTGCTCATCTATACATATAGACATACATGTGTCTATATGTATATGCATATATCTGTAGGTTTCACTCCTTGCTGTTTTACCAAAGCTTCCTAGGACATCAGAAGCAGATGATGTGTGCATCTGTCTGTTAGGAAGTTAAACATGTTTTTAAAATGAATCTATTCATTTTTATCCCAGCACAGTCTGAGCAAGGTGCCACTTGTGGCAAGTGTGATCAGAGCTGGAGCTGCTGGTCTCTGGTGTTCTTGATGAGGGATCTCTGAGGATGAGCCTGGCTGCAGAGAATTGGCTACTCCCCTACTGCACAAAAAAGAGAATTTCAAAGCCTTCTGTGAGAAATAGATGTGAAACTTTCAATCAGGGTCCAACTGTCTCCTGTGTACAAGTAGCCAAGGTTCTTGACCCTACAAGTGATATCCCAAAATCTTTGTGTGCTCTGGAGGAGGGAGGTTCACAGGCAGGTGATAATAAGTTTATCTCAGATATCCCTCTACAGAACAGCAGTGGTCTTTTCAGGCAGCCTGGTGTCAGCCCCCCATGCCTGCACTGCCAGGGATGTGAAGTGCCCCTCACAGCCCAACTGGGGCTCACCAGCTCCCAGAAATCCTGTTGTAGTGTTCAACCCTAGCTGGCTACTCAGCCCTATGCAGCTGTTCCCTCACCCCTCCAATGGGTTTGGGGGGGAAAATCAGAAGAGTGAAAATGAGACAATTCATGGGCTGGGATACTGCCAGTTTAATGGATAAAGCAAAAGCTGTGCATGCAACAAAGCAGAACAAGGAATAAATTCAGCACTTCCCCAGGCAGGTGTTCAGTTGGGCTCCATCACTTGTAATGGTGACTTGGGAAGACAAATGCCACCATTCCTAACAACCCCACTTCTTCCTCCTTCCCCCAGCTTTATACACTGAGCATGATGCCATATATATGGTATGGAACATCCCTGGCTCATTTGGGGTCAGCTGCCCCAGCTGTGTTCCCTCCCAACTCCTTGTGCACCCCCAGCCTCCTCGCTGCTGGGGTGGGGTGAGGAGCAGAAATGGCCTTGGCTGTGTGTGAGTCCTGCTCAGCAATAACAAAAACACCCCTGGGTTATCAACACTGTTTCTAGCACCAAACACGGCCCCATAGCAGATTCTATGAAGAAAATTGACTGTCTCAGCCATAACCAGCACACACAGCTAACCAGAACTGATCCACTGACAGAAAAGCACTTTGTATGTGTGGAAGGTGTTTTTCAGCTGATTTGCACGGATGGACAGGGACCAAAGCAGGATGATTGCTCTAGACAAAGCTGGTTTTACTGCCTGTCCAAGTGTGACATTACTGTGTCCTTAATTACTTGCTGTGCTCACAGTAATGTTCAGTTTCTCAGCATTGTAAAGAATATTATTTATAGGGACTTTATTCTCCTGGCAACTAACAAATTACTTCAGACTGCATCTTTCAATTGGATTTTGCTGTGATTTGTGGCTGTGAAATCCAGAAGATGTTAAAGAAATGGATAAAGGGGATTTATTTGAAATCTTGCAAGCAAAACCAGGTGCAGTTTGTGTTTTGGTTTGATTAACAATCACTAGAATATAAAGGTGAGGGCTTTAAGAGATTGTGAAGATTGCAGGAGAAATTAACTGGATGGGCCAATTCAAGTTCCAGGTCCTCGGATGTGGCTCAGGCAGGGCTGTGGGTCCCTGGATTAGCAGTGTGTCTCCAGGTCCACACCAGAGTGCCAAGGGGGATCTGAACTGGGAACCTGTGACAATCAAGACAAGACAGAGCAAAGTACAAGGCAGCATTTCCACACCATCTGCAGCTGGCTGTGTGAAGGAGTTAGGGAGTTTTGCCTTGACTGTCAAACTGTGCACTGTCAAACTTGCTTTATTCCTACTGCAAAACTTGGGGGACTGGGTTAGCACCAACAGAAACCAACATCATCTCAATAATAATGAGCTCTGTGTGGTGAAGTCTCAATTCTTCTCCTCCATCCTAGTCCAAGTCACGTCCATCCTGACAAAAACAATGAAGAGCCAACATCTCCTTGCACAGAAGTAAGGGGAATTAAAACCCTCTTGCTAAAATAAGACAGCAGCATCTTTATGAGGCACAGAACAAGTCCACATGTGTTCTGGAGCATGTCCCTGGCACAGACACTGCAGGTGCTGAGGTGTCTCAGTCTCTAGGAGTGGAGGAAGCCAAATTGCAGCAGGAAAGATTTCTAGCCCTTGTGCCTATGTCCCTGAGGCTGCCCAAAGTGCAGAGGGCAAAGGCAGTTCCTGGCAGCTCCCAGCTGGGAGCAGGCTGACCTGTCTGATGTCCACAGAACACAAGCCCTGGTGCAGGAAGACTTGCTGAGCCAGGGTGGAGTCAAGGTGGGGAAGATGGTCTAGCAGAGAAGACAGACACCTTAGCTCCTTCCTTCTATTACAAGTGGGAATTCAGATGTTTCCAGAGACCAAGAAATTTTTGCAAATGACCTGAATTTTATTTAGACTTGGAATTTTCAAACTTGGAACTTCTTAAATGAGTTCTAAGAGGCTCCCTCAGACACAAACTTGCTGAGTGAGAGGGAGAAGCAAAGCAGGGGTTTTATTTACTTCCTAATCTCCTTTTTGAAGCCACTGGTAAGGAAACAAGAAGCTTGTTTTTTAAGCCCTCTATTGCTGTCAGACTTTTCTGCTGGGAGAGAGGGTGGTTTTTCTCCTTATTCTTTATTGTAACTCACAACTGTGCACACTAGAAAGTGACTGCCTTTGCATAATAAATTGGGGGTGACCTGGAAAAAAAATGGAAAAGCAGCAGTTTCTAGGGAGTTCAAAAACATATGCTCCAAAATCTGTTTGTCTGTATATTGGCTATTATTTCCAATTGCCAAGGAACTACGTGTACATTTCTGCTTTTTCAGAAGCACATTGTGTGTGTTGTTGACAGGAGGTACTTTGGCTCCAGAATACTGCCAAATAGCCTTGACAAATGGAGATATTTTTTCTCTCTCTTCTCCATCTCTCCTCTCTCTCTGTCCCTCTCCCTGCTTCTCCTCTCTCCTGTCCTCTCTGCACCCCTTCCTCTTGTAGCAGATATGGGGTGAGGGGCTGTGCTGTGCAAAGGGAAGAATTTCAGGGGCTGTGGGTTCAGCAGTGCCTTTGTGTTTCTGATATTTTAACTGCTGAAGGAGGCAGTGCCATGGCAGTGACCTTAACAAGGTGACAAGGCCTGCAGTGTCACTCACACCTGTGTGATCATTACCTGTAAAAGGACATGAGAAGGTGGCAGCACTCATGCAGAAATGCCAAAGGTAAGGAGATCAACCCAGGCTCTTAAAGGCATGTGTTGTTGAAAGGGGCCTTAATATTTAATTATTATAAAATTCTGAGTTAATACAATTATGCTTAAATAATTTAAATACAAAGTTACAAAATTTTTTGAGTTGTATTTAGAAGTGGCAAATGTTACTGGGAAAGGCAAGGAACTAAAGTTAGTATTTTGGCTCTGGAAGTGTAATGTGAAAGGGAAAGGTAGATGGACATTTTTTTCCCTGGATTTTGTGCCTCTGGTTGTAACACTCTGGTTCAGGAATGTCTATTAATATTAAATAATTCACTTGGGTGACTTTAGTAGGTGGAAACCAGAATCAACTTCAAAGGACTCTGAAGGAGGCTCTTCATAAAGGAAACAAATAATTACACATTGTTTTTTATTTTGTTGTTTTTACCTTATTTGTGTCCAAGAAACTTTTAAATGGGCCTTCTTTGTTTGTCCACACTGGAGCAATATAACCAGGGAATTTGGCAGAGTCCCAGATCCTGGCAGCAGCTGCCAATAAAAGCTCGCCGAGCAAGTACAAAAAATAAAATCACACAATATCATTTTTAACTTTGATTAAGTTGTGCTGAATTGCTCCAAGGGAGGTAATGGCAAGCTCCAAGGGGTTAGGACCAGCCTGGGATGTGAAGGATGTTTATCTTGCAAGTGTTTGCTTTGGGCTGTGTATGTAGTTCCCACTGCTGGGGAAACACTTTGTCAAAAGCCCACTATTAAAAGAGTTTGGGGAATAAACATTGCAACAATGGGAACGAATAAAATCCTTTATACCCTAACGTGCATAGCGAGCCATTGTCAAATATAAAAGCTGCTTCAAATATGCTTTAAAATAGCCTGAGCCATCCAGCAAGGGGCTGCCTTAGGTTTGCCAGGGAGGGGCTGAGCAATGCCAGGGCCGTGGTGCTGGGGCTGTGCAGCGAGGGCACGGCCACACTCCTGCTGCAGGACGAGCACAGCAGGGCTGCCACTCAGCCTGGGCCACCTGGGAAACTGGCACCTGCTGCTTTGGGCTTGTGTGCTGTGAAATGTGGGGTCTGGGGGGTCTCCTGGAGACAACTCCTCTGGGAAGGGGAGGAGGGGACCTGAGGAGCAGCTCCTGGGACACTGGGCTCCTTGTGTTGGACAGGCTCACGACTGGAGTTTGGCATGGTGAGGAGTTATGATGGATCCATGTTCATGAAGCCAAAGGACTGGAGCTATTCATGGGCTCAACCCTCACCTGAGTCCATGGGGACTGCTGGCTGTGCTATCCTTATGCCTTTTCCCCACTCTGGCCCTTGGTTGCTCGGTGCTGTTTCAGTAGTTTAGGGCTGGCCTCCTGCTTAGCACATCCTTAGCTGGGTCCAGACTGTCTCTGTGACACCTCTTTGAGATTTGCCTCTGAGGTTATGTTCAGAGAGCTGTCAGTCTTCAGGTGCTTCACATTTACTTTTTCTTTAGGGTGCAGGCTCTTAGTGCCCAGGATGTCAGGGACATCAGCTCAGCCTGTCCTGCTCTGCTCTGCTCCATGGAGGAGGCAAAGACACAGTTCAGGACAGCCTGACTCATCCTGTCCTGGAGTAAAAGCATCTTTACGTGGAGGGGATAGGACTGGAGGGGAAAATCTTCTAATCCTGTCTACTTCCACCCAGCCGTGAGACCTGCTCAAACAGCTGCCATTATACTGGAAGGCTCCAAGGACTCACAAAATCTGTGTTTTCCTTGCCTGACTTCTGGCAAGTAAGACTAGCTGGGGAAGTACAACTCTTTCCCCCTGCTCTGGTGTCCAAAATGTGAGTACATTTTTACTTTTCTACATTCCCACACTGCCCTGCAACAGATGATTTCCCTATTCCCAGCCTCCTTTCACTTAAAGCTGTGTCCTTGCTCAGCTCCAGTGTTTGTTGATCACATCCTCTCCCTGGACATTTCTAATGGCCTTCCCATTTGCAAGTCTAGCTTTTTGCCTGCAGTAATTCCTCCTGAAAATCTTGGGTCCCACAGAGAGCTCTCTCTTGAGTCAGGAAGCATTTGTGCTTCCTGGTTTGTATGCAGATGCCAAAGCTCTCAGCTGTGGAGCAGAAGTCTCTAGTCTGTCCTCCATTCCTTGGTTTCAAGTGAAAAAAACGCCACAAAATCTCAAGGTCCAGCAACAAAAACCAAACTCCAAAGAATTATGGTTTTTTTCATTCTTCCCATTGACGGAGTCTCAGTGTTCATCAAATGACTTTTTAGCTTTTGCATTCCTGGGGACATCATTCTCCAATGCCTCAATTCACATGCGTTTCATAACAGTGAAGCAGTAAAATTCACTGCATTTCTGTTTGCTCCCCTTTATCCCATCATAAGCCCATTACATACACTGTGCTTGCTTCCACATTGGTCTGAAAGTTGTTTGGTTTCTTTTGTCTCTAGGAATCCATCACTCCCAGAAGCTCTGGCACTGGTTTGCTTTGTTGCCAACACACTGCTCCTAAGCGTCTCTGGTCTGACCCACATCATTATGGCTCACAAACACAGAGGCTGATGCACCTGGAAGAAGTCAGGGAATGCCCCATGTCCACACAAGCGGAGTGAGAGCTGTCAGCAAGGCCATCAGTGGGTGCACAGCTCTGGGATACCCCACAGTACCTGAACCTGGCCAGGAGAGCAGAGGAACTGGAGTGAGTAGTTTATGGCTTAGTAGAGACCCATTAGAGCTGCTCCTGTGCCCAGCAGCAGCTTCTTTAAAACCTTCACCTAGGAATTGCTGAGACACGACCTGGCAGGAGGGTCTGGCCAGTTCCTGTGGGCAGCCTGGCTGGGCATCTGTGAGCCAAAGGGTGAAGGACACACCTGATATGAAAAATTTGTCCCAAGGCATTGAATGCAAAATTCTTGTGTGAGAGCACCAAGGAGAGACATATGCTCTCATTTGTTTTCTTTATGAAAACCCACAGGTTTTCTTTGGCTGTTTCTTTAGCACGTTTGAAAACACAAGAAACAATTTCTTAGGGAGCAGCCAATGAACCCTCCAACTCCCAATGCATTTCCATTGACTTTCACATATTTTTGTCATATTTCTCTTGGCCTGTGCTATAATTTAGGCACTTGCTTCTATGCTTCTTTGGTAAAGGTTTCTATGGAACTAAAATCCCATGGTGCTCTGCTGTGTAGGCTTTGGCCTGGCTAAATATTTTTTAAGATCTTCAGCTCTTTGGAGCTTTTTTGTATGCTGCATAGTGCCATTGGTTAAAAGCTCTGCTTTTATAGTAAATTAAATGGGAACCTGTTTGTATTCCTGGTGTTCTCTCTTAAAGAAATGCCAATAGTCATGAGGAAAGCTTCAGCAGCAAAGGCTTATGTGACAATATTTTTGTGTGTTGGTGTTTGAAATGGCCTCCAGTTGTGCTAGGGGAGATTTAGATTGGGTATTAAGAAAAAATTCTTCACTGGAAGGATGGTCAAGCATTGAAATGGGCTGCCTAGGGAAGCATTGGAGTCACCTGGAAGTGTCCCAGGAAGAATCTAAAAAATATGTGGATGTGGCACTTGGGGACATGGTTTAGTGGTGGACTTGGCAAGTGTCGAGTTACTTGTTTCACTTAATGGTCTTAGAGGCCTTTTCCAATCTTAATGTTCTTCCTTATTGCGCATTTTTTGAGTATTTCTGCCCTATTGTGATGTCTTGTGATGGAAGGAGAGTTTGTGTTCTTTGCCAGGGGCTAAGAACCTCACCTATGCACTTGACTGCAGGGCTTGCAGCTTGAGGAGCAAAGCCTCACACCAAGAGCACGTTGATCTAGAGAGAGCTGGAATTAGTGTGTGGCTGTGAGACTGAACATAAATGTACAAGGCTGAAGAGCTGGTGTGTTTACCCACCCTGCCATCCCTTTTTATAGCAGTGCCTGACAAAGCTTGAAAGGATATTTATACTGGAGCCAGTTCCCATGAAGTGAATTGAACTTCTACCCTCTTCCCCCTGAATCTGGTATCAAAACACCTCAGCAGAATAAGTATAACTATAAACCATACCATTTACTTTTGACCCTTTTTGTATTTACTTTACAGCATGTTTGCCCTGTTAAACCACTGGCTGCTCACTCCAGCCATGCCTGTGGCAGGGTGAGCTTGTGAAGCCATGGTTAGAGGTAAGGTCCTTCTGCTTAATTTTTATTTTAGCAGCTGAAGTTTTTATTTGGTGAGATATTCAGAACCAAATGTGATTCAGCTCATGGTGAAATTGAAGCATGGAGAAGCCTGCTAAGCTCCAGCAGTGATGTGTGCATCTTCCCACAGCCATGTGGGGAGCTTACAGCTGGAGAACCTTCCTGGTGGTGAAAACCCTCTCTGAGCTTGTCCTCACCCAAAATTTGGCACGTTCCCCCTCCTCTGACATCTCTCCTAGACGGTCCTTTCACACTCAGAGAGGATGAGGGAAGGTTTATTCTTTAAAACTCTTTTAAAGTTTACTACTTTAAAAGTGAAGATATGTTCTTGACATGAGTTTTGTTGTCTTGCCCTTTGCCTGGTCACTGGCAGGGGAAAGGAATTTCTGGAGGGGGATTCAGCCTTCTCAGCGTCCTGCTTTAGGATGGGATGGATCAAAATCCCAGAAGGGCTGAGGGGGACTCAAAGCTGGTTTTTGCATTCCCACATTGTAAGGCAGGGCTGACTTCTATAATTGTCTGAAATATCCCCACAAAGAGTTCTTGAAGGAGGTTAGACTGGTGGTGGTAAATCCAGAGTCATCCCAGCACCACTTAAACTCTGGCCTTTTCCTTCTTACGTCCCCGTGGGGCTGTGTGCCGTGTACCTGCTCCAGTGTCACTGAGGACTACTGTCCCTGGGGCCTTGGGGATTCTCTGATCCCACCTGGGTATTTCAGCCACAAGGTTTCTGCAAAAGAAACGAAGCCAGGCTCTGCCTATACCTGTATAACGTGAAACTGCAGGGCAAATTTTCATATGCATGTAGATAATCAGAAATATAAGGATATTTGGAATAATCAGAAATCAATGTATTTTCATACACTGACATAAGCAGTGCTATAATTTCCCTGGCTCTCTTGCAGGGCAGAAGGTTTGAAGAGATCTGCCTTGGGTGGTTCATGTGCAGCAGCCTCTTCATATCCCAGTGTAATTACAGCTCACCCTTAAAGAAGATGGTTAGCACTCCACTTAACAGCTCTATATATGACAACACACCATAAATTAAATTCAGTATAAAAGGAAGTATATGCATTCCTGGACCTAGTATTTGAGCCTTTCTGTTGAGAGTAGAGCTGTATTCCAGATTAAGATGCTATAATAGCTCTGGGCTTTGCCACAAATAAATCATCTTCAGGTTTGAGCTGTCACCTGAGACAGACCCACTTTCTCCTGAGAAAAGACATAGGAAGAAATGAGAATAAGCTATAATGGGGAAACTGGCCAAATGTCTTAATTTCCAGGCAAACATTTTGGGGTGGATGAAGGTATGAAGTGGCTATGACAAACACAGAAAACCATGAGGAAGCTGCCATATGTGGGTGGGTGAAGGAGGGATTTGGAGGAACCTCTTGGCAGTGGTCTTCTGGAGAGGTCATAGAGAACAGCTTTGGATGCTGCTCTTGCACCAGTGAGGTCAGCATCTCATCTTGGGACTGAGACCTCAGGCAGCCAAAGGCTGCAGATGACCCAAGTGAGGTGCTTTTGGGACCTACAGAAGGTTTAATGGAACGACAACAGAAAAAGAGGAAATAGTGAATAATTAAAATTATTTCCAAGGGTTATCACAGCTTCTCTGTCACTGGAAATATGCCCAGCTCAAGAACTACTCAAGTAATCCAGATTCTGATATTATACATTAATATAATGCAGATGGGACTCAGATGGCTTGAGGGGTCTCCAGTGGGGTACACTCTCACTCTGGAGAATGGTGACCATAACCATAAATAAAGCAAAGGGGAGGAAAAACCTCCTGGCAGGAGGATGGCCTGATAAGATAAGACAGACTGGACAACTTAGCTACTTTAGATAACCAAACCCTGGGAATAATTCACACATAAAATAGTGGCCTGAGTGACAGGTGCTGGTGGTATTTGGAATTCACTGCTGCAGGACACTGTGGGGGCTGGGAACTTATTCTGAGACAGAAAATGAGCAGACCTTGGAATCAGGTGGGGAAGATCCAGAATCTGGTTTCTCACCTCTCCTCTTGCCCTCAAGAATCCTGTAAGACACATTTAACTTTCATGAGTGTGCCTCTAGATGATCCTCTCCTGAGACAGGCTCCCACGAGGGAGTGGGCTTTGACACTGGTTTACTCTGGCTTCAGTGGGGGCAGATGCAAGGCAAGGCTGAAGGCCACGTGTGACTCTGTGGGTGTGAGGAATGCTTCAGTCCTTTTAGACTTCATTAGGCCACCTAAAAAGAAAAGAAAGAGCTAAAGATGTTCAAACCCCAGGAAATTGGAATTGGATAACAAGTACTACCCTGACTCCTCTACATGGGGAGGAGTGGTAAGAAATCAGCATACACACACACACACACACACACACACATCTGTGCATATATATGTACAGATATATATATACCTGTATATATATGTATATATAAGTACACTGATAGGTAGGGCTTGTAGTTACAGACACTTCAAGAATGTGGTCACTGCACACAGGCATTGAAATGCCAATTACACATCCCTCCCTGCAGCATTGTTCAGCCAAGGAGAAATGGGAACAGAAGTGTATTACTGCCTCTTGTTAAAAGGCACACTTACAAATACTGGGCCTTATCCTGGCCTCAATTACTTTGGGTGGCCTCTACACTGTAAGTTAGGTGGTTTGGTTTATGCTAGGATGTTGAAATGGGGATCTGTCCTGTCAGTTGACTTTTTGTTTTAATCTAAATATCAAAGCCACTGAAAGGATGGTTGATCTTTAAAGTAGTAGTTACTCTCATTAATTCCTCCAAGTGCGGTTCAAACTGGGTTGTAGAATTCATCATTTAAAGGAATGTGTATATTTTAGTTCATCCCAGATTCAGCTGCAATTAGCATCCTCATTAATATGCTGATTTATTCCCATACAGTCCCTTGTTACTCAGAGAGTGAGGCAGTGAACAAGATCAAAGACACGTGGTCCTGGCACTTCAGCATCTCCTGGGAAATCTCTGCTCCCTCCTGCCAGGAATTGTTGCAGTTGTGGCTTTGCGACTTGTGTGTTGCTGCTCCTGGGTACCCAAAACTGCAGTGTCCTACTGCATATAACCACTTTCCCTAAAGTGATTCCTCAGGAGGGGCATCCTAAGGAGGATGTTTTCATTCACATTACTTATGTGAAAACCAATTCCTTGCCCATGCTGCTTTGTTGTGCCCCTGCTCTCCCTGCAATGTGGGAGGCCAAGGGCACTCATGGGACTGTAGACAGGGTATTTTTCCATCTAGGATTCTAGTATGGATGTAGCCACAAGGTGCAGGACCTTCTCCAGGTCCTGTCTCTCCTCCAGGACTTCTGTCTAATGAATGCTGGTGGGGCCTGGCTCAGCTGCTGCCTCTGCAGAGGAGAGGGAGAGATCTGTGTGTTCCCTTGTGTTCACTGTCCCATGGCTCCTGTAGCAGCAAAACAAAACATAAATTTATTGCAAAAACAGAGAGGCTAGATTAGGACAGTTTGTTCCTTTTTTTTTTTCTTGTGCACCCAACTCTTACTCCCACATTTCTGTGTGTACGACAGTGCAGATGTGCACAGCTGCTGTAGCCTCCTCTGTGGTGGTTTTAGCACTGAGGCCAGGTAGGGCTGTCCTTTCCTGTACAGACCTTGGTGTCTGGCTAACCCAGATCTGAGGAAATGACATTTCCAGATCATTTTGGAGAAGGCACACACTATCCCACACTCATGTCTAGGGTAGCAGGTCCCCTGTCCATCTAAGTCCTTCAGAGGCCAGCCCAGGGAATTTGAAGTGATGGGTTATGAGGCCGGGTTTTCCCCCACACCAGAAGATACAGGTAAAAAGGGTTTTTTTTCACTTTTTCTCTCCTCTGTGTGCATGGGGCATTCTCTGCTTGCCAGCATTATCTCAGAGCTTTGTCTTACAAATCTCTTCCTATTGAATTTCACAGAATTACAGGACATTCTGAGTTGGAAGGCACCCACAAGGACCATCAAGCCCAGCTCTTAAGTGAATGGGCCAGAGACCTGGGTTTCTCCATCTCTCTTCCACTGGCACATCAGAGGGATTTCCCAGGGTGTTCTGCTGCAGGATATAAATTGGCCCCTTAAGTGGCTCTTGGGAGCACTGCAGAGCACCACTGCATGCCCAGGTTCATGGAGGAACTGTGCCATCTGAACTGGGTGGGTGTTTTTAGGACACTGGAGGCAGTGACCCTCTTTGTTTGCCTTTGGAAAAGCAGCAATGTCCCCACTGTTGGCTGGGAAACTGTGAGCAGTGGTCACAGGCTGCAGCCCTGGCTCTGTCACCAGCTGCTTTTACAACTCTGCCCAAGCTGTTTCCCCGTTTTACATCATGGAAGCAGTATACAAGGATCATACACCCCTGAAGTGCTTTTTTCTCCAAATATATAACAGTGCTACGTGAGAACGAGATTACAGCTACAAATCACACCCCTTTTGCCTCCAACAGTACAAAGCCTACCTCCCTGCTTTTAGTGTAGTACACCAGCTGTATATGACTGTACATTAGCTTTACTAGCCCCAGAGGTGCAGTTCAGTCTGCCACGTTCTCTTTTCCACCCTAACACCTGCACATTATTTTTGTCTCTTGTTTTTCTCAGCTGTGGCTGTTTCCGCAGGCAGATGGGGACTGCACACACCGGAGGGGGCTCTAGATGGTGCTGCTGTCCCGGGAAAGCAAAGCTGGGATCTTTATTCACCGATAAGAAAAGCTCCAATAAAAGCAGTGTAAAACGAGAAAGTCAGAGGGACTGAGGAAACCAGGGTGGCTCAGAGCTGCGGGAGCACCTTTCTGGGTAAATCCTGAGCTCCAGGGCCAAACGCTGGTCAGTCAAAAATGGGATGCAGAGAGAATGTGGAGTAATCATGGACCACTGTGGGATTCGTCAGAGCATTCTCCTTTGGCTGTCCCCTGCAGACCCTGCCTGCCTGAGGTGAAGCAGGATAGTGCTTAGCCCATGCCAATGCTTCCTAGGCACAGGCTGCAGGCTCTGGGAGGAGATGTAGCGCACCTCAGGAGTTTGGGAACAGCTGAACTTCAGAGAAACATCTTCCTAATCCCCATTCATTGGTTTAAACTCTGAGGACTTTTATTTTGTCCAAACATCCTATTTTTTGTTTGTTTTATACTGGCTCTTGTGACTAGCTAATCTTGTTAGCCATAAGTGCAAGCCATTCTCTTTTGGATTCCTGCTAGGTTTGTCGTGTTTGGGAAGAAAATCACAAGGAGTTGAAGTATCATGGCATAATGAATTACCACTTCTCCACTGAGCTGTGGCCACTGGCCATTTGTGAGCTTTTAGTCATCTGCACAGCGAGGCTCAGCAGCAGTTTTAGCCAAGATCTAACCTGCATTTACAGAGGCATAGGATGTCCCCAGCACCAGGCAGTTTCAGCACCTTCCAGTGTGCTAAGGAGCAAGCCATGATCTGTTTATTCCCAGAGTACTGGTAGTGCCCTGTAAAAATGAGTTTCACAGGTTAGTTGGACAGTATTTAAAGTATTTCCTGATGCTGGTAACATGTCTGTGGCTGTCCAGGTGCCTCCAGCTTTCCTGTAATCTTCTAGCCCATGCAAAAGAGAGCCAAGATGGCCACATAGGAGCTTGGACTTG
This sequence comes from Anthoscopus minutus, assembly GCA_013399455.1. Classification (NCBI taxonomy): domain Eukaryota; kingdom Metazoa; phylum Chordata; class Aves; order Passeriformes; family Paridae; genus Anthoscopus; species Anthoscopus minutus. The sequence continues at coordinate 616,691 of VWYI01037599.1, read as the reverse complement.
ACTGTTGTAACTTGCCAGGAGGTTTTCAGCCCAAAATATGTGCCTAGCACTGCATACTGTCACCCCTTTCTGTGTGGAGATGCTTGAGGAGCATCTGAGCCCTTCATCTGTCCTGTGCACAGTGCTGGGATTTGTGCCACTACAGCAACAGTGTGGGATGGTTCAGATTGCAAAAATGTGGCATTTTTTGTCACATGGCTCAAGGAATGCTAGGTAGTGCTTCAGCTTTAGAGCTGAGTCTTTACTTCAGGGCTGCTGGCACTGCACAAGCCCTGAATAACACCTTCATCAGAACCTTCAAGTAAATGGAGAGAGCCAGACTGCCTCAGCTCTATTTCAGCCTTGCAAAGACTTTTTCTTCTTTGCCTTCCCTCTCTCAGAGGAAGTTTATATCAGAATACTGCTGAAATTCAAGATCCCTCATCTGCCCCCCCCACAAAAAACAGAGGCACAAAAGAGGCATTAAAGACACCGAACATGCAAATAATCGAATGTTTTCATATGTGGAAGAATGGCTGCTTTTAGTAACTCATCCCAGAACACGACGGCATTAGAGGTTTTGGAATGAGCACCTCCCAACAGCATCAATAAGGGGAAAAGGTCCAAAAAGTAAGCTAAACAGTGCTGCTGCCTGAATATAGCCTTTCATTCAGCTCTCCCCACACCATTTCAGGCTCATTTTGGAGGTTTTTTTGATAAATGATGGAATTTGTATTTTTTGGCTCCTGTTCAAGAGTTTATATTTTCATTCTATAATTTCCTTAAACATTTAATTTCCTACATTAGCTGATGGTCTTTTGCATCTGTTGGAAAATTAGTTCTGGTGCTTCTGTGCCTGTGCTGGGAATTTATCTTTTAAAATTTTTGTTATTGAAGATACAGAGAGAGTGAACCCACCTGTGAGTAGATGCTGTTGCACACTGACCTCCAGTTTTGCAGATTATATAGGAAGACATAAAGGGTGAAGTGATATTTGAGTCAAAGGGCTCCAAATAACTTTTAAACTTGTTAGAGAATATTCTGTTCTGCTTGGCTGTAATACTGTGGCCATCTCCTACAGATTTGGACCCAGAGGTGATAAATGCACAGGAAACAGAGTTTTCTTACAAATGCTGCCATTGACCTGTACAAGTTGAGCTGTTGGTGCCACCTTCAGCCATCAGGCAGCATTTCTGTGAGGACTCCCCATTCATCTTCCATCTATGCTGTTCTTCCTTCCCAGTGCTGCCTCTGCAAACAAAGTGCTCCTCATTCCAGACTCACCTTTCCTACAATGGTGGAGCCAGCACATCTGAAAAGTGGCAATGCCAAAACACAATATGAAGAAATATTTTTTCTAGTGCCCTTTAGGTCTTTAGGGCAAGAATTCATTTAGCATGGAGTATCAAAGAAGGTGCTCAGTATCATTGGAGGAAAGGAGGTAGCAAGGTCTAGGAGCAGACATAGGAAACAATTGTGTAGAAAACAAATCAGTTATGGATAGAGTAAAAAATGTAAAAAATGAGGTAAAATTATCCTGAAAAAGTGAAGCTAGGGAGCAGAGTACAAGAGTGATTTTACCTCGTCTGTCAGCCATGGTGCTCTTGTCTGCATGGGTGGGTACCAAAGGACATCCTCCCTAAAGCTGAGGCCAGCAGTCAGCAGTCAGGGTGGCTCAGGATGCAGTTGTCCCGGTCTGTGTGTTTGGACATTTCTTCTTGGAGTTTGTGATGGCACTTTGCATCGGAAAATTCTGATTCCTATAGTCCTGAGGAATCATATACTTTGGGAAGCATCACTTGACTCTCTGGTGTCTTCTTCAAATAAACTGAGATGAATTTTTTGAGACAAAATCCCTGAACCTGATGCCACAAGTATATTTTTTGTGCTACTGCAGGAGTTAGAAGTAGTCAATTTGATTTCCCTGTCACCAGCAAATTATTCCCCGCATGGAGTGACTCCTCATCAGTTCCTACTGGCTGGCTGTCAGATGGATCTGAAGATGCAAAATGTCAGGATCTGTCCCATCTTATCTAAGCTGTACATTGTTAAGGTTACTGTAAAGTTGCAAATTTGTGATTTCCTTGATGCTTGCCTAGAAAGAAAACCATGTGCTTCAGCTTTTTCCAGCACACAGGACTCAGGGTTCTTGGCACTGAGGCAAGCAAAAGGGCTGAAGTCCTGGACTGAATTTGGATCAGACATCTGAATGGCAGATGATACATTAGTGGGACCATCAATAAACTACCCCATCAGCAATTCAGGTGCTTTCTGACCAGGTTACATTATTTCTAGGATTTAGGTCTGGTCAGATGAGTCTGGTCTTATGAACACTCCTGGTTCTTGTAGCAGGCTGAGCTTGCCACCATAGTCTCTGAGGAAATCTGAACAGGTTTGAATTAGCATAAGTATGAGAGAGAAATGCCTCCTCCCAATCAATATCAGCTGATACTTGCTCCAACAGACATCTTGCCCAGTCTTTTCATAAGTGAAATCTTCCACTGTCTGGACCTTAAAACTTGTCATATCTTAGTGGAAATGATCTGATGGAGCACATGACAAATTCTCTTTGTTCATTAAGCCCACAATGTGCACAGTGTGTTTGTTGCCCACCTTTGTTCCTGTCTGCCCACAAGACTCTGGCCCATGGAGAGACCTGCAAAGGATCTGAGAGAAAGCAACGTGCAAGCCAGCCTGCCCAAAATGGGGCTCATTTCTGGAGACATCTCTCATGCACAGTTCTAGCATGCAGATCATGTCCCTCTGTCCTGATGCCATCAGAAGATTCACTAAATGCCCACAGATTTTTTGATCTGAGCAAAAGCTTTACAGTCCACTCCTTTTGATGGCTGGATTTTATCTCCTTCCTTTCTGCACAGTGTGCTGGTTGTCTCCTCCATCCTTTTCTTGTTCATCAGGCTGGGATATTAGAAGGGCTGTGTGTGGTCCTGGCCAGCTACTGATCCACACTTGCTCCAGGAGAAATTGAGGTTTGAAAGAAAAAGTGTGTGTGTGGAGTGGGACTTATTTTTCTTGATACCAAAAATGTCTGGAAAAATGAAGTTAGGCAAAGAAATGCCTGCAAAAGCCACACATCACCTGAATTCCCAGAAAGGCAATGGTTAGAGAGCACAAAACAATATGTGAGAAAGTATCAGAAGTGGAAAATGTACAATAGCAGTTTTTAAGCCAGACATGTCTGAAAAATTAAAGCTCACAATCAGTTCTGCCAGGTGAGGTAAAACCTAATGCTGAGACTGGCCAGCAGAAAAAGTTACAAGGGCTCTTGTACTGCTGGGAATTTTTGTTACAGCTCTGTGTTGAGTAGGAGGTTTTCCCCTTTCCTCTAAAGATGACTTTCTTCCTGAAACCCTACTTGCAGCTCTTCTCTCTGACCTTGATTTCCTCTAGAAAACTCAGTGGGGTAGGGCTGGGACAAATGACCACAAGAAGAGGACTGATTCAGTAGGAGAGCCTGGTGCCTTGAAGATGGTGATGGAGGGAATAGATGGACAGATTCAGCCCCCAGAATGGATCCAGGCCAAGGACATGCTGATGTGGACAGACATTCCCAATGCTGGCCACCATAGCCCCTCTCTCCTGGTCATCTGTGACAACAGCGGTGCAGTCCTGCTGTACAGTTTGAGGTGGGGTTGTCCCTGGAGTGCTGACAGACCAATAAACTGATACAGCTGGCTAAAAATTCCCCATCATCTATGCTAAAAAATAAACAAGGCAAACAATGCTGAAATGAAACATTTGGGCTCAGCTGTGCTGAGCATTTATGTATGCTCAGCCCTCACAGGATGGAGATCTGATGGCCCCATCCCCTACACAGACCATCCACTGGCTGGATTAGGAATTCTGTGCTGAACTACTGCTTTCTGCCTTCTTGGATTTCTGTGTGGTGCCATGGGACCTGGTGATGACTGCTGAGTGGGAAGTCCTGAATGTTCTGAGCTGGTCAAAGAAGCAGCCTGGTACCATAAGGCATGGAGACAGCTGGGCAGCTCAGCCAGGTGCAAGTTCAAGTCTGAAATGCGTCAAAATGATGTAAAAAACCACTGCTTCCCAGAACACTTCATCCTATGAAAATGCTTTGATATTTCAACATTTTGTCCCCAGTCATAATGGAAACAAATACTGAAATATTGGAAATTCCTGTGGGGTGAAATTCCTGTGAACTTCGTTTTTGCACTTAGTGAAAATAAGTACAAAAATGCCTTGCGGGTGGCTTTTTGTTTTTGCTCCCTTAATTAAAGTTTCCTGATTTTTCTACAGTGTCAGGGACAGTTTAAAGATCTTTCTTCCTTCAAGAGTCATTGCACAGAAATAGTCCTTGAGATTTGCCCATGGTGAGGATGGAGATGTGTGTGGAAATCCAGATTATTAGTGAGCACAGTCCAAGGGTGGGGAACAAAACCTCCTCCTTGTGTGGTTACAGGCACCTCTTTGCAGAGTGCTGATTGTTGCTCACTGGTTTGCTCTCTGCTTTGAATCAATGTGATACTGTCAGGAAGAAACAAAGATATGCATTTTTAATTCATTTTCTTCCTGGCATGTATAAAATGTGGTGCTTTGTTGGAAACCTCTTTGGTTTATTTTTAATAGGAGCGTGGGACGTCAGGAAACATTCAGATTTCAAGCCTTGCACAGTGGCAGAATTCACATTCAATGAGGTCTGAGGGAAGGCTGCCTTTGGTCAGCAAGGTGCTCGCCAGCCCTGGCACTCATCTTGGGCCTTTCCCTTCTCCTCCCTGATGCCCAGCTCCCTAACATGGCTGGTAAGTTTATTGCTACCTTGCTTGGCAAGAGATTAACACTGGGCTGGGGCTTTACAAGCAACTGGCATTTTTGGCAGGTTTAGTCCATTTGCCTCCTGAGATTCCCAGTTTGAGGTCAAAACTTTAATTTTTGTTTTGCCTCAACATCCACAAATATTACTAAGTTGAGATGTGACCTTTTGCTCCAGCATATGCCTTTCCCATCAGCCAAGAACCTTTAATCTCTCTGAAATTCAGCAGCAAGAAACTCACTTTACTCCAATACAGCAAATAGCATGTGTGTAACAGGGCCATGGTATCTCCAGCTCTCGATACCCCACTCAAACTTCTGCATCTTTGCTGTGTTTGGAGAGTGAAGGTGTTCCTCTGAAGGGGGTAAGTCTGAGGGTCCCTGTGGTATTAGGGTGGGTTGATGCTGCCTAGTTTCCCTGCTTTTGCTATTCTTCCAGGATTAGAGCAATCCAGTGCCAGTGAGTGTTTCCCAGCTTGGAGCCAAGGGAGCAATTTAGGATGGCTGGCACTCAACACAAGGGGACTGTTATCTTGAGCACAGACTGGCATTTCCAGCACATTAGAAACCTGTTTATTATGTTTGTGCTTGGAAAGGAAAATGTTACTTATAAGAACAAAGTCCCAGGTTCATAATAGTGGCAAGGTATAAGCAGAGTGTTTACAATGTGGTGGGCATGGGGAGACACAGAGGGACATGAACTTCAGGAACTTTGTGTGTTTGGTGAGGCTTGGCCCCACACCACCTCAAGTCTGGAGAGGTGGTATTTCCAAGTGACTTTGAAACCACTTGCATGTGCAGAATCTCTTGAAAATTTCTGTGCTTCCTGTGTATCTAATCTGGGGTTCATGGGTCAATAGTGTAGCAACCTGAGCAAGTGGTTTTGGGTGTAGGCCCTCTGAAGGGACCAGGGCGGCTCCAGAAGACACAGCTGCTTGTGGGCCCTTCTCTGCAGGCTGATAGGGAACAAACAAAACAGGAGAGGAACACCTCTCCTCAGGTGGCTGTGGCTGCTGAGGAACTGACCACTGCAGTGACAACTCATTTAGGGCAAAAGCTGGGAAAGTGATGTGTCCAAGTCAAGGAGACAAGCCAGAGTCCTTAGGAGGGGCAATCCCTGCTGCAAGCCAGGGCCTCTGCCGATAGTGCGGGGCCGGGTGGCTCATGGTGATGCCTTCCATGCAGGTTTCTGCAGCATCCTTGTCCCCAGCAAACTGCACTTCTGCTTTCCTGAAGTGGTCAGAGCAGTGTCCCCTCAGGACCATTGTGCCAGCAGGTGACAAAGCTGTTTGGCTGCAGACAAGCCATTTGTCTTGTCTCTGAAGAAGAGCAGGCAAACACAGTTTTCACAAATGCCATTGCGTTCAGGGGAGGTGCTGACTTGGGAACTGCACATCACACAGGAACACTGCAAGTTTGACAACAACTGACATGAAGCCTCAGCTATTTTATTAGCCAGAACAGCAAATTCAGTAGAAATGCCTCCTCCCTCCAGCCACTTCAGCTTACTAGAATAATCCTTTCCATCTACACCAGGGATGAAGTTCCACTGTTTCCCTTTTGGTTTTGGGATCATTTAACTGTAGGAAATGTTGGACAGAAAAAATATGGAGTCATGTGGGATGATTTCACTGCATGACAAAGTAACATGAGGCACAGAGTTAACAAACTGTTAAAACTTTTTCACCCTAGATCCCCATTAAAATGCACCATGTGGTGTTATTTTAATGCAACATGTGCTACAGTGCCTAAGTAGCCACACTGTCAATATTATGGTATAAAAATACCTTAATGCTAGAATAGGCACAAATTAACAAAAACTTCTACATAGAATAATTAAACTCCAAAATCCCCTGTTCATGAGGAGATTTCATCCTCAGCTCAGGTGTGGTAGGACCAGGTGGGTAGATCTAATAAATAAGTGATCCTGAGGAACTTGTGTCTGCTGACAGCAGCTTCACACATATCCTGAGCCCAGCGCTGCCATGATGCAGCCAGTGAGAAAAGTGGTTGTGCCAAGTCCCTTTCAAGTAATTTCTTTTTCCCTGCATTTTTTTCTATTTTGTATCCAAGAACCAGTTGCTCTTTTGTGCAAAAATCCGTATTTAAGATGATAAGACTCAAATCTTGATTGATTTCTGGACAGTTAATGTTAACTAATGGTTCAGAGAAGGGAGGAATTTCAGGGGAGGTTAATAGAAGTCACACAGATATGTTACTGGAGATTTGCTTTCATGTTTGTCTTGAAACTGCTACAATTTGAGTTTCAGTGTGCTACCCAGACACAAAAATAGTGAATAGTTCAAGCATCAGAACAACATACACATGACAAGAATAAGAGAAATGAAGAGGTGGCTTCTTAGCTGGATGCAAGTGGTGAGATATTGGTATGCTGAGCATGAAAAATTTGTCAACAAATTCAAAGAGCCCAGGGGTGGGGGATGACTGACATGGCCAACATAGACTTGGGAACACACTTCAAAAGGTGAAAGTGTGGGATGCTGCCAGGCACCGTGAGAGGAGACAAGTAGTAGCAGCTACTGCTGTCTGTGAGATTTTCCTAAGGGAACCAGATGGCTGGGAGATGAACAGTGAGCCCCCAAAGTCCTGCTCACACAAGCCTTCTCCAGGACAGCCCCTCTGCTCCCCCCACTCTCAGGGGCACTGGGTGTGCATGTCGAAAGTTGTGCTCAAATTCTTTGCCCTGACAATGTGTTTTCCTCCCCTGTGTATGGACAAGCTCAGCTGAACAGTGCTTGGAACCAAATAAATTCACTAAAATATATAAGAATGGAGAAAACAAAGCTGATGCTGACAGTTGTGAAAGAAACTTAAAAAAATAGGTCTTTTAATATAGCTGTTCCTCCCTCAGGCATTAAGGAATTTGCTCCCTGTTTCTGTGGCTTCCCTGGTGTGCTCTGGTGTGTGATTCAGAGCAGACCTGTTTCTCCATATGTGCCTCACCCTACTCCAACCTGACATCAGTCCACAGGGTGATGGAAACACCTCTAGAAGAGACTGTCCCACCTGGGAAGCTGCTCCTGCTGCACTTTGCATGGTTCCATGTATTAGATTTGGTTTTGAGAAGCCACCCACAGCCTCTTGGAGGTTTCACTGACTATCCATGCACATTCTTCAGCTGGAGACCCTTCCCAAATATCTCACAGAACCCCCTGAGAGAAACCTCCATGTGAATCCACACTTGGAACATGCCTGCCCCTACAGTCAGTGTGCATCCCTGTTTCTCCCTCGTCTCCTGCTGGTGGGTGTTAAGCTATTGTGACCCATCTTGTGAGAGATGAAGTGAAATTATTCTTTTTTCACAGTGCAAGGAACTTTGCAAATGTAGAACGCATCAGAGAACGAGCAGAGGTCAGCTGGCGCTGAGCCAGGTGAATCAGTCACCATGCACATTTTCCTTTGTGGTTTGTGTTTCTTTTTATCACAGAGAAGGTGATTTTTGTTCCTGAAGTAAGAGGAGACTGTCTATAGTACTGCTGGTGTTTGCTTAACTACCTTCCTGTGAGTATAAATCTTCCCTCTTTCTTTCTCTCTATGGGGGTAAAACATTCAGCAAATCCCCTTTTTCAAACCAGGGATCATGTATATCAGCAGGCACAAATTTAATTTCACATTGAGTTTGGATCTCCTCCTCTGCAGGGGTCTCTGGGTCTGCTGAACTTTCACATTGATAGCTGAAGTCTGCTTGTGATTAAGGGGGAAAATGAAAAGCAGACGGCTGAGGTGAAAGGTGCAGATTGCTCTGTTTTATTGCCCTGGGAGTGAGGTGGGCTGGTATGCAGGCCACTGTAGAGAAGCTCAAAAATTTCTTTCTTATTTCAAAGACTGAAGGGAACATCACATTTTCCAGACAGTGTTGGTGAAGGGCCATGTTCATACTGCCCAGTCTCAGGATGCAGCACAAGCAGCTTCTCTGTAGAGGGAGCTGGGGCAGAAAATCTGGGTAGTAAGTGCCCCAAATTGCCCATTACTCTCTCAGTATTGGCCAGGGGAATGGCTAGGCACCTGCTGGGGCAGTAAATCCAATCCTGTCCAAACTCCTTTCACGGGTGGAAGTATCAAAGGCAGACTGAAGCAGAGGAATCAATAGTTGTGAGTGATGCCTGCCCAGGGTCCTGTTACTTCTTCCAGAGGAGATGTCTGAGACACTGTGGAAAGGTGTGACATCTTGCTGATTTTAGCAGTCCTGGCAGGAGCTGGAGGGAAAAACTGGCTGATGCAGTTGTCCAGGGTGATGGAGTGGGAGGAGCAGACACCAGAGAGATACTTTGGTACCAAATAAATTAACTGAAGTGGCAACTTCTATAAACAGAAGTGAAGAACTGGGTCTATCCTTACTTACCCCTTTCCAAACCCTCCTAGCTCACTTCTGCCAGCCTAGCTGTGTGCTGAGGTCGAGCTGGGAGTTGTGCTCTGTCTGGGCTCAGTGACTGCTGACTTCAGCCCAAGAGCTGAGTGAACCCACCCCATGTGACCAACACAGCCACAGCCCTGGGGCCATAGTCACCATTTCAAGTCTTATTGCATTCATGAAGGAGTATTCCCAGCTTGGAGGATGAAGCAGAGGCCAAAATACAAGGGGGAAGTTGAGAAGTTTGGGTTACGCTAGTGTTGCAAACATTGCCCTGACTTTTGTGCTGGGCATCAATCACCAAAACAGAGGAATGTTTTTGCATGAGTTAGAAATCATCACCAAACCTTCCTGGACAGGCACAGCCACCACCTTTGTCTCCCTCAATACAGATGGGCCTGATGATGACATGGGATGTCTCTCTGTCTCTCTCTCTCCTCAGTTTGGGAGTGGGGTTTTAAGCAGGCTACACCACTGTGTTTTCACAGGCTCTGCCAAGTGCACAGCCTGAGAGACCCTACTCTGGCAGTCACAGACACTCTGCTTGCATCAGTAAATGAAGTGGTGAGAAATGATTGAAAGGATTAGCTGCTGGTCCAAAAGTTCTCTGCTGGGGCAGCCAAAATACTTCTGCTGGTTCCTAAGCTTCCTCTTGTATTGTCTGTGATTTCATAACTTGGGGATTCAGAGTTCACAGGGGAGTTGAACAGGGGAAACCACAAAAGGGAAGATTTCTGAACGAGACCTCTGAAAGAAGATAAAATTAGGAATGCTATCAAAATGTCATTTGCTGTCATTATTCATGGAGCCAAATCATAGAATAGGCCGAGAAGGGCCAGGTCAGGACTCTGCCAGGTAACTGCAAGAGGCACAGCTGAATGGAGCAGCCCCGCTTCCCACCTCTTGCTCTATTTATGGAGGGCTAAGCAGGTATCTGACCTTTTCTGAGGCCCTGAAATATTTGCCAAAAGGGTATTCTGGTTAAGTTGGGAAAAGTCCCAGGCCTCATAGAGGAGGCTTCTGCACACCCCCTGTCCACATCTCCTCCTTCTTGCCAATAATCTCTTGCTTGAGGTCTTGGGATATATTTGCTTAGAACTTTGCCCCACAGCTCAGCATTATTCCTCTGAAGCCTTTTACTTCTGAGCCAGTCTATATTTTTTGTTCTCTCAGGCAATGTAAATCCAAGGGTGCAATTTACTCACGTTTCCACAGTGGTTCCTGCCAGAATAAAGAGAAGTAAAATTTGCCCTGTTGCTTGACTGCTTGCTTCCAGCCTGAGATCCTGGATCTACATTCCCCCATGAGGGCAAGTGGAGATATTTAGATTCCATGTTTAGCTTAACTTGTGGCTAAAGAAAAAAAAAAAAAGGAAATCAGATCTAGGCTGGCTAGCACTCCAGAATAATTCAGGACTATGAAGACATGAAGACCTCAGGGTTTGGTTTTCTAATTATATATTGTCCATATATGAAGCTAAAACATGAAGCAATGAGCATAAATTAGAGGAGAAAAACAATTTAGGTATTAGAAATATTGGAAAGGCAGTGAAGTATCGATGGCATTAGCTGTAGGATCTGCCAAGGATATCTGTGGGAACAGATAAAATCTTGTCTCCATAGAACTATGGAATGCTTTGGGTTGGTAGGGACCTTCAAAGGTCATCTAGTCCAAACCCCCTGCAATGAGCAAGGGTACATTGAACTGCATCATATTGCCCAGAACCCTGTTCAACCTGATGTTGAATACTTTCAGGAATGGGTCATCAGCTAGCTCTGTGGGCAACATGTTCCAATGTTTCACCACACTCATCCTAAAAAATTTAATCCCTGTGTCTAGTCTAAACCTGCCCTCTGTCAGATTAAAACCATAACCTCTTGTGCTACTGCAATAGGCCATGCTAAAACTTCTGTTCCCACCTTTCTTATATGCTCCTTTTAAGTACTGGAAGGCCACAAAAAGGGTCCTTGGAGCCTTCTCTGCTCCAGGCTGAACAACAAAACACTTTCAGCCTTTCCTTACAGGAGAGGTGCTCCAGCCCTCTGATAATTTCCCTGGTATTCCTGTGGACCTGTTCTAGCAGGTACCTCTTATGCTGGGGACCCCAGGGCTGGGTGCAGCCCTGCAGGTGGGGTTTCAGCAGAGCAGAGAGGAGGGGCAGAATCCCTTCCCTCAGCTGCTGCCCATGGGGCTTTTGATGCAGCCTAGGACATGTTTGGCTTTCTGGGCTCCCAGTGCACATTGCTGGGTCATGTCCAGCATCTCCTCCACCAGCACCCCAAGTCCTTCTGCACAGGGTTGCTGTCTTGGGTCAGCAGAAGGTGGTACATGACTCCTGGGATTGTTTGCAGCCCTTTTCAATGATTTTGTCCAAGGTTTTCCCTAGTTTCAGCTGGGTGAAATTTTTCTCTCTACTTCTGGTCCCAGTGATGTGGAGATGATTTTCTGGGGTAGAGGAAAATTCTCAGCCTGTCAATGGCTGAGGTGTTCCCAAGGGAAAGCTGTTGGGAAAACTTTTCTTCAAAAACTGTTTTTTGTAAATAGATCCAGGTTCCCAAGATAATGGGAACAGATGTCCAGAGTGTGTTTTTCTCTCTTGTTCCACCAATGGGACCAGAGAGATGGTTCTTTTGGCCACTCATGTGAAACCTGTATCAGAACACCTTATAAAAAGGGCCCAAATAAAGGCTTCTCTGCCTCAAGGGAAACCTCCTCCCCATGTCCCAACTCTCTCTGTGTCGTGCATCACAGTGACACCGGTGATTCTCTTATTCTCCCTTATCATAATGTAGGCTGAGGAAGGTGGAAATATCTCCATATGTAATCTGTGATCCTGAGTTCTTTTGGGATTACCAAAATGGCATAAGTACAGCTATAGTTTATTATCTTCTGTGCCTAAAATTTCCTCTGTACCCTTTATTTGGAGTTCATTCATGCCATACATCTCTAGTTCCCCGCAAACTTCTTGATTCTTGATTTTGATTTGCAGTGCTCAAGGAGATCTGCTGCCTTCACAGACTTGCACAGTTTCCTTCATCAGCCTTTTGACTTCCCCTGGATTTATTTTATAGGCATAAACAAAGGTTATTCTGCAGTTCTTTTAAGTGTGCTAGCCATAAGTAGGGAGAACAACACACACAGAAGCAATAGAGAGTAGAATGAAAAACCTCTCATTGAATTGTCAAGACTCCAATGGCTTTTTATACCAAAGCTCTTCTTGTCTGAACTTACAGACATTACCCATATCAAGATGTGAGGAGAAGGCATGTTTTCCATGCTGATCAGAACTGATGAACGTCTGCTGGATGGACAATATTTCTGAGTCTTTACCTGGCTGGTGCAACATTTTTTTCCAGCTTGAGAGAGGTTTATATGAACCTTTGAGTAATCTGATGTCTACCAGAATGATTTATGTTAGTGTTATTAATTGCAGTTACCCAAATGCCATTTTAAGCGCTGAGATTATGTGAGATCATTGATGAGATATTGACAGGTATGGAAAAGCTGAATGAGAAAAGTTCTCTACTTTCGGGAAAAAACCCAGTAAGATTAATCTTGATCTGCCTGAAGTCCACTTATTACTGATTTAAAATGATCTTCTGTCCCTGCAAGCCTTTCTTTATTCCCACAGGACCTTCCTACAAACCTACATTTGTTCTACAAATGGGTCTACAAACATTCATTAGTTAGTATAGAGCTATAATAAATCCTCAAGTGTCCAGGAGTAGACTTTGCAAGACAATAATTACTTGACAATTCCCAAGAAATGACATTTGGGATTTCCTCTTTATGCTGAAAAATAAACTGTTTAATTAAAAAGAAGAGTGGAATTAAAATGATAGAGATGAAAAGACTCTTCAGTAGGTCAGACTGTAATTGGTTCCTTAGCTTAGTGTGGTTCAATGAACTCTCCTGCACTCAATGGATCAATTATCTCCAAGTATCTAGGACAGTTTTGCAGTATTTCCTAGCTAGGGTAGTGAAAAGGTTTAAAATAGAAATATCTAGAAATATCAGAAGCTTTCTGTTTAGCTTTTCCTACTCAGAATCAGGGAGGGGGTATAAAAAGAAGAAGACAAACACTGGAATTTTGGTGTATCTCTTGGAATGATGATGTTTAGACATTTGCTTAATCTTATCAGGCCACCCAGAATGTCTGCTGTGTCTGTTTGTGTTCCCTCACACGATTACAGAAAGCAGCCAGAGCAGTGGAAGTTCTGAGATAATCCTGCCAGGGCAGTCACAGGAGGAGCTGGCTGTCAAAGACCATCCTGCACTTCCCCTCTGCCTGACCTCTGCTTTTCACCTCCAAATTTAGGCGGGATTTGGAGGTGATCTTCATTCTCCAAAAGCCCACAGAGGGGAAGATTTTGGTTTTCTCTGACTTCAGTGGGGGACCTGTGGAACCACTGTCACAAGCATGACTTTAGTGCTCCACTCACATCCAGGACCCTCTCAATAAATGTGACAATTCTGATTTTCCCTGAATTGTATCTCCATCAAAGAATGAAAAGCAAAACAAGAAATCCTGAGCTATTTCTAGACATGCCAGTCCTTTCTCACTGGACTGAAGATCTGTCAGCAGAGAGAAAAATCCATTCCTGCATGCAGTAGTGTCTTAAGCTGCACTGCCTAAGTAGCTTTAACCAAGGTCCCTCTGTGCTGGAAATCTGAGAGGTGATCATCAAGGTGTAAGGAGACAAATTCATAGAATGAAAAGATACTTTTTAGATTCCTTTATCTAGATAGAAATATTTCAACAACTATTTAGATCCACAGAGCAAATCTGAAGGACCTAAATTTCCCCAAAACATGTCAGGTCAGCTGCACAAGAAGGGCTGTGTGCCCTGCAAGCTGATGTTTAATTCCAGCTTCACCTGTCAGAAGTTTGCCCATGGCAGACTTGCATTGATCCCTAGGGAGGGGCCCGTGCTCACAGCAGGGAATTAAAGCAGGCAGAGATCCTGGGGAAAGCCTGCTGTGGGATAGGAAGAATAGCAGCATTCATTGCTTTGAGGGAACCTGGCAGGATGGGCAGCTTCCTCTGTATCTTGGCACTCCTGCATCTGATCCAGGGACCCTGAAGAACTGAAGGGAAAAGAAAGACAGGAGAATGAAAAAAACCAAACCAACCCAAATCTCTATTATTCAGACTTTTAAAAACCTCCATCAAAGGGTTAGTTTGTGTTTTGGACATGTCTCAATGTAGGTTGTCATTAGTGACTGGCTAGCTATATTTGAATAGATGCAAGTGACAATCCAGAGCCTTTTCCCAGCCTTTTTTTCCACTCTGGTATGTAGGGAAAAAAGGGTTCATTGCAGTCTAAAATACATCTGCAGATGGTGTGTGCTCTCCTTGGCTCCAGTTGGGGCTCAGTGTGAAACACCACAAAATGCCTATTGTTACCAGCACTTTCTGCCCTGCTATGGTAAGAAACCCTGTTTGGTCTCAGCAGATTTGGATCCCAGTTCCTGGCCCTACTGTTTCATATGAACTTTTTGGATGGCACGCTAGCCTCTCTGAGGTTTGCCAGTTTCTGATTATAGGCTGGCTCTTGGGAACAAGAAACAGACCAATTATCATCCTGCCCCAAATGTGGGCTGCATCCCAGGACCCCTGAGGTCAGCAGATCAGCAGCAGTGGGTGTTAGACAGAGTATGAAACCACAACTCTGCTGAAGCCCTTGAAAGGTGAGTAAAGTTCATTGCCCTTCCACTTCCAGTAAGTCTGGAATTTGGATCTTGATCCACAGAGGCCTTTATGTCCCTGACTCCCAGTGGTTTCCTTGCCATGGTGCAGGTTAGGAGCTGAGTCCCTAAATAAATGGTGTCTGTGAGCCCGGGCTCAATGTGTTCAGATGTATCTAACATTGCTTGTGTTATTGTTGCATTTGGAGATCCTGACTGGAGTCTGGGCTCCCTGAAACAGAGACAGGGACACACAGGCTGGGATTTAGGTGGCCATGTATTGAAATTTAGTGTTAAGGTATGGGTGCCACACCAGAGCTGTAGACAATGGAAACAGTACAGAATATAGTTTCTGTAGAAGTAGTCACCTAAAGCTGATCTGCTCAGAAAGTCTCTTTCTCTTTGTCATCTGCAAGGGAAGTTGGAGATACAATTTGGTATCTAAATTTAGATAGGAGGTGTCCCATTGAGAATGGAAGGCAATTCCTTCTCCCAAGAGGTCATGATGATGTATAATCGAGGCAGCTTGAGCTGGGCTGTGAAAAGCAGAGGCAGTGAATTAACGTCCAGTCAGCAGAGCCAAGAGCTGGCACAAGCTGTGACAGCTGAGTTTGTTGGCCGCTCCTAAATCTTAGCCTGTCTGGTTTTCTCTGATCCTCTCCCCCTCTCTCCTTTTGCCCTATGGCTCAGTGGTTTTGATTACGTGAAGCACAAACCTTTCTTTCTTGCAGCCTTTGCCCAAAACTCTAGCAAGACACTTTATTTCCGGTTTCCAACATCTTTGGAGCAGATAAATAAGCTTTAGAAACCTAATTCTCCAGTGGTGGCAAATAGGAACACTTCACCTGACCTCAAAATTTTTAGATCAGTTGAGAGTGAAGCATTTTATCTTCTGTGATGTCCTTCAGAGAAAGATGGCAAAACATGAAGTTTGCTGAGTTTTGTTTTGTGGATTATAGGAGGCTTTTTGTTAATTTCTGAGTTGTCTGGGGTAAACCTTAAACCATCAGCCTTTACATGTTCTGCTCAGATGATGTCAGAGCAGATGGTGAGAGAGTATTTTCACTTCAGCCTCTCCATGTGTGCTCAGGCAGCTCAGCTCCACAGACCTTGATCCCAGCCCAGGCCTGTGGCCATTCCTGCAGTACACATGCTAGACAACAGCACGTCTTCTTTTCTCACACCAAATGCTGGGTGTGTTTACATCCCTTAGATAAACTTTATTTTGTTTCTATTTCCCTTTCCCCCATGGTACTGATTATCCCAGAAATAGATAGGCACTGGAAAGCTATGTTTTGGATCTGAACTATTTCTGCATTGCATCTGGCATTGTGACTGGATCCATTTTTAGGAATGTGATAATTCTGTGTTTGCCCTTGTGTCAAATTTTCTGTCTTTAAGAGTAATTTTTTTCCCCTACAGGGATGGATTGATTTTTTTTTTGTCATTTCAAGTGCTTCTTGTTTGAATGATTTTGTTTTCATCTTTATCTTTCCACTTGTGCATATTTCTGCTTCTCTTTTTTGTTAAGTTCTGCTGTGTGACCCACCCTGGTTTCACAACAGGGTCTAACAGCTGAACCATCTGCAGTTAAAATACAGCAATAGTGGGGCACTGTGTTCTAAAGAGGAAAAAAAGAAGACAAAGGCTACCTTTAACTTTAGCTCTGCCTGAGGAGAAGCTCAAACCCTGGGTGAAATGCTCACCTGTTGGTCAGACTGAGATTTCAGCACTCTGCAGTTTTTCTGGAAGGATGTAAAACTTCCCTAGGAGGAATTTGATACAGAAAATGTTGGTGTCCTTTTGAGAAAAGCAATGCTTCAGTGCTGGGTTTTCTACCTAGATGAGTGTGAGATGGGGTTAGATAATGCCTTGTGGAGATGATGGCATAGATGTTTCACTCTTACTGCTTGTTTCAGGGAAGCTGAAGATGTGGCTGTGGTTAGGACAGAGCCAAACACCAGATAAGATGAGACACAACCATGAGCTCCCAGTGGCCAGAATGGGCTGGAAGTAGAGTGATCACAGAGGGACAATACCAAGTGCCCCCAGAGTCCTGGACTGCAGGGATTTATTGTCCCTTCCCTGCACAGCCCACAGCCATCACACCACACTGCCTGCACTGCTCACCCCGACTCAGCCTAACAGTTCTGCAGATTTATTTTGGAATTGTTTTCCCCACTTGTTTGGCATTTCTCAGGGTTTCAAGCAAACTGGTCCAAAAAATAATGTCAAACAAACTGGTCCAAAAAATAATGTTCCAAGATGCAAAAGATGCGACGTGGTCCATGGGGAAGGGAGCTGGGTCCCTTTGCTCCACTCTAATTGCTGCACAAAAGGGGTATCAGGGAGAAAAGAACTCCTGCCTGGGGCAGGGAGAGTGACTTCTCTGAACAGATAACATCACAAATACATAACCTGCAGTCTTTGGAACAGTCCAGGCTGCTCCAGATTTTCCTGTTGAGATGCTTTCATTCTCTAAAACAGAAAACAAAAAAGGAAGACAACCCTTTGCTATATTCCCAAATGATCTACCAAAGTTCAGGAAACTGGATCAAGAGGTGAACAATGCTGAGCTGTGTCTACCACTGCTTTGGCACAATAAATGACCTGGAACCACAGCCTGCAAGTGTTTAGTGTGGGGCAGGGAATCCCACAGGACTGTAGGGAAATGGCATTAATAGGAGTGAAAAAGTAATGGTTTGCTTCTTCAGGGTGGTGATCCAGGGATTTCTGGTGTATTTTGCCACCTATGAGCTGATATTGAATTTTAAGTTTACTTCCCAGGGAAAGGTAACTTTCCAAGAACACTGCAGCTTTGGAGGTTCCAGTATGAACTTGGGGCACCTCCAGACAAGGGAGACAGGATCTTGTCCGTGATTTGCAAAGCTCTTTCAGATCCTTGAAATTCAATTGTTATTTCAACACTATTGTGAAATCTTGAGGGTCGTGACTGAAGAAATAATTGGCTGTATGGAAATACGGATATTTCAGCAGATGACAGGACTATCCAGCATTATAATAATAACATTTTAAAGACTAGATAAACAACAGCTATGGGAACGACATAAACTCTTATGTTTCGGGGCATAACTATTGTGAGTCAGGAAATAATTCTCCTTTTAGGCCATTTGTTCTGTAACTGGTGGCTGCAACAGGAGCTGGACACTGTCAGAATCAATAACCCATGGCAAAGGCACCTCTGATTGTTTGTTACTCCCATGTTTTGCAATTAATTCATAGGGATAAACAAGCTTTTGTTTTACTCTTGCAAATCTGACCACCTCCCCACTCCTTGTATTCCCATACTTTATATTCTTCTTGGCACTAGTTGTGTGCTTTCAGTCAGCATGTTTTAGCTTCCCAAGACCATAAGCCATGACTTGGGGGCACAGTCACATTTACATCCCTTTGCAGATGGCCTGTTTCTAGCACTGTCAGTCCTTGTGTTTTATTTTTTGCTGTCTTTATGCTGAGGGACAGACACTGTTCAGTGGGTCTTTGTGATTCTAATCTTTTTCATACAGTTTGAGGAGCAATGAACTTGAAAAACAAAATCCCTTTTTTCCTGGGAGAAGAAGGCACCTGAATTTGGGCCTGGCTTTACCACCCACCAAGGATGTGCGTGACAGTTTAGAGAGGGCTGAGGGCAGTGTATTAGTGGCTGCTGTAATGCCCTTTATTGTTCCCATATAACTCCCATTTCTGTGGGCACCATCTGTTTGTTGGGAACTTTTTTTTTGCCTCGTCATTGCAGGCTTCAGGAAATGCCATCTTGCCAGGTGGCAACTCTATTTGCTGCTGATACAGCAGCCTCAGGAGCAGGTGCAGCTTTTGGGATAATGTAGCTTTGTGCCAGGCCATTACAAGCCATGGCCCATTCAGGGACTTGGATGGGGTTATTGCTTTAGCTCAGCTCCATTTGAGATGTGGGCATTGCTTCTGAAGTGCCCCTGGCAGCTGACTTCTCACTTTGATTTATGCTAACCTTAGAGCTGCTGGTAATTACATGGATGTTCTTGTATTCAGGAAGATTTTGCAGTCACCAAGGAGCGGGGACTTCTTCATGCAACACCAGGAGAATGAATTGTTCATTTTGATGGGCATCTCAGACGCTTTGGGGCACATGAAAAGGCCTGCCTGTGTGTTCCTTCTTGTCATGGAGGAAGGGCTGGTGGAAGAAGAATTGATAATAACACTGCAGCTCTGATCTCTAAGAGTTTCAGTACTAATTTGCTGGTATTTAGTCAGCCAAAAACTGTGTGCAGAACAATGGGTTTGCATAGTGTGAGTCTGTGGCTCATTAGCCTAGCTGGCATTTGTTGTCTTCTTGACATCCTTTACAAACAGTGCAAGGGAAAGAATGGCCAATACACATTTTTCCATGGCCCTTTATTTACCTGAACTGAATCCAGAGAAATGGCCAAAAATTCTTTTCATACTGGTGCCTCCTCTGTGAGTGCCCTGAAGATATCATTTAGCTGGTGTTCTACACAGGAAGACCTGTCCTGATCCAGGCAGTGACCTCTATCATTTCTCCCCTAAACTATCAAGAATTCCATATTTTGGATCACATTTCTTCAAATAGACTCTCACTGACATTTTTCATTTCTGTGCACTGCTGAAAAAGATCAGATGTAGCAAAAGGACTGAAAGAGAGGAAGAGGAAAAGGAAGAGGAAGAGGAAAAGGAAGAGGAAAAAGAGGAGGAAGAGGAAGAGGAAAAGGAAAAGGAAGAGGAAGAGGAAAAGGAAGAGGAAGAGGAAAAGGAAGAGGAAGAGGAAGGTTTTTTCTGGCCTTAGCAGCCCAAGGGAGCCTGGAAAGCTTTGGATTATGTCCTTTATGAATTTTCATTTCTGCACAGTGTTTAGGTATACATTAATACACAGAATATATATTAAATGGGCTGTAAGCAGAGTTGGTCATGCTACTAATAAAGGTCAAATAAAGATATTAGCCTATGTGAAAAGAAGAATCATTCTTTCACTGTGGAAAGATGTGATCATTTGCTCTGCCCATCTGTGTTCATTTTTTTCATCACTTGGCTAATTGCAAACCAATTTTGAGAGAAAAGGGGAGAACTCCAACACAATAAAGGTCCTGCAGGTTCTTTGAAACATAATGGCTGAGTAGAGAATTGAGATGTATGTTAGTGTTCTGAAAATGGTGAAAAGAGCCCAAATTCTGTCATGTCCAGTGTGTTTATAGGCAGGTGGCTCAGGACAACCATGGTGTGCTTTCCTTTTTGTCCAGGGGGGCAGGTGAGAGGGCATGGGGGGAACAAGGGGAGCTGCAGGGGGGTTGAGTTACCAGCCCAGCCTGTGTGTTGAAGTGAAACCACATTTCCTCAGTCTCACTGTTTGTGAAACAGCTTCCTGAACATGGGCAAAAGAATGTATTTTTCCCTTGTCTTGTGCACGAAATCTCCTGAAATGTTTTGTCTGAAATTGACTGGAAACTTTTAGTGTGCAGCACATATTCAGAGCATAACATTTCAGCCCACACAGTTAAATCTGGAAAAATAGGAAGTGATTGAAAGTAGGGTCTGTCCAGGATCACTCAGGAGGGGACTGAGCTAAAAGGGACAAACTCTGCTGCTTGTTTCACCCATGCCTGGCTACTTTTGCAAAATGTCACTGAATTTCTGGCTATTATGGCCATCCTCCACTCCAGACAGATAGGTCTAAGTAATAGAAGCCGTTTACCAAAGCAGAAGGTGTACCAAGACTCTTCAGAAACCCAGATGTGCTGCCTGTAGAGTTTCACTGGCAGCAGAAGGCAAACCTGGAGTCAGGATATTGTTTTGGATGAATTCTGAGTGTGTAAAAGCAAATGTGCCAGAAACACCAGAGAAGGAGAGAGGAGATAGAAACAGAAAGCCCCAAGCTGCCAGAATCAGCTGTGCACATAACCCCAACTGGCCACAAAGAGGATGGTTTGGGTGTAGATGTGACCAGAAGAAAAGACCAAGAAGATAGAGAGAGGCTCTTTACTTTTGGTTCCCACTATACCCAGAGAAAAAATAACATGGCCTTACTCTGCCAATAAACAGGACTGAGTCAAAAGTACTCAATTGTCAACTTCATTCTCATCATTCATAATGGAAACATTTCCCATTATCAGAACTATCAGCACTCTACTATGGCCAAATATTGCAGTGCAATTGCACTGCATTTACATACACATGAAACACTATGTATATCAAATAAAGCCACTTTGGACTAAGCATCACTTCACGGGTTTTTGAAAGAATTCCTCTTCAATTTTAGTTTATTCCCATTTGTCATGAGATACGTGTGATGAAAAGTAGATGCATGGACCCAGATATTTTCATCTAAGCCAAACTCTGGCATTGCTTTTTTGCCTTTTTTTTTTTTTTAAATATCAAGTGTATAATTCTACTTATCTTAAAGCACAGCTTTAGAGTAGGTCAGACAAGTGTCCCCTTAAAACTCATTTATTGAGGAACCTAGTGGTGACCAGCTCTACCTTGTAGACATCTGAATTAGGTGAAATGAATTCCTTCCCTACTGATCACCAGGTACACAGACCATAACTCCTGTACTGGAGGGGGTAGTCTGATCTTTCAGACCCTGATCTGAATGACAGGGCTGTTTGCAAGTGGTTTCCATGAGCTCCCTGAGTTTTCTTTGCAGCCAGATGTTAATTTTTTATGCCTTAGATGGTGGTGGGACCCTCCAGCCATGACCATGTGCTTGTCTTTCTGAGGAGATGTGTGTGATGTGTCTCACTTCTGCATTTTAACAATCCAGACACTGACCCTGGGCACTGTTTTTCTCTCTGTGGGATGGCTGGTGCCATTGGGTTTGGAGTGTTGTCCCTTAACCCAGCTCTAGCAGGCTTGCAAAGGAAGGGGGGTGGTGTGGTGGTGAAAGTACCCCCACTACGTGGCAGGAGATCTGAGCTTGACTCTTCACTCTGTCACTGATTGCAAATGTCACTGTTGATCTTGGGTGTGCTTCTTACACTCTCTGCTCCACCACAGTTCCCCCATCTGTAAAAATGTAAAAGATTTTTACCTACCTGGCTGAAAACTGAGGACCTCATAACTGGAAATCAAGGAACCTAGAGGGAAAGTCTGGTCTGGATTTGCTCATGACAAAGCATCTACTGACATATTTTCATCCAGTGCCTGGCAGAGCAGCAATGTTCAGATTTCTGTTTAAATAAGCTCTTTCATCAGATGAAAGAACATACCAGGAACTGGTCAGCAATATTCTCTGCAGAGTGGCCCCTGGAAGGGGAGCACAGACCAGGGAGTTAATGGCTTCCAGGTAAGGAGAAGGTGCAGAGCTGCAATGAGATGGAACTGGGAACAGAGGACTAAGCCAGGGAGCTCCTCATTCCTGAGCAGTCCCAGTTACCTCTGGTCACCTCTGCAGGGGAGGACAAGGTGAATGCAGCCTTTGCTCTTCACTCTGCTGGTGAATATTGAACAATAACCAGTGCCATAAAGCCTTTGACTTTAACTGGCATGAATCAAAGGCTTTGGTCAGATTGGCCTTGGAATAGTTTAGGATGAAATTGATTCCTTTTTAGCATTTGAGACGGTCCAATTTAAGCTGTTTAGCTGAGCAGTGTGGAAAATACAGCAGTTTAGCTATTATGTGGTCAAACTGGAGAGCAGATGCCATTTACCAATGTTGCTGGATCCATAACCTCACATCCTCTTGGAAACACTGTTCTTATTACACTTTCTATGGCTGTTGTTGTGGCCACCAGTGATGAAAACCCAGCCTGTTTTATCCATCATGTTTCTTGGCTTCCATATTTCTTGTATGTCTTATACACTCCTCAGAACATTTGATGCACGTGTTCATTGCAGGGTTTCCACTGCAAGCAGAAATGTGTGAGTTTTGAGACAGCAGGGTAGGAAATGCTTTTGGAAGATGCCAATGGCCTTATAGTTTGTAAAGATAAATGTGGCCACGAAAGCTGTTAAGAAAAATTAAAAACAAAAATAAAATTGTGAGAGACTGCTTCTTGTGCTTTTAACCCTAGAGCTTTTTAGCCTGGATATAGCAGCATCTTGTTTTGCTACAGATGTGTGAAGATTATATGAATATATAAAATAACCTGTTTTCTGCCCTGGACAGTCTCTTTGCCCATCCTGCCTGAGGGATGATTTTTTTCAGAAATACTGGAAATGACTGGTTTGTGAAGCTAGGCCAGTCTGAAAGTAGAGGGTCATTTTTTCCTCAGACACATTTTACATCAATTCTCAGCTACCATAAAAAATTATAGAGAATATGAATTTGTGAGCTTTATACTGGCTGAGAATCTGACCTAAATTTTGGACAATGGATAATATAGACAAAGGAAAATGTTAATTTGGACTGCTTTCTGGGAGGAAAAGAATGTTTCTCTCTTTACAGCTTCCCTTGGGAGCTGTGGAGGTACATGGAGGAGCAATGAGATAAAATTGAGAGAGAAAAATTTGGGGCTACTGCTAGTAAAGTGAGGTGTTAATCTTTCCCCATGAGGACAGGATGATGATTTCTCAGCAACATGCAGAGGGAAAAGAAGGGATGGAAATGGTGAAGTAATAGAAAAGGCATCTTGGTTCAATGGGCACTGGTTTCACTTGGGTATAAAATGAAGAAGAACAGGAGAAAACAAGTAAAACATGAGTCCTTTTCTAGAAGAAAATAACCACGTGATTCTGAGGCTAGAATGTCAGCACTAATTGCTGCCACAAAGGCATAAAACCCCTGCTTTGAGCAGCTGCCTTCCTTGACAGGATGAGGACTTCTCCTGCCTTACCAAAATGAGCAGGTTGGTTCCTTGGCAAGGAATTTTATGCCAGAACTGGACAGACTGGAGAAGAAGCATTACCCTCTCCTGGCAGATAAATGAGCCTGGGTAATCTTACAGGCAGTTTCCATCCCTGTTTTCCCCATTTTGCTCCAGAGTGGTTAAACCTCAAAGCAAACAGTATTTATCTAAACACTTCCATTCTGAAAAACTGGGCTTCTGGCTAGTTTTCCTGCCCTCTCTTGTGCTTATGGCTGGAAGTGCTGTGAGGGCACCATCATGTGCAATGTCTCCTTACTCCCCCTTTTGGCACAACTCTTAGGAAGTGCACAACTGTGCAATGTAATAAAAAAATAAAAGGCCTTGTGGCTAGATACATCAGGTAAAGTCAGTCTGAGAGTCTGCAGGAGGACCTACTTGAAGCTTTTTATCCTTGACATTGAAGCCAGACCCTGTCTCTGGTATGGATGTTGCTGGTACAGTGCCCATGGCCCTTACTCCTGGGGCAGACCATGCCCCTGGCTACCTGTGGGTGACACGAGGGACGTTGCCTCCTCCATGCCTTGTGTCCCTACTGATGGAGGTGGGCTTTCCTCCATAGCCCAATACACTGTCCCTAAAGTCACAAGAAACACAAATGAATGTAGAATTTTCAAAACAATCACCTAATTTCCTAAAAATATATGAGGTTTTCTGTTTAGACTGCTGGAGAATCTGTAAAATAAAAATGTTTTACCATTAATTAATATAGATGAGGTTAAAATTAGCAGTATCTCCTGCAATAAAAACTTGGTTAAAATCTTCAACATGATCAAGTACTCCCAACACTTATTGTCTTTAGACTAGTCTGTCTTTATTTATTACAGGGTTGGGAGACATGAATGTAATCTCTGGCTCTACCAAAGCAGGTCTCCACTAGAGACCAATACTGCTACAGTTCATGGTGTTTTAAATGAGCTGGCTGTGCCCATACCAGAGTTACCTCCAACCTGGCAAAGGCAACTTGTCTGTCCCAATCACAAATAGCAATTTTTTCCAAGAATGATGGTTTGGTGCCATGGGGAATTGTCTCCTCCTTCCCAGAAATGATGACTTGTGTGAACAGCAGTTGCTTATCCATGGGCAAGGACATGCTGTACTTAAATCTGGTTATGTGTCAACTGTATTAGAAGAGTTTTCACTTTATGAAATTGTTTATTTTATCAAAATGTAATTTAGGTGATGTTTAAAACAACCAAGCCTCCATCTTTGTTGGGACCTTTGATCTCAGTGGAGCACCATGACAATGACATGGTGCTCTGAAGGACGAAGCTGCAAACAAGAGATGGCCCTGTTGGTTGGGCAGGTGCCAGGGAATGGCTTACAGGGATGATGTGCCATGGAAAAAGAGCAGGGATAGCCTAAATGTGTGTATTTGTTTGGGAAAAAAAAATCTATGGAGGGAAAAATGGGTATTATTGATAAAACATTGGCTGAGGACAAAGAGCTGGGTTAAACACCATTGCTGGCACAGGCTTTGGGTGTATGCCCAAGAATAAGTCATGGGACCTCCTGCCCTGGTTCTCAGCCCATAAAATGGAGATGTGGCAGAGGACAATAACATCCCCTTTCCTTTATCCTGGCTTTATGTGTCAAACCAGCAATCCTGGGGGAAGGGGCTTCAACAAGCACAATAGAAGCTTGTTCCCTTTCCATCATAGCTGTGCAGCAGACACAGGTTGTGCTATCCCAAGGCCTCTTTCAAGGTTGTTTTGTTGAGATCAGTATTTAATTCTAGGCTTTAGAAACAGAAAATGAAAAGACACAACTGTTTAAATGGTCAAATTGTCCACCTGTTCCAGGGAGGCTGGGTTTGTGGTGTGCACTGTATGGCTGTGATGACTTTGCCTGAGGTCTGAGCTTTGAGTTCAGTGGCAATTTGCAGAGCAAAACAGTAGCTTGATTGGCAAACATGTAAAAGTTTAAGCTCAGCAAAATCTAATCTTCCTTCTAGGACAGCATTTAATTTTAAGGTTAAGTATTTTTGTCCAGTACTTAAATAAATTCCCTCCCAGTTGGGAAGACAACTTATACTTTGTGACATAATGAAAAAGGAGAGAATGAATTCTGATTCTTGATTTGTATTTAATTTTGGTTTCGTGTAATAGGACCACTAAGGTAAAGACAAAAAATGAGTTCACTCTTTCTTCCACCATACTTTTTTCAACAGGAAAAATATTTATTTTCTTAGGTCTTAAAATGGAAGCAACTCCCACAGTGAGAAAGAGCATTGTCTTTAAATTTTTAATGAGA
This sequence comes from Anthoscopus minutus, assembly GCA_013399455.1. Classification (NCBI taxonomy): domain Eukaryota; kingdom Metazoa; phylum Chordata; class Aves; order Passeriformes; family Paridae; genus Anthoscopus; species Anthoscopus minutus. The sequence continues at coordinate 590,792 of VWYI01037599.1, read as the reverse complement.
CAATTTCCCAGAGAGGGTTTTCTTCTTATTTTTTTCCCTTTTCCTTAAAGAATGGTAAATTTTTGAAATAAAGAGACATCAAAAAAATTAGCAGTGTGTTACAATACCTTTTTCTCCTGCATTTGTGGGTTGGTCTATTGCATAGATTACAGAATTGTAAAGAGCATGAGCTGTTCTAAACTACCTCTGTGGAATGACTGTACTAGTGGTTGGAAGAAAACCCATGAAAATGTAAAATAGTTCACTAACACTTATTTTAGAAATATTGATAAGAGGCAAGACAAGTGTAACACTCTGTTCACAACATGAAGTAACCTTTCTGAAAACTTGTAAGAGGATAAAAAGAAGATCAAGATCATATAGAAGAAGAAAAAAAGAATAACACAAGTAAAAAATTTGAGAAAACTCCAGAAAAACTTATTTTCAGTTAACTGAGATCAATGCACAAAGTCTAAAAAAGCACTGCACATGGCTGATAAATTTCAATGTTAATTTTTTTCCATTTTGAAATGTTATGGAGTTGTGCTAAGCAGAATTCCTGAGGCTGAAGGAAAACTCAGGTACTCCAAACAAATACCATTTGAAGTGAATGGTTTTTGGCAAGGTGTTTCACACTATGCATTGAAAAATTCCATCCAAGATATTTTCATACCATTTTAGGAAAAGAAAATGCTGAGGATTCAAAGTAAAATAAGACTGCGGGGGAAAGAAAATTAATCTGTTTTCTTGGAACATCTCTCAGAAGGTTACAAATCCTGCAGAAATTTATGGGTAGCCAGAAGCATCAACTGAAGCCCTCACCATTCACCAGCCTGTTACTAAAAGTGAACATGAGAGAACATTTCCATTTCGTGAAGTAGGTATGATGATTTTATGGTCGAGAGAAGTCAAGCTCAGACTAGCTCCTTAGGAATGCTGCTCTCCAGACTTCCCAAAAATCCTCAGCATCTGGTGGCACGTTGTGTTTTGTAATATTTACTCATTAATCACCACCTTACACTATTAATTAATCCTGGCAACACCTTTGTCAGGGAAAGTTAAGGTGAGATGAAGTTAAATTCCAAATCACGAAGGCATTCCTAGCTGTCTGTCAAGAGAACAGCACAGAAATCACAGGCATTTCTAAACAATAGGTGAAGCTGGAATTCTAGAGATATTTAAAAACCAGGAGATGATGAGGAGATATTTCTATTTCTGCTGCAGTCAGCATTTTGAGAATTTTCTTTCTTCTGTACCACAGAAAAGATTTATATATTTGTGGCATATATTATAGAGCTGTAGGAAACACTGAAGCCCATTCAACACTTGGAATGAGCGCACTGAATGTTGTCACACATTATCTGGGATTAGAGCTGAGTACTTCTAGCCAGACCTTCTCCTGGCTGAATTAACTGAAAGTTAATTGGTGAAACTTGATTTTATAGGCTGGCAAGATGCCAGTGTACCTCAGCTGGAGATCAGGAGTCCTGTCCTGCTCCCTGGCTAGGCAGAGGCAGGATGGGAGAATTTCAAGGCTGCTTCCATCCTTTGTTTTGGGTGACAAGTTGTGATGGGTTTTTAGAGTTGGGGGGAAAACAACAGAGAAAAAGCACATTATTTTTTCCAATTCCCTGATTTAGAGGAGTTTGTGGAAAGAGCTGTAGAAGCCCTGGATGATCAAAAGGACTGGCATGGCCAGGAGAATCTCCTCCCCTCCTCCCAACTTGGGCTGGATGCAAGGTTTGGCTGTGGACACATAAGAGGAATGCAGTCATGTCTACATGCATGTAGGATGTTTTAAATTTTGTTTTAAAAAGAAACTCAAATTAGTGCAAATTAATAGTTCCCACAGGTCCCTATTTTGCTCCACTAGCTGAGACAGACTAAAGGCTGACTTGAGTTCAATGGGATGAAACCCAGCCCAGCTGCTTCATCAGGTCCTGCTTCAGGGGCTTGTCCCTCTGTGAGTTACTGACCTTCAGTGAGCTCTGATGGCCCAGCCTTAGGGTGACTTTGTCTGAATCAGCAGCAAAAGCAGAAATCCAAGGTTTATTTCCCAGCTGTAGACAACTTCCTCCTCACCTTGCCTGCAGATAGGAACTGACAGGCCATAAAGCTCCTCCCTGGGGTCTTGTGAGACGTCCAGGTGTTGGGGCTGCCATCAGCATTGTGCCTGAAGGGATGGCATCAAACATGATAGGGATGCAGCTGCAGCAGAGGCATTCTTGTCCAGGTACCAGGCCCACACAGATCCTCCCATTTCTGTGTCACAACAGGACCAGGAGAAAGCCTTGAGAATTGAAGCTGCCAGCATGGAAGGCTCATGAGGACCTTTCTGGAAAGCTGAAAACAGGAAATGTTTAATCAAGCTCTGAGGGGGAAAAAAAAAAGAAGAAAAGTCAGTCTCTTTCTGAGCAGCCAGGATGTTTGTGAAATCCCTGCTCGGTTTATTATGATGCTGAGTTTCAGCTGGCTGTTTTATTAAAGGCAGCTGGGACACATTACTTGCGCATTAACACTGAGCCAGCTTTCATTTTAAAACTTGCCCGTTGCTGGGAGCTTTCCTTAATGCGCTCCCGCTGCTGCCAGCTCCATAATCCGCACCAGCAGCCGCAGGGGAAGATCACCTCTCCTCACCATAGTTCTTATTTCCGGAGAAAAGCCTAATAAAAATCAGCCTGGCTGCTCAGGAGCGAGACTGTCCCTCTCCTCGCTGTGTCTCCGAGGTGGAGCAAAGCTTGCCGGAGCGAGAGGTCCGTGCTGCATCTGCCAAGAGCACATCTGCTTGTGGAGCAAACCCCTTAACACTCATGAGCAGCTCTCTCTTAATTGCTTTCCAGGGACGTGTTAGAGCTTTTTGCAATGTAAACTGCATTTCAGTACATCACAAATCACTGAGTGATGGCTCCGGCGGATCAGGTGGAGGCTGGCAAGCCTGGCTGGGAGGGCGATGGGGAAGGAGCTTCAGAGGTTTGTCCATGCAGCGTGGCAAGAGAGGTGCTGGGTTTGGCAACCACAGCCTCTGTCCTCCAGCACATGTCCCCCAAGCATACAGGGCCAAAATGTTCTTCTCGAGGGTCTGAAGTCCCTCACCCTCAAATTGTTCTGTTTAAAGAAACACTCATGTGCAAAAGGATAGAGGGAATGTCTTCCTTGTGCCCCTAGCCCTATAGCTTGAGTCATCAGAAGTTGTCTGTGCCCTGCTTCCCATCCTGGTTCTGTTCCTGAGCACAGCTCTGAATCCCCTCTAGGAACCCAAGTGTAAAATGCTGCAGTGAATTTGGGTCACAGTTTTGGGAAGGGGTCAAAGGAGTGATGTTCCTATGCCCACACCTCTTCTTAGCTGGGGTCAGAACAACACTGGTGCCATCACACAGCATGTTGGGTGCTGCACACATGTGGTTTTTAGCAGGTTTGTTCCCTAACTAGTTTGGAACTCACAAGCTGACTTCAACTGAACATAACTGAAAGGCAGAAATTTCAAAAGTACTGAGCCCTTACAAGTGTGAATAAGCTGTGGGCTGGAGAAAAGCAGTGCTGTTAATGCCCTTGCTGATAGGCTGCAGTGGGACCTCAGAAGAACCCACACAAGCATGCTCCATTAGGTGGTTTAAGTGCAGAGGACAGTTCCATTCCTTATGCCTTATTAGGAAGTGTTCACCCTTCTCCCATGTCCAGGAAGAACCCTTTTTCTTTTACATGGGACTAGACTGTGGAACAAACTGCCCTGAGGATGTGTTTCTTCCTGACATATCTTAGCTGATACTTAGTTGACACTATTTCATTTCTCAGCAATGCTAGATGCTTCCTCATGCCATAAAAATATCAGAATTATTTTTCTCCACCTAAAATCTCTTTGTGCCTTAATTTGTAAAATCACACAACAGGTTCCACAGATTAGTAACATCTGTACAGAAAAAGAAGGGGTTTCTTCCTGCAAAAGCCTTTGTTTTGTCTTATTCTCATGCATTTGCACTTCTAGAGAGGATAAGTGCCCGTACAATTCATTATTTTGTACCATATTTCTTTATGCTTTGTCTCCACAGAAAGAGGGTTTTAGGTTTAGTGCAGCAACATTCTACAGAGAGGTTAGATGCCTGGAAAAGCCAGAGGTACTAATCAGACCCCTCCACAATGTCTTCTTGGAAGGGGAAGCCACTGAAGTACTGAAAAATGTTTATTAGGCTCATTAAATATTAGCTTTAGTAGTGTAGAGCTGTAAGCCAAAATGTGGCTGATATGCATACAGAGACTCGGAAAGAGATGGTTGTGTGTGTGTAGCTGTCTAATATTTCCAAAAACTTTCCTCACCAAGTCAAAAATCATGAATTGAGAATCCTTATGAACAATTTTGGCTTCACTGGAGTAGCACTGCTCAAGGGGAAACTAGCTCTGGGGAAAATTTTTGAGGGTCCCCAAAGACTTTGATATGGAGCAGGCTGAAAGAGGAAGGAGGTTTGCTCCCAGTCCTCTCAGGGAGGCAGCTAAGGATGTGCTCCCTCTCGGAGGCCACTGGGGAGTTGACCTGAGCTTTAGTGGAATGCCTCACCAGCTCTGGGAAATGCAGTGAAGTGAAGGAGCTACCCTGTAGAGTTTCTTTTTGGGTAAAATTTCCATTTGCTTTGAGTGCTGCTCAAGCAAAGGAGTAGGCCGTGCTATGAACATGAGCTTTTATAAAGTGGGCTCTCTTTTGCAATGCTCCTTCAATTCCACTGCCTTGAAACACCTCATCTTCCTCAGCTTCTCCATTATAATGTCATAATACTCATCTGAATAAATGTGAACTTTCTGTTTTTTACCATGTCCCCTGTGTTAGCAGGGAATTAATTACTGGAGTTCAGTATAGGAAGGAGCTCTGCATTTCATTCATTGCAGTTTGCTGTAATGACTTCAAGAGCAATTGTGTCAGGCCCTGGGTTCGAGTAAATCTACATAACTGTACTCGACCAGGTGATGATCTGCCCTATTATTTTTCTTACAGTGCTGCAATTTGCCTGGGACACTTGGTTTAACATTTACATCCTGAATCTTGCAAAAACTGCCAGGGGAAATTTATAACCACGAGTTAATTAACCATGAATCTGTTAATATTTGGGCATGTGAAGTGCTATATACATGCAAGGGATTAAGCTGTCAGAGGAAACTTTGGTTTTAAATCTCTTAGGAAATTTGTCACTTCTGATAGTCTGCTGCTCTCCAAGTTAATGCTGTGCAGGGCGACTGCAATAGCATTCATTCAGGGACAAAGTTCCTCTTGCTGTTTTTTACATTTTCTGTGTTTACTCTATGGGACTCCCATCCAAATAATTCTCCCCTTATAACATTGGAAACCAACTGAGGGCTTTGGTTAGGGGAGCAACTGGTGCACAATGGCTGGGTGAGATTCATACTCTTGTGCTGCACAGATCAGTGTGTGCTGTCAGCTCTGGAAGACAGACACACACACACACACCTGTAAGGTCAGCACAGCCCCTGATGTCTGCAGGGATCTTGGCAGCAGCTGAGACATGAGCCTTGCATAGCAGCAGAGACTCAGGGGTGAATTTAAGGACCCATCTGCTATTGCTCCTTGTTCTGGCCAGTTTTGCTGGAAGATTTATACTCTAATCAATCCCATATTTCATTTCTATCCTGAGCAGTGCTGTTAGGAGTTAGTGCAGTCATTGTCTTACACTTCCTCTGTCCCTGTTGGCATGCTTTGCCCTGGCCCAGAGGTGCTCCACAGATGCAGGCAGAGCTGAGTATCTGCACATTAAAGCTGGTTCCTTACACCCCCTTGCTGCTGGGATCTTTGTGCATCCACATGTGCTTTGAAATTGCTGCTGAAGCAATTGGGCAGCTGGGTGGATGGAGAGAAACAGAGATGTTCATTTTGTGTCTGGATGGCAAACCTTACTTATATCTGAACAGCACTAGCTATTAGGGTAATATTAGTATGGCAAAGAAGATAAAGGCTTGGAATAAAGTAGGAGGGTTTTTTTAAATCTTGTCCCTGGTGATAAAGTTTGGCTTAATGGTGCTGTCTGCAGAGCCCTGTCTGTGGTCAATGAGCAGCAGGAGGAGAGGCAAATCAGAATGAGTTAGTAATCAGTAACTGAGTCATGGAATTATTTGCATCAGAAGGGACTTTCAAGATCATCTAATTCCACCCCCCTGCCATGGGCAGGGACACTTTCCACTAGACCAGGTTGCCCAAAGCCCCATTCAGCCTGTCCTTGAGTCTTTGCAGGGACAGGACATCCACAGCACCTCTGGGTAAATGCACAGAGCAAACTTCAGCAGTCACGAGTGTCTCACCCTCTGCAGGGAAAGCCACCCTGTGAAACAGGCTGAAGCAGCCAGCGCTGCTGCAAGACATTTCAGCTCCTTGCTGGGACAGGGTCAGGCCTGCTGTCCCAGAGGCTGCAGGTGATCTGCTGGGGCCAGGGACACTTTCCAAGCTGTGGAGAGCAGCGCTGGTGGCTGTGCACCGCAGTGGGGCTGGAGGAGGTGCCGTGTCCCCGCCGTGGCCAGGAGCGCCCTGGCGCTGCAGGACCTCAGCACACAGCAGTCCCCAGGCTTTGGCAGGCTTGGCTGAGCTTTAGGATGTTGATGTGGCTGCTCCAAGCTCCCCGAAGTGGCAACAACTGCGTTTCACACAGCTTCAAAGAGCCAGGTTTGATATAACAAACTCATTTTTTTTCTGCCTACTTGAACCTGATGAACGTCCTGCACGAGCAGCAGTTGCTGACAAATAGTGACAGCTTGCATGAAGAAAATGAGCATGAATGGAGCATTAATAAAGCCCTGCTAGACCCATTTAAAGCAGGCACTTTCCCAGAGCTGAGAGCTGACTTTAAGACTCCGGAGTTGTGTAACCAAAGGAGGGGATGGAGCTGAACTTCCCTTTCTATGATAACCTTCTCTAAAATACTTAGAGAAATAAAACCTGCATAATGATGTGCCATTATTCATTATGCTACCAGTTTTCCCTGCTCTGCAGGTCAAATTCAAAAGCCTTATGGCATTTTTTTGGGCAGAGAAGCAGAATAATATTAAGAAGGGTATTTTTTTGCTGGGGGACAGTTTTACAGTTATACATGGATAGGCAAATGCCTTGGGTAATGTCATGATATCCACCATGTCCATTCACCAGTACAACTATTACCCATATTTCCTGTATTAGTCTTTTGGGGCCCAGTCAGGCTGGTTTTACTACGGGGAATAGCAATTAATATTTCCTCCCTGGCTAAAGAGTAGATTTATCCCTCTTCTCCTCCAAGTAACTGCATGAAGCATTAACATCTCAGAGACTACTTGAGGATGATCAAGTGTTATTTATAATGCAGCCATTTTAACAGAAACTGCAGAGTTTTGGCTGTAGGAGGCTGAATTCTCAGTACTCCCACTGACTGAAAGCTTGAGCAATGCAAAAAATACACAACTTGTAAAAGTAAGGCCAGATGCTGCCCTGTTTCTCTGCATGACTGGTGCCACTGACATCTGGGGACAGCCCCCAGGGCAAGAGGCTGCTCCAAGAGCAGATGTGGAAAGGCCCAGCTCTTGACATGGAAGTTGTGAGAGAAACACAGCGGTGGGAACATCCTGCATCTTCTCCAGTTGGTCTCTAGTATCTGCAGATCCAGACAGGAAGCCTTGTGGGGAGAACAGGCTGCCATTTACTTTATTTTTCAAAACATTTACTCTCCTCCAGCACCTACCAGATCATCTTATCCTGCACTGGATGGGAATGGAGGAGCTGAGCTCTTGCCATGACCATGATGTGAATGTTTTCATGCAAGCATTAGAGCAGCACAGAGCGAGGGAGATGGGCAGATATCCAATAGGCTTTCCCCAAAACAAAACAGTTATTAATGATTCTGCAAATTTCCCTCAACACTAATTTCCTGTTTCAGGCAATAGCTGAAGGATGTCAGCTATTGTGACTATTTGTGGACTTCAGGGCTCATTTTTTGCCCTTGATTCCAAGTCCCTAAAGGACCAGATACCTATAATCTCTTTGTGATCAGATACAATCCAAGATGTTGACTTCTTGTTCCAACATGTCATTTCTAACATTTTTGCCTCCCTTGATTCTAAATCTCTCAGGTGCCAAGAACCTTGAATTTTCCCCAAACCATGTAGGAATAGGTTTGGCATGCCCTCACCCCACACCCATCAGGAGCAACCTTACTGGAAGAAAGAAAATGGTACTAATACGAGATTGGAATCAGATCAGCTCAAGGCAATTTCCCTGGAAAAAACCCAAACCAATAAGCAAAGAGCAAAAAGAAAATGCTATGAAGTTAGGTCTAAGATGAGCATAGCACTTGATTGGCAGAATTCTCTGGCTACAGAAGGGTTTGGGTTATGGTGGCTTCATTAGTGTGACTGATAGAATTACAGATAATTCCCACACAGAGCCAAGAGGCCCAAGCAGGCCATTAACACAATTCCACTGCATTTTTCTTAAATTCATTAGGCTGTACTGTTGTGGAGGCCCATTATTTTCTCCAGTGTGTAGATTCATTTCACAGGGATTGATTTTGCAGGAGCACCTTCTGATTTAGTTCAGCATAACCCAAAATCAGACTGTGGTCTCTTGAAGGAACACTTTAATTTCTCTTACAGTCTATCCCCTCCTGCTGTTGGCAGCTCAGAGCATGCACATGTACATTTCTTATGAGATCCCCAATGACTACAGGGAAAAGGTCCTGGGAGATGCTGGAAATACACATGCTGTATGGAAACTATATCTTACCCAGGTGCAAAGCTCTTGAGAAGCCTGAGCCTCTGAGGAGCTGAAAAACTCTCCTTCCTGCGTGGGAGGAAAAGGTTTTGCAAAGGTTGTCAAGTGGGAACAGAAATGCTTAAAACACAGACAAGAAATAGGTATGATTTGCCTTCATTCCTTAGGCTGTTGGGTTTTACAGGCACGTTAATATAAAAATAAATTAAAATTCGTCTTTCACAATAAAATGAAAGGGGCAATTTAAAACCACCCAAACAAACCCCAAGCCATGAGAAGCTATCTACATAGGAAATTTGCTTTATTATTGCAGCAATGGCAAACCATGCCAAATAAAGTTTAGTCCCTGCTGTGCTAGGCACAGAGAGATTGACAGCCAAAACTCAGTACAAGGAACATGTAACCTTTGTAGTGAGAGCACCACACCACATATTTTCCAGCTGATTTTCTCACATGCAAATTGTAGCCTCAAAATATTAAGCAAGTCAGTGACACAAAACCAAAAGGCCATGGTAAAACCAGAAATTTAATACTGCTGTGCTGAATTCTGATCCAGTGAGGGTGTTCACAGTGTTCACAGCAGCTCAGGCAGTTCACAGTGATCAGCTGCTTCTGTAGATGTGTTTCCAAATAAAAACATGACCCTGCAGAAAGACCTCCCCTCTATCCTGTGATAACTCCTCCATGAAAACATACCTCCATCGCAGAGAAGGTGGGTGGGTTGTTTCATTTTTGCAATCAGGAGCTGCTTCAGCTTCTCCTATGCACACACCTGGCTTCAGTTCCTTTCTGAATGCAGCTCAGCTGTGTCTTCACTCAGGTGCACTCTGCTTGTCAGCAACAGCAGCTCCTCTGCTGCTGCTGGCAGCATCTTACTCTTTTTCTCCAGAGCAGCAACAGCTGTTTCCTCTGCATGTAAGAAAGTCTTTACACTACCCAAGAACTGCTAAATACCTCTAATTGCCCATGTAATAATCTCAGAGTAAAGGACATGAGCTGGATAATTCCCATCTGTAGATGTAAACTATCACCCCCCCCACTCTGAGGAAGCACAGACCAACCTGGTGAAAACTTGGATTTTCACCACACCCAAAAAGAGGATGTAAGTTGTTAGAGGAGATGATTCTCTCAGGTTGACAGCCTGTGTCTTACTGACTTGGGGAAGAGCATATGAAAATGGCCAATGCAGCCTTGCTTGTCAAAAAGAATTCCCTTCCTATCACTGACTTGCAGCTTAATTACAAATTACCTTTTGTGTTTCACATCTCTGTGTTGCTTTCTCTTGCATGAATTTGCCTAGTGGCTTCTTTCAACCTAGGCATGTCTGATATCTGGAGCACCCATGGTCAAGGAGTTCCAAAGTTTAACAAAGAAGCCTTTTCTTCTGTTAAAACCTTATATTTTTATGTGGTCATTAATTATTATCCTATTAGGAAAGGATCTACTTGTTGTGGACCCTCCATATATTACTCTTGAGCTCAGAAGTTTCCAGCATCTCCTGATTTGTCTCTTAAAACTCAGTAGCTGTTGCAACCAGCAGCTGATGAACACAGTTGCCCTACTTCTCTGAACTGCAGGTCAGAGCTATTACTGTTTATTTTTCTTGAGTTTTTTCTCCTAAAAATATCCCTTTTTTTAATGATTAACATGCTAATACTCAATTAAATGCTTAAAAATTTAGATAAGCGACTGTATTATAACTCTTAATCCCTTTTTCTTCTTTGCCTTCCTCTTTCAGCTTCCCAAGGGTCTTGACCTGAAGTTTGAGAAACTACAGCGCAGCATTTGAGACAGTAGGCAGTATCCTTAAATTGCCTTTTGTAAGACTGAAACTTTTATTTATGATCAGTTTGTGGTTTGAAAAGGAACTGTACATCTCTTCAGCAGCTCTTTCACAGCTCAGAGAGCAGCATATCAACATCAGTGAGCTCAAGTTTACCAAGTCTTAGGAGATCAGTGAGTCTTAGATGTGCTTCAAGCCTTGCCATCTCACTGAAATGTTGATGTTTCTGCATTGGAAGGAGCCAGGAAAAGCTCAGTTTCATGTTTTCCTTGTCTTTGATCTTGATCTAATACTTATCCAGGTTTCAGAGATTTGGAAACAGGTACAGAGACTTGGGCTGCATCAGAGGACAAATCTTGGGCAGAAACTGAGCCGAGTTCTGCTTTCCCTTTCCTTATGCTTTAAATCTAAGCTTGGACCTCACTGAAGGTTAAGAAACAATTTGCAAATTGTTAACTGAGGAGTGTTGATTAATGTTTCATTTCACAGAGGAACTGGAAGCAAGGCTGTTATTTAATAAGGAGGTGAAGGCGAAAGGAAACTTCACACCATTCATCTTGGATCCTAAAAGTCTTAAATGTTAAGGAAAGCAGAGGAATTTTGCAGTATCATAAGCCACATTAGGACTTCTATTTTATATCTCATAACCTGGCATTTCTTTTTGGGAGTAATGATGCAGCTAAAACACAGCAGAAGAGATCATGTCAGGTAATCCAGCTTTGAAGCAGAACAAACACTGAGAACAGCATCAGAAGCTTTGAATAACAAAACACTCATACCAAGGAATGCCAGTGGAAACATGCTTCTTCTGCAGGTCTGTTCACTGCTATCTGTTCAGCATAGGCTGTGAACAAGCAGTAGAAAGCTAAATGGCATTAAACTTTGTAACGACAGACAGCACAGAAAGGATGTACAGGCTTGAATTCCTCTGTAGCCACATGAAGCAGAAGCAATTAGAACTGCTAGGACAATTGCCAGCAGTGTGTTCTCATTGAGAAATAAAACCCTGTTACAATGGAAGTACTTAGTTAAGTCACACAGTAATTTTGAAAGTGCTGGAGAAAAGACCAAGTTCTCAGATTTTCAAAATGAATTTCAGACAGAATAACACATGACTTTTTTTTGTTCACAATTGATGTTTTGGTTTGGAATTTATAGCTATGTACTTGAAAATGAAAAAAATCCCAACCAACTGACACTGTGTAATCAATCCTAAATGCTATTTCTTCCATCAAAGATTTCTCCATTTACTGAGCAGTGGAAAGGGAGGGAGTATTTTAATGTGGCATGAAGACAGATGTCAGCCTGTCAAAAAGATTAATCTCTACTGTCAGTGGTACCCAGGCCAGGGAGCAACCTCTGCCTCCAGAGAAATTCAGTGCAGAAAATTTTGAATCTGTAACATTTAGGGCAACTTCTAGGAGCGAAATGTCTGAGTCCATGCTGTGTGCCCAGGCTCAGAAATCTCTGTTTATATTGTGGGGGGAGATGTCTCTGGCTGTACGGGGTGCAGTACTGGATGTGACCAGTGCCCTGTGGCCATCCCTGATCAACTGCTCCAGTTCAACACTCACAGAAAACTTTAATTCTCTCTTTTAGATTTTGTTGCATGGGCGATGATCCCTGCAAGACTTCTGGCTGCATCATCTCTGCTCAGATCTGAGCCCTTCGCTTCTGAGATAATTACAGATACATTGTACAGTGGGAAAGACCTCTAGTTATTCAGAATACTGATGGCCTCTCCAACTTATTTTCTTGCTGATCAAAAGTTTCTAGAAAATACAACCAGATGTCACGCTTGTCTGTTAAAGGAAATGGATTTCAATCTTGCCTTTTTACCTAGTACTCTGCTGCCTGGAAGCACACAGCCAATAGCCCAGAAAAGAAAGGAGCTACATGATGAGCTGGTTCTTCTACTCTGCAGGCAAACCAAAATACTGATATTAATTTAACTGACTTGAATGAAATTTTTATCTTGTCTGCAAAAGATATTGTGACAAAGCACTTGCCCTGATTTACATGTAGTGTTACGGTTTAGGCTTTAAAATGTCTTAAGAATTATCTAAATGTAGCTATGGAGTGAGAATGATTTAATTTCAGTTAATCTGTTTAAAGTGAGAATAATTTAATTTAACTTAATTATTTTGGAGACAAGCTCTTTTCATACTCCATCTAAAGTTAGGCAGCTCCAGAGGATAAATCACCCCATCTGTTGCAAAGCATTGAAAGCAAAACTGTATAAAGTTTTACTTTGAAAGTATCAAAATAAAGTATTTCTGTGCTTAGTCCAGTTTTTTAATAGCTTTGTGAAAGCAACACATTGAAAAAAAAATAGTCCCAAATTAGTTGGTTGATTGGAATCAGTACTTTTAATTCAAAACATTCCAGTGGAAAGCCCTTCCTTGTCAGCCATTCAGAGTTATTTCCAGCAGCTGAGAAGTCAGGCTTTGTGGACACTGAAGCTGCAGGAGCAGCATGGATGGTGTGCATGTTTGTGCACACAAATTCAGCCTTGCATGCCCAGCAGGGCATTTCCTGCGATGATGCACGTGTGTGCAGCAGCACTGCCTGCCACACCGCCCTCTGCCATGGGATGAGCCCAGAAAACGTGCCACTCTGCAGGAAACTTTGTGCTTGTGTCCCAGCTTTTGAACCCTCTGGAGTTCTGATCAGGTCATGCTTGCAAGCTTTGATCTGCAAGACTGGAGGCCAGAGATCCTGGCTTAATCGGCTGAGTCAAAGAGCTGATGTTTGGGAAGAATGCCAGTTGTGACAAAACATAATGAAATGATGAGAATTGGCACCACTACAGTGCAGTGTGCTGCTTGTCCTTGACAGCAATCCTGAAAGTCATTTATACATGGAAAAATCACACAAAAGCCATAATTAGACCATATGGCTGAGCAGTTCCTCTGGTGTTGCTCAGCCGAGCTGTAGAACTTTTCTCTTGCAGCAGAGGAGTGACTAGAAGGGTCAAATCCAACCTGGAGGATTTCCACTTTTAAAATTTTTATTAGAATTTTCTCTTACATCTCTATGGAAACCTCCTATTATTGGCTTTCTGGGGAAAAAAAAGTCTGTATCTTTGATCTTAACCACAGCCCACATGGCCTATAAAACCTGGAAAGCTGCAGTGTTGGGATTCCAGTATCCCAGAACAGCACAGCCATTCTTAATATGTCTGTATTTTTAACATCCTTGTCTTGGGCAAGGTACAACACTCCAGTGACTCAAATACAACTAGGTGCAGAGGAAAATACCCTGTATCTGTATATATTTGCTTAACTGACTCTGAATAAAAATATAAACAACTCAGGGAGCTAATAGGGGTGGAAAGCTCATGTGCAAAGGGAAGGTCTGGGAGTCATTCCTCCATGACATTCACTGTGCTACTCTCAGAGAAGGGCAAGTGCTGTAAAGAGAAATAATGACAGCTGTTTTTTGCAGGTAAAATGTGGAACTTTTCCAGTTCTCTCTGCTCTGGATGCAACTCTGGGAAACATTTCTGCAGTCAGCAGGGTTATATCAGCAGGGCTGTGGTAGAGGTGAAGGGAACTGGCGCTTTGAATTTCATATCTGCTTTGTCGATCACTGAAAACAGATATAAAGCCAGTGAGAGAGCACATCACCTCAGACCTTGCTACCCTGGGGTCAGAAAAAGAAGAAAAGGTATTTTGTTTGCTAAAAAACCTTGAATTTTGTGCATGTTCTGGTTTCATGGCCATCATGATTGTATCAACATCAGCACCCAGCCCTAGGAAGTATTTATGTCTTAATTTTTCAAGTTCTGTGCATCTTATAATCAATAAATTATTTTATTCACAGAGCAATTCAGTAAGTGAAGGAGTCAGAAAACGTTTTTCTAAAGGCTACAAAGGATGATGGTGAATGCATGATGGTGTCCCTCAGCTACTCACTAAATTTTTAGAACAACTGGTATTGATTCACATCTGTTAGTTTCCATTTCAATGCCTGAATCATGAGAATGAAATTTACATGTCTTTTATTTCCTGATAATTTTTTACTTTTTATTGACCCACTCTTCTCACCATTATGCACAACAAAAATGATTCCTTTTCAGGCAGAGAAAAACCTATGGGTGTGGCAGCTGGTTCCAATATTTCCAATTTCCAAATATTGGTAACATTTATCACACATTTTGAATTTTCTTCCAAGAAAACCCAAGAACCTGTGCATTTTTTCACCAAGTTCCTCCTCAGTTTTGACCAGCCATGTACAGGATGTGGTTGGGGTTCAAGACAGAGAAATGTCAGTACCATTTCAAGTGACATCTTTGATATCAGTCTACAAAAGGCAGGCAGATAGGGCTTTATACTTTTGTAAGAGCAAAGCTTCAAATTTATTTATTTATTTATTTATTTATTTATATTTCTATAGTGTAAATCAAATTGAAGAAGGTCTGTGCTAAACATGGGCCACCTCATGCCTTCAGCCCTTTTGACTCTACAGAGACAGTCTCAGCTCAGAATTTTTGGTGGAAATGTCTTGCTGACATATTTAATTCCTTTGAGCATTTTATAGAATAGGGCCATTGAATTTTCAACCCATGAGCAAGCTTGGTTTGTCTGCCTGAACATCAGAAAAATGAACGTCAGAGACACCAGAAGGCCGCAGTATTTATTGGCGTGGCAGGCATCTTGATTTCTTTTGATACCTCACATTTTTTTATGGTAGTGGATGGGAAGGGCACCTCTCCTGCCTTGTGGGAAGTTCATCCATGAGGGAGGACGAGGAAAGCTCCATCATTCGATGTTGTGCAAGCCACAGCTCTTATGAGGCGCCAAAGCAGCCGTCACTCTGCTTGTGAGGGGCAGAAGCACTGCTGGGTTTATCAAATGATAGCTGGGTACAGCTCTTCAAAGGCATCCTTGTGCACGTCACAGCAACACCATGATCAGTCATGATTTATGAGTGTCTGGCAGCTTCTCTGCCAGATGTGCCTGCCCTTTGTTTTCCGCAGGAGCTGGAAGCCATCCATCCCGAAGCCGACCCACGCAGAGGGAGTGTGCAGAAGAGACAAGTTCTTGGAAAGGGAAACCAGGCATTTTGGAAATGGCAGAGCCCCTGGGCACTGCTCAGATGTCTCATCTGCCTGTATTGAGCTGCATCTGCTCTTTACAAGCTGCAGGTTTCACTGATGTATAGACGGATGTTGTGAAAGGCTGTTGTGGCTGGGATTTGCTGGGGCTTGCAGGTGGTAGGAAAATTTGGAGAGCTGACAGCAAGTGATGTTGTAGTTCAAAATCTTAGAGAAATAACTGTGATTGTTATGGGGATATAAAATGCTCAAGATCTGTTGAAGCTGATGGAAAAGTTCCCATTCATATATTGGGGACAGAAATAAAATTGGTAATATTTGTTGGTTGGAAGGAGCCACACATGTAATTAATTCTGCATTCATTTGAAGTGCTGGTGGAGGAATCCAGCCCACCTGCCTATGGCATGTTGAGGAATAATCTTCCTACACTAGGTGAAAATGTTTCTGCATAGCTAGTGAAGCCAATTACCTCTCTGCTGGGCAGACCCTCACATCAGAGAATTCCTAAGTATCTTCCTCTCTCTCCCCATAGGAGATGCACAATCACTTGCTTTGGGAAGACTGGTTCACCCGACCCCTAAAATGTACAGCTCCTAAGGGATGCAGAATCCATTTCCCCCAGATTTCCCTCATTTCTCTGGTTTGGGGCTACTTGGGTTCCAATGACTTCAGCTAAGTTTTATCAGCCAGTCATGAAGTGACTCTGCTGAAGCCCATCCTAAAGCAGTGCTGCAGGAATTGGGAAGCAGAGATACTGAAATCAGAGTGAAAAAGTTGTTGGAAGCTGTCTGATCCTGAAAGGAGATTTACAAACATGACTTTCTAGCTTTCTGGATCTTTTGTTTCTTTGGTTTGCTGAAAAGATGCTATAAACAGAGGAAAAATGTAAATGGGAGTGTACTCTGGAAAAAGCATAGCCTGAGGAGGGTGTAGAGCAGGAGGGGACATGCTTCTTTGATGGATATTTAATACTCTTCAACAGAAATTAGCAGAGAGGTGAGGAGAACCTTTCCTTCATGTTCCCAGGCTGTGAACTGATGAGAGACTCACAGGTCACTCCCTTGTTAAGGCCAGTGCCATCTCCAGGCATAAAGCCCAAGAGATCTGGGGTGTCCAGTCTCTGTGGGAGAGGCAATGCAGGTCTGACAGCTTGTGCTTCTGTGGTGTTCAAGAGGGCTTGGTCTAAAGGCATAAAACAAGTGATTTTACACAACAGGGTTGTCTAAAATCTAAACTACCACAAAGCTTCAGGGACTAATTGGAAATAAATGAGTTTGGAGGCAGACTAATTCCTATCCATGGCTGGCTGTAAACCCCTTTCTAAATGCAATTTCTTGGACAGGTAGGCCATAGAGGGGTCTCATCTCACCATTGCACATCTGACTTTCCTTTATATGGGGGCAAGAATTCTGGCTAGCAAATGGTAGCTGGAGATGTAAACTCCCAGGAATAGCGAGTTTCATCCATTTCACACTCAAATCACTTTAAATCCAGATGGTGGCTAAATGGTCTTCCTCAAGAAATTTGTCTTCAGCAAATAGAAAGGTGACAAAATCCACAAGCCCATCAATATTTATCATTGCTGAAGTGTGAAGAATTTGCAGAATCTGTAAGGAGGATGCTGCTTACATCCCTTGCATTGCCCAAAGAGAACTGACCCAGCAAGGATATATACTATTTATTGTCTTTTAAATATTTTTGATACAGTCTGATTGGTAAGTTAAAGGGCTTCTGCTCTGGTTAATTTTACTGTCCTCTGTCCTCATAACTGGACTTTTAATCTGGGCACTTGTAATACTACTTAAATGCTGGCAAAAGCAATAGAAATTACCTCCTTTGGGTATTTGAGGGCCACATTCTCTTGTGTACTGAGTGCATGAGGAAGTAATGGGAAATTCTGGGCACTAAACTGGTGCCTTGCCATTCCGAGGTCTTGGCTCCAAGGAAATGAATGTGGTAGCCCCCAAATAAGACACCCTGCCCAACCTCTGGCTGCCCTGTGGAGAGGGATGACCTGCTGGCAGTGCCCTCCCATCATGAAAGCACGGGGATTGGTGAAAATATTAGAGACTTTGGGAATGAAGGTTTGGTGACCCAGATTAGACCTCTTGGGTAAAATGCGAAATGAAATGAGAAACATTTGTGGAAAATCTGAGCCATGAAATCTCTAGACCTAACTATGGTTCTTGTTCCTAGGTATTAGGCACACAGAGGCCAGTTCCAGCCCTCCTTTCTTCCTGGGTCCAAATCTTAGAGTGATGAAGGCCAAATGACTTAAAAAGCCTGCTTTTGGTGTGGTTCCCTCTCTTGCTTTATGAAAGGCTATTGCTGGATACAGAGAGGCAATGCCTTAGGATGGATCTGTCCCTACGAAACCAAACACCCGAGCTCCTGACAAAGGATGCAGAGAGAAATGAGGAAAAAGGACTTCACCCTTTGGTCCTGGAGCAGCGTTAAAGACTGGCTTAGGACCGGGCAGATGATGATTGCCCCAGCCAAACCATGCAGCAGCATGCACAGTATAGAAGATAGATGATGATGATGATGATGAGGGTCCTATAGGATCTATCTGCTTTTGGAGAGAAATTTAATAATTGCAGACCTGAGACTACAAGATAGTTCCCTCAGTATCTGTGTGCCCACGGGCGATTTTTGTCCTCCTGTGAAAACAAGCACAGCTCATACTAAAATATGAATACACCCACACACCCACAGAGGGAAACCTGCTGATCTGAGCCCTGAGTGCTGCTATCAGTGACCACTTCAGTGTCTGAATTGCCATTTGCAATCTCGGGGGCTTGAGAAGGAGCCAGGAGCTTTCCTCTGCAAGGAGTGATGTGCCTTTCTGGCCATGCTGTGGCAGTGGCAGAGGTCCTGGCCAGCACCAGCAGCTGCCACCAGCCCCTGGCCATCCTGCCCCTGCTCTTTCCACTGTGCAGGGCAAGGAAATGCCCCAGCAGAGTTAATGCCAGAGCACTCTTTTTCCTGGCCCAAGGGCTGCCAGGAGGGAATTTGGGGCTGATGGGCTATGTGAAAGGTGCTCCTGTCCACTCCACACAAAGCCACTGATCAGAGCCAGGAGGTGGGAAGGAGGAGAGTTACTGTGCAAATATTCAAGATTAATTGCTTTTCATCTCTGGAGCAGGAGCTGGCCTTTCAGCCCCGGGATACAATAAGGGCCTGTTCTGATTGTATCTGTTCAGGGACCGTGTACAGCCAAGGGTTTTTGGCAGGGGCAGGCTGAAGTTTTTTGGGAGAAAAGAATCGAGCTACCAAGTGCTTTGTCCTCCTGGGGCTGGAAACTGTTATAGTGCTAATGGAAGTGATTACCACGTGTTTACAACCACAAACGGGGTGTTTGCATCATATAATTTCTCTTCTCCTTGGAATTTGTGCTGTGATTCATTTTCACACCAAAGTCCTGCTTGTTATGGTTTGTCACAGCTTGTTGTGCCCTGATCTTGCTGGTAAATCCTAGTGTTTGATAAGGCGATTTATGTGTCTGAAATCAGTTTGCCAGCTCTGGTGCCTTTCCTATGAATCATGCAAAATCCAGTGTTTCCTTTAAAATTTAAGGAATGGCAGGTAGGCAATTACATGAAAAATCTCAACCTTCATTGAAAAAAATAACTAAAAATTGCCCAAAGGCATAAGCCAAAAGAGCTGATATTAAAAAAAAACCAACAAACCCACAGAGTCATAGAACCCTAGAATGGTTTGGGTTGGAAAGGACCTTATATATCATTCCAGCTCCCTGCTATGGGCAGAGACATCACTAAACCAGGTTGCTCAGAACCCCATCCAACCAGGCCTTGGACACTTTCAGGGATGGGGCATCCACAGATTCTCTGGACAACCTGTGCCAGTGCCTCATCATTCTCACTGTAAAGAATTTATTCCAAATACCCAGCATAAATCTACTCTTATTTGATCCACTGATATGGAACACATGATGGTAAACATCCTGAGAGCTCCTTGTGGTCCAGATTATGCCATAAGATCTGTGAAACACAAATCATGGATTGCACTGCAGTGGTGATGGCTCTGGACCACAGGAGGATTTAGGGGGTCTGCATGGGCCTGTGCAGCAGCTGAGCTGCAGCTTTTGGAGTCACCACACATCCACTTCACACCAATGCTCTTCCCACCAGGCACAAAATGTAAGGTCTTTTGTTCAAATGCCAGCTGCCTCATTCAGGACAAACTGCTCTCCTTCTCCTGTGATGGGTTGTCTTCTCCCAGTGTTGATTCCAAAATGCCAACCACAATGCAGTCAGGTCCCTACCTGCAGTTCTGCCCCCCCTCTCTGCAGAGCAAAGGGGCACCTTTGAACCTGACAGTGTCCTCACTGTTATGTGCCATGTTAGTAACTGATGCTAAGAAATGGGGAATATCTTCCTTTATAGGCTGAATTATGATTATACCCTCTTAAAATAGTATCTCTGTTTGCAAAAACGTCAGCAGGTCGTGAAGTAATTTGAAGTTGTTCCTGACGTGAAGTGTTTTAATTTGTTTTTGAAGAGGTTGCAGACTCTAACTCCATTGTTCTGATTTAACCATACCTTCCCCTGAACTTGCATTGCAGGAAATAAAAAAAACATTCAGTTACTTAATTCAAAGCATGTTACAGTGAGTTGCCAGCATAAACCTGTACTGACTTGTGGTTGAATTCAGTGGTCACCCATATTTACCGAAGAGGTAAATATAGACCAAGTTAAAAAACAAAGAAAAGAGTGTCCTTCTGGGACAATAGATCTTTATATTGGTCAGAAATCTCATGTCAATTTTTCTTATACTCTCAGAAGAGAAAAACTGGAAAACAATGAAGAGAAACAAGCACATTTTTAAAGAAGAGAAAGATATAATTTTTAAGTCAACATAGTAATTTTTCTGATTTCAAAACCACTTGCCTCATTGATTTTTGATCCAAACCACATAAACTCCACATAAAAAATACAGCCTGTCCCTATAGGGCATTTAAAAATATACACTCTTCAGCTCTTTTCCTTTGTCAATATAGCATGTGTCAGTGTGGAAGAAAAACATCAGAAGTAATAAAAATTATAAGAGGGAATTATCTGCATTAGTCCAGGAGGTGCTGTGGAATCCTATAGCTGGGGATGAATCATGGGGATATCAATAGGGTCTTTGTCCATGTTTTCAGTGAGGTTTTCATTTGCTTTGCTGCTTCTGCCAAGTATCATCACATGAAGCGTGTTGCTAAAATTATGCTAATATACAAATGTTTTTTAGCTTCTACTCTACAGTGTTAGGGAGACCAGAACCACTGAAGTTCAGGACGGGACAGATGTGACACACTGTAAACAACAATTTTTTACCATACTGATCTCAGTCTTGTGCAGCTGAACTTTCCCAAGTTAATCTAAGATCAGGAAACTTCACCCAAACCCAGCTGAGAGCAGCAGCAGAATTCCTCATCCACAGCACTGGGCTTTGAATTGGGCCCATCAAAAATATAGTGTCTCCTTTTTTCAATTGTCGTTGTTTCAAAATTTAGTGTCTCCTTGTTTCCCAGTGACACCACTGTGCACGCCTAAGTAATTCTACCATTACAATAACATCTCAGTATCTTTTAGTACTGATCATCTCATCTGCTTACCTCACCTTTCCCCCTGCCCTGGTGTCACTGCTGGAGTTCCCCTCTGTCTCCTGCATTGCTGGAGGCAGAACTGATTGCACTCTTGAAGCAGATGGGCTGGATGAGCAATGAGAGTGTGGCAGCCTCCTCCTCCTCTCACAGAGATTCATTTTTGCACAGGCAGCCAGGAATTTTGGGTAGGGAGCGTTGTATTCCCTTGAAGCAAGAGTTCTGAGGAAAAGAGAGCTCTTTGTGACTGAACACTTGCAAAGTGTTTCAAGGGGTTTCTTCTCTGCAGCCTTTGCAGGACAGTGCAGGGGAGTCAGGGCCTGTCCTGGAGAAGGCAGATGGACCAATGACCCCTCCGGCTCCTGTGGAGTCCTGTTTCGTGTGGATACTGCAGTCCAGCAGCCTGGGGGTCATCTTTGATCTCCACTGTGCTTTTGTTTTCAATTTTATTTACATCATAAAACTTTGCAGCACCCAACAGGCTGCTGACCTTGATGTTTTGGGAGCACACCGAGTCACTTGTTTAGGCTGTGCCATTAAACAGATGGCTACATTTGAAATTCATTTATCTCAATCAATTTGGATGGACTGAAATTGCAATTACATGACAGCTTCTTGGGAATTATGATTTTCAATATTCTCACCCTTGATATTCCTGTGTTGAAATTTCTCTGAGTTAACTTCCAGAGAATTAAGTAATTGGCATTGATAAATCTGTGCTGTGTATTCTCATGCACATTATGGAAAAAAGGCTTTACCTTCTCGTACATCTTGTTGACTCCATGTAGAGGTGCACAGGATATGCAGGTATTTCTCCTGCTCTGGCTAAAGGAATTCATGTGCCCAGCTTCACTCCACCTTTGAAATTCTGCCTTTGAATTGTTAGGAGCCCAATACATGCCACTCATATAACTTTCCTGCATGTTCCTAAAATACAAATCCAAATCAGGTTTGGGATTAAATGTTTTTCCTTGGGCACTCTTAAATCATGTTAAAAAATGAAGCTAGGGGAGGAGAGCTTTTTATAATCAGCATTATTTATTTTCTTTTCCTTATGATAAAACCTTGATCCAAAGCTCATTAGCAACAAAAAGAAAACACTCCTCCTCACTCAGTGGGTGAGAGTCCAACAAACCGTGTCCAGAGGCCCTGAGCGGAATCGTACCTTTCTGCTGACTCACTTGGGCTTTTTCCTGACACTTTGGTGGAACCCCTGGAGATCTTTGTCAGCTCAATGCAGCCCTGCCAGGGCTGTGGCTGGGCTGTCAATCCATCCCCTGCTGCTGGTGCATCCAGTGGGAGCGCTGGGGAGGGAGGCAGCACACCTGGTGCTGAGTAGGTGTGTTTGTCCAGGCAGTGCTGGGAGGCACACCTGGTGCTGAGTAGGTGTTTGTCCAGGCAGTGCTGGGAGGCCTCACCTCCTGACTGGGAGCCAAAGGCCTCCCAGCTCCGCATGCTGCAGCACTGAGGTGTTTGCTCTGGGCTCACCGCCCGCCACGGGCCAGCCCTGCCCTGCCAAGGGATGCAGGTTACCTCCAGAGGCTGCTGGCATGAAGAGATGTGCTTGTTATTGCTCCTCTCTTTGAGGCTCCTTGGCATCTGCCAACACAAGACTGCCTCCTCAAGAAAAGACTGGAGGAGTAATGTGGGGATTAGGGAGGAAGTGGTGGCTGGAATTTTCATGCCAGCAACAACAGATTTCCCCATTTTTCTCTGCTCCTCTACCATGGCCTTGATGAAGTGGGGCAATATCTCTGGATGAAAATGAGAGATGAAGGTGGTGGAAAGACCACTGCTCTCCTGATGCTCTTTTCAGAGCATTGTTTTGCCTTTGGGAAAAATGTTTTTTAATGACTGACTCAACATGATCTGATCCAGGACACTCTGCCTTCAGGAGTTGAGTCCTACTCTTCACCCAAAAGTTTCCTCTGTAAAGGATGGAGTAAAGGAGTAGTTCTTCCATGAGGTACAGCCCTACAGAGTCACCAGTGGGGCAATAGGGGTACAAGAGGAGCACCTTATCTGTTGTTTGAAGGGCTTTTATCCACACTTTTAGAGTCCTCAGCTGGGGTGCGATGTAACCAGGCACATGGGAATGCAAAATTTCGCAGACAGCAAGGATGGATCATCAGCCCTCCAGGTAGCAAAAGACTTCAAATCCTCTCTAGACTCACTTTCAGACATTTTTGTTGTGCCTTATTTAGGCTATGGGACTCCTTCTGGTAACCCAGAAGAGCCGAACTGCTCAGGTCATGTGAGTTTATGCTTAAGCTTACAGATGACAGCTGCTGAAAGAGCGGCCTGACAGCGCATTGCTCAACCACAGTAGAAGCTGGCTTTAGGGACATGCATCTCATTTTCAGGCTGGGATTGTATATGAACAATAGGAAATTATTGCCCAATGAGCTCTGGGTTCATCTGCTTCTAAGTCATAAGGTCACTGCAAAGACCTCAGTCAAGATTGCTTAAATTTTCATGGAAATGTTTACTTTGAGAGGGGAACCAACAAGGAAATGATGGACAGAATTCAAAGGAGAGAAATATTTGGAGTTGTAAGCTGTTCTAAGTCTGTCTCTGCAGGTTATAGGCACAGCTGGGAACAGAGTGTGTTAAAGCTTCGTTAGGTATAGGTGAAAAACCAAACTTACGAGTAGTCGTTGTTAAACACTCTGTATAGAATTAGGGTTGGTGGTTCAGGAAAAGGTTTTTTACTTGGTGTAAACTGAATTATCAAGTTATGTGACTGGTGAAATTGGCCTGATTTTCAGAATTAAGTGTTGGTTAGGAGAAAATTTTTGAAACAGCTCCATTGCAACTGCCTCCTTAAAATTAATAAGGAGCTTGAATGAAAGACACAGCATTATAATCCCCAACTGGAGAAGACCAAGTGTCAAATCCCAGGATAGACACTGCAAATGACTTAGAAAGCAGCAGTCACTCAGGTCAAGGAGAACAAATAACCATATCTGGAAATTGTCTTGGTGCCACTCATCTCAGTAGGAAATACACAAAAGTGATGATGAAACAGAGCAGACTGCAAGTTCTCCCTGGGAGGTGGGAAGCCCATGGGAACAGGCTTAGACAACTTTGCTAAAATAACCAGACAAATTGTTTTTGTTATACAGCATAATATATTACCTTGAAATTAATGTGCATATTCACACTGGCCAGGTGGCTTACTGTAAGGCTGAGAAGGCATGGAATTACAACAGGAAAAGAAATCCACCTATAAATAAAGGCATTTACCTTGGATAACTGATAGATTGTGTTGCAGAATGTCCCACAGCTTTCTTGACAGCTTGTGGGTTTTCCTCAGCAGACACTGCCGTGGTTTCATAGCTGACTGTCTGATCACTCTTCAGCGTTATCACATCAAGTCCTCGCCAAGTTCTGTGGCATTTCCTGTTTACAAAAACAGGAAATCACTGGAGCAGAAAGGGCAGGTTGTAACAACTCATTTATTGTTCATTTTTTCCCTACCCTTCACTAACTACCTAGAAATGAAAATAAGTGTTGGTGATAGTGCCTTCCCTATGCATACAGCAGAGGAAAAGATGTGCTTCACTGCCTTTTTTGCTGGCATTAAGCTGTGCTGTCATCTATCCATGTGGAGCTCTGTTTTGCTTTACTCACTGCCTTTACTTCTTGTAAAGGCAAAGGCATCTCCTGTATTACTTCTAATCAATGTGGGACTTAAATCAATCCAAGTATGGCTTACTTCTCCTTCTGAATAGTGTCTGCAGCTTTCCTGAAGTTATGGCACATTCATTAATTTGACTACAAACCATTTTTTGATTGTATGCTAAGTGTACCCTCTTCACAGAACAACTCAGAGGCTTGAATACATTTTCTTGCCACCTGAGCCTGCTGAAGTGCTACCTTGGTTGGGCGGATGGAGGCTGTTTGGTCTCTTAGGTGCTCTATGGATGGTTTAAATTCAAGCTCAGAGATTATAGATGGAGCTGGGATGGTTTAAGGAGCTCAACCTGAACATCCTGCAGCATTTGGTCTCACAGGTTTGGGAGAGTCTTGTCCCAGCAGGGGTTGCAATCTGAACTTGAAGCAGGGAGACATCACAGCTCTTCCAGTTACCATTACTAAACTTGTCATTTAAATGCTGGTTAGTCCCAAGAAATAAAAAGTTAGGTTATAACATTAAGAAAAAAGGTAGCAGAAGAGACAAACCTTGAACACCAGATAATTTTGTAGCTGGGGAGAGCGAGTTCTCCTGCTCCTCATTCAATTGATCTATTAAGCAGGGTACCAAGCACTGGATGTCCATGGATATCAGTGTAAACCACTAACTGTAATGAGGCAGGGAAGGTGTTAAATACAGGGGACATTTTCTGTGGGTCCTAACTTAGCAAGTCCTGCTGTTCATTTGGGGGTAACAAGGAAACATCCTCTTGGTCTGGGGCAGGAGGAAGAATAAATCCTTTGTGTAAGGGCTGAGACACCACCCACCCCTGCCCATCCTCTGCTAATGCCTGGTCCTTGCCCCTGGACCTTCCATGGGCAGTGGTGGCCCCCTCCAGCAGCCTGCTGGCACCCATGAGTTGAGCTCCCAGCTCTCCCAGGCTGTCTGGAGAAACTGTTTTGAGAAAGAGCCTTTTTCTCAGTGCCTTAAGGATTTTCAAGTAAAGAGCTTGAAAGGGAAAACCGACAAGGGCTGTTTCCAAAGGAGGCTTGGCAGCACTGTCTTCCCAGCCCTGCAGCCCATGTCACCCCACTGGCTTGAGAGGTGGCCTCAGGCAAGGTCCCCACAACTCTGAGGCAGTGGTTAGCTGGGAATATTTTCCATGTGATTAAAAAAGAAAAGAACAGAATAAAGCCCTTGTTCCAGAGAAATTTATCATCTAGGGGAGGATTTCATACAGCCCCTCTGCCTGGGAGCAGCTGGGCTGCAGAGCTGGGGTGTGCAGGGCTGGGAAGTCAGTATGCTGCAAACACGTGGTGGTTTGTCACCTGGGACCTTCTCTGAAGGGTTTTGGATTTTGTGGACCTGCAACTGCTTGGTCTTGGGTGCTTTGTTCATAATCAAGAAGCCCTTTGTGACTGAGTCATCTCCATCCCAGGGTGCCCCAGCCTCTGTCTACACTCCAGGGCTCCCATTATTTCAAAGACTTTTTGCCCACAGTCCAGGACATCCCATTATTTCCACAACTTCCTGGTGAATGCAATGGAGCTTAAACTGGTACTTGAAGAACACAAGGACAGGAGAGATCTCCCTCACCCCTTCCTTCCCCAGAGACTCTGGGACATTGCAGTGCCTGGGGTTTTTCTGGGAAGAGCAGCTTTCCTTGAGCATCAGCCCGTGCTGCTGCTGGCAGAAGCAGCTGAGTGCGGCTGTGCTGACACACCGAACCCAGCCCGCTCTGCCTGCCTTCCCCGGGGCAGTGCTGGCTGTCCTCCCCCGGCTGGCACAGCCCCCTGCTCTCCCTGTGCCAGCCTCTTAGCATTACAAAGGGGCAGACCAGGGAAATACAGCTCTTCTGGAGCGAAACTGGAAGGGAAACCCCTGCAAAGAGCTGGAAGAAATGAGGCTGTAATACACAAAGGCAATGGGAATGGGGCATTTCTGAGGATTTGGCCTTAAAACAGCACAGAGGTCACAGTGAAGCAGGGCTTGGACCTTCAGACCTTATGGAGAGCTGGGCTCTCTTCTTCCACCCCAGGACTGTGAAAGGATGTGTACAGCAAAGGTTGTCACTTGGATTTAGGAGCTCTCCTGTAGGTATCCTACCCCACATCCCTCAGCTGGGACTTCCCTTGACTGCAGACAGCAAGGCTGAGCAAACAGAGGCAGCTCTCCCTGTGAGCCTACGGCAAATACAAAACCCCTGACAAGAAAATTGCAGGCTTTAACACGACCAGGAGAGCCCAGTTTTGAGCTGGTGAAGCAACACCTCCTGACAGAACATGTCAGCTATCTCCAGCTGATGGATGCTGGCAGTCAGCAGGGTTTGTGGAAGAGCAGCACATCCCAGCTCTCTGGGTAACCTTTATACAGGGAGAGCCAAGTTTGCCCTTTCCAGCTCGAGCCAGCCCTTCCTCTCACATAACATGCTAGAGAAGCACAAGAAGAGGATATATACATCATCCAAGAGATCCCATGGGAGCTGACATCTCCTGTCCTTTGGAGGGACCAGCATTGCTGTGGCAGATTGCTGTGAAATCCTCTCTCCTGACTGTGGCTGCGAGTGCCACAGACCTGTCAGGCCTCCCACTGTCACAGTGTTGCTGCCCAGAATTAGATGTGTCTTCTGAATTTTTCTTTCAGGATCCCTCCAATGAGACCTGGCCTGTGAGACACCCCTGTCCCAGGAAGGATATTGAGGCTGATGGGACTGGATCTGCTTTGTTGGACTGTGTCTGGAGGAGCAGCAGGCAGACAAGAGGTGCAGGGAGGGAAAGGATGCCCAGTTACATGCTAAGTTACATGCCAAGTCACATGCCATTTCTAATCTGGGGAGAGAAAACAATCTTTGTGGATCTCAGTAAATTTAAATATCCATGTAAATGTTTAACTTAAAACCAGAAGTAGTATTGTCTTTTAAGCAGAAGTGGCATTTTCTAAGTGGTTTTTTTTTTCTTTTTGGTCCTTGATTGGATTCCACCAAGGAATCAGGACACATTTTCCCACCAACACCACCAAAATGTGAGTGAAAGACATGGAGAAAAGAATGAAATTGTTTTGAAATTTTCTTGAGACCCTTCTGATTTATTTGCAAAATGTAAAGAGAAGTGTGATTTCATATGGATTGAAAAACATATGGAATGCTTTGTTTGGAGTCTTATTGGATCTAAGATAAATGCTTCCATTTTTATATGGTGAGGAGGAAAGTGGCAAAACACAGAGAAATAAAGAAATCAGAAGCAAAATGGAAACTTTCTGTATCAGCAAGAACTTTTTTAATAAAATGAAAATGTTTCACAACTCCATTTTCTAAAAAAAGCTAAAGAGAATTTGATCAAATTATAGTCAGGTTAAAATAAAACTTAAATAACAGTGTTTCAGCAATTTCTAAAATGAGATCCCCAGCATCCTGTGCTGATGTGTTAAGAGATGATCTATGTAATAGCAGCTTTAGGAAGCTCTGAAACACAGAACCTTTTAGGAATGAGCTCCTGCCCCCCAAATCATCACAAGCAATAAAGGGAAATACTTGGAGTTAAATGAGCTCCACTAAGAGATGATAATTGTATCTAGGGCTTAGCTGGACCTGTTCGCAGTTGTTTCATTTTACTGACAAAATTCTAAGCAGGTTTGTGATAATTTGAAAAAGCAGGAGAACTTTAAGTTCTCCTTTAAGTTTGGAAGTAAATAGTTTTTCTCCATTATTCTCTTCCTCAGCCTTTATTTTATCTTCAGTGTTCTGAGAACTTGAACTATCAGAAATGATGTGCAGACTTCCCTGTTAATACCTGTGGATCTTGAGTATCTTTCCTGATTTTTGATTGGTTTTTTTTCCTGATTTTGACTGATTTTTGTCTATGGAAAAAAAAAAGAGAAGGATGTTCTTGTAGCTAAGGGAAGGAAGGCCAATGAATGCATGGGGTAAATGCTCTATGTGCTGCATAATTCCAATTACAAGTTAACAATTGTTTATGGATTTCAATCATGGGATATGTAGCCTTTTGTATCATAAATCAATAATCATAATTATTTGTGCTTAAAACATCCCAAGGCAATCTCTTTATTCAGCAAATCTACACAAAAGGGCCTTTTTCCAGCTGGGCACTATGGCCAGATTCCTGGTGGAAAATGGTTTCAAGCTTTTAGCTCCAACTTTGGCTCAGTTTGTATCCCACAGAAAGCCTGGCTTTGCTTTTGGAGCCCTGGAGAGGCTGAGAGAGGAATTTCACACGAATTTGGAAGTGTGCACCTTGACTGGGTGAGGGATGCTGTGCTTGCACTGATGGCAGATCACTGGTGTGTGGAATAAGAGCTTATTGCCAGCCAAACTACAGGTGCACAGTGCTGCTCTCGCAGCCTACGTATGACAGCATCGAGAAACAAAGGAAATACACTGGGCTGTGATTAGGCCCAAAGGGCTGATACTTCTTCCCCTTCTCTAAAGGTTCTTATGTTTTATGGAGTCATATTATCTCTTTTAAGAGCAATCTCACTCAGGGTCACTGGGTAGCAGGGCCAGGCCAAGCACAATAAAATAAGCTGGGCTGCTAATTGGAAGCAGATTGCTCCAGCTCTGTGGGTGCACATGGCAGGACATGGCACTTCCAAACCCGACACAGGCTCCCAGGCCCAGCCAGAATAAACTTGGTTGCAGTCATACCTCAGAATAAACTTCAGTAAGTTTAATAAATATTATATTTAAATGTGTGCGGCTCTGTGTGTAAACCGCTGTGACCAGACCGAGGCAAACTGGAGCTTGTGTTACGAGCACGGTGGAAATATCAGCATTTGGCTTTTTTAATAGCCCACTGTTTGTACTACCAAGCAACCAGCGCTCCAAATAAGAAGCCACAGCAGACCTCACCTCCTCCTGACGCCTACTGTCTAATGGAGACCAGATGCAGAAGGATATCTTGCCTGCAGTGGGTCAAAAAGTTGGGATGTATCCAAACATGTTGGTACCGGGGCCTGGTAATGCAAGGGACAACCACTTGCCTCTTTTGTTTGGGTTAATTTAGTCAGTCTGCCTTCTCTGACTTGCCTGATGAGATATATTCTGGTTTGGAGAGTGTTTTGTTTTGTTTTTCTCTTCCCATTTCTGTCAAAATGTTTTTGACTGGAAATTCCTAAGTAATTCCCTGTGTTATTTGCATGGTGACTTTAATGTTCATACTCAGGTGTAGTCATTCAATTGAAAATGAACAATAGCAGCTACTTATGTTCAATGGCTTTTCAGCTTAAAGAAGTTATTCCCTTTGATCAGAAGACAAGAGGGGTTTGGGATGAAGGAGAGCAGTGTGCCTGGCATGTGCCAGAATACACCATTCTCACTGGGAACCCAAATGAGGAGAGGCTAGATGAAAATATCCTGTGTAAACCTGGATTGGAAGTATTTTCTCAGAAAAAAATCCATAAAAATGGCTTGCCCTCAAATTGGAGGATGCAAAAAGTGGCCTCCTGAGGCAATAGAATAGGAAGAGATATTTTAAATCTTGATAGAACACCAAGATTAACTAGACTTGGAAGAAAATTTTATTATTTTCTATTGAGGACAGTGTTGTAATTTAAAATTATTGTTTTTAGAGACAGAGACTCTTAAAAAACTAAGGGAGTTGAAAAAGGAAGGGAGAAAATAAGGAAGGGTGAGACACCCCACTTTGGCATAGGTAATTGTCCCAGCCAATACAAAAAATAAAATTGATTAGGTGGCAAAGTGTTGAGGGGTTGCAGTGACACACAATCTGATCAGAGTCTGAAATGTCACACTTTACTAAAGATATGGAGGTTGTGGAGGTGTCTATATGTAAGAAATTTCCATGAAGGATTGTTTGCATCCTGCTTAACATTAGCAAAACCTCTAACTGTGCTTCAGTGCATGGAGTGTTGCTAGAAAGGGAAAGGCTGTAGACAGCTTTTTATTGCTGATGTCCATCAAGCACAGAGCAACATGTTATCTGTTCATGACCATTTTTCTTTTCAGTTCTCTGTGTGAGCACTGAATTTGTTTTTTATTCCTATGTATTTTTGGTTAGAAACAGATTTTTTGGATAGGTGTGGCTACAGATGTGTGTAGACTTTATATAAAAAGCTGTGCAAAGACAGCTGTGTGAGACTGTGAATGCAAGTTCCTGTTAATGGACACAGGGACAATAAAGCACACTCATCACTGGAGTGCAGAGTAGCCACTTGCACATTCCTAGCAGCAAATGTGAAATTAAACCCACTTTGGTTGCAACTTCAGCAATAAGCCAAAAGAATTGACTTTCAGCTGTGCCAATGCACAGCACCCAGGAGACCAGGGAGGCTTGGCACTGATGTGCAGCAGCCTCATGTGCTGATCCACCTCCCCTCTTATGCACACACCCCCCTGGTGTAGCCCTAAATCCTCCCCCTGCCTCTGTGTGCACCAGCCACAGGAGCCCCACTGGCATCAAAGTGGGAGGTGAAGGCATGCAGTAGGAAAAGAAAATCAGACACATCCTGTGGGTTTTCCTGAACACTGAAATGTTGTAAATGCATAAATCCTATTGATTTTTGTGATATTTTAGAAGAATGCCACTTCAATCCGTGGACAAAAATGGAGTGTACTTAGGAATCATTCAAAATGGATAATTGAATGCTTTCTTGCACCTACCACAGCATCCCTCTGACCACTGACATTATCTCACTGAGCTGAGTGGTGGGAGAAACAAAACACTTAGAAGGAGATAGATGGGCTATATTTGAGCACTGTATGCCTGATAAATTAGCTGTTCATCCAGGCTGCCTTTCATCTCTGTAGGAAGGACGGGTATTTCAGAGCACTGTGATCTCCCAGCCAGGGAGAAGTTATCCCTGCTCTGCCAGAGGCAGCCAGTGCATTAGCCCCTTGGGCTATCAGGGCATTTAAACAAAACCATCTCACAATTAGCAGTTTGCTGTGTCCTCACCACTGCCTCTAATCTGGGGATGTCAGAGGGTTGCTTCATTGTTGGTTCATGCCCTTCATGTTGCTGCTCACAATTCTCAGCTGTCGCCTCCAACAACTGGTGTTGAGGGACCAGCTTTCTAAATGTTCCTTAAGCAGTGCATCCTTTTGCAATGGGAGAGATCCCTTTCAATTAAGGGAAATCCAGTCTATAAAATGGAATCCCTCATGTCCTGTATGAGATTTTAAGTGTTCCCAAAGTAGCTTTCATATGAATTACCATCAAGGTTGCAGAAGCTGGGACTGATGTAGGGAAAACCTCATATATGTAGATCAAGAGGTCAGGACAATAATGGCACAAGCTGCTTTTACAAGGATACCATCATTTTGGCCATCTCAGCAGTCAAGTGATTTTTTTGGCGCTTTTATGATTTTCTTCAGCCTTTAGGTCAGAACCAGAAGGCAAGTTTCTGACTAGTTTGCACAAAGCCTGCATTGAGGCATTTGAAGTTGGAGTCTCTGAAAGCTGAGCAGGGATTCACCCTGGTTTAATTCCTCTACAGCCAAGCCATGTGCTCAGGCTCTCCAGACCAGCTGAGACACAGTGTTGGAGCTTCAGAACTAAGGCTGAGGAGATTTTACATTCAGTGTCATCAAAAAGTTCAGTTTGCTTGGAAACATAAATCCAAATTCCAATGGCAAATTTTGCTGTCATGGGAGAAGAATAGCCTACTTAACAGGCAAAGCATGACAAGGCAAGGTAGGGAAATAAAGATTTTTTTCATGCAAAAAAATCCCTGGAAAAGTTTATTTGGGAAGAATCAAAATAGATTCTTCACTAGGAGATCAAGGTCTTGAGTTACATTTACTTTTTCCTCCTAGGCATGACTCAAAGTAAAGAAATGTTTTTTGAGTTGATGGATTAAAGGTGCTTACCTTAATTTCACTGACAAACAATTTAATTTCAAATGACATTTATAGATATCTCTTTTAAAAAATGTTGGAATTTTTTTTACAAGGTGTTAGAAAATCATTTGTGATCCAGCTTCAGGGCAATCTAGTCCAAACTGTTTGTTATTTAAAGGTGTAATGATGACCAGGTTATAAGAGAAGCAAAGCACATCCCTATGGAATTGCTGTAATTTCATGCAAAATATTAAATGTATATTATTATTGTTATATTTTAAAAAGCAACTAAGCCTTACAAGTAAAAAGAGAAATGTGCCATTAACCTCTGGAATATCCTTCAGTGATTTGTTTGCTATTTTTTTTTTAAATTTTTATTCTAACTAACAACAACTCAAAGAATGAAAGCATAGTCTTGATTCATTGCATGTATTTCCCCAGTTCTTCTTTGAGTGCCTTGGCACCATCTCTCAATTAGTGCTGCTTGGTTAATTGGTGTATCACTACTTTAGACTCTGGAGAACTTGAATTAAGCTTCATGAATTTGACTTACAAGGACAAGGGCTCTTAAAGGAGCAAGAGCAGTAGAGAGGCAGCATTGATCAACAGCCCAGACAATTGAGATAAAAAAATGCTGTGCACAGGAATGTCTCAGTGTTTCCTAACACCGGGGAAAACAAGAGTTTCAAGTTTCATGGGAGGGTGGTCTTTGCTTGAGACAAGGACCAAAGGGATGAACAATCACTGGTTAAAACTGTCAGAATATTTATTTCTTGGTTTTGACCCCAGTAAGCCTGTAATTAAGAAATAATTTTTTTCTTGTGAGCAATTTGTTGTGCTATGTAGACCTGGGAAGTGGCCAGAAGAGGACTCTTCTCTGCTACCTGTTCTGGCTGATCCTAATAACCAGAGATAGAAAGTAGCCCTGCACTGGGTACTACTTCAGGGAATACCCAGGCAAACAGAATTTGCTTTTCTTAGAGAAGAATAACCTCTCTTCTCAAATAGGGTTTATTTCAAGTATCATGTTTGAAAAAATAGGAAAAATATCCAGGATACTTGTCAGCTCTTCTGCATCTATTACTAATGATGGGCAAATTTGCCTAGAACAAAACAGAAGTGTCCCTCTGCTCCTCCCATCAGTGCCCACAATCCAAGCTTACAGGGTCACCACTTCAGCAAAGAATTAATGTCATTTTTAATATTAAGCACCACTCCCATTTGTATCTATTCATGAGAAAAAAAATGTTAGGTTTTCAATTGGAAAATTTCCTATTTGTCCAATGATCAAGCTGAAGGACTTTGAATCTTTAGTTTTTTCATTTTTACCACGTGATCTTCCTGCTGCTGCTGCTGTGCTCTGTGCTGGTCTGACCAGAGCCCCTGAATAATCCCTGGGAAGTGGATGCTCTGAGCAGTCCAGAAAGAAGTGTGAAGCTCTGTGGTGGTGGCTGTGGTTTCTTCTCTCTGTTTTGCAGGGCTCAGCTCTTTTCTGGTGTTCAGTAAATGAAAAATATGTCCATTTAGTGTGGTTTTGTAGGGATGTGTGAATTGTGTCTGCTGGTACCTGCTTGTTGGTTTAGCCTTTTCTGTAACTCATAAATGTATTTCCCCTAAAACTGATGGAGGGACAGGAGTATCAAACATAATTGTTCTTCTACAGACTTCATCAAAACCAGCATGTGAGAGGGAAAGAGAAACCAGAATTTGTGTCTCCTAGGGACACGGTTTAGTGATGGGACATGGCAGTGCTGGCTGAGCAGTTGGACTTGGTGATCTTAGGGGTCTTTTCCAACCTGAACAATTGTATAAGATGCAGTCTCTGTGACAGCATCCAGCTGATGTGCCTGCTGTCCATCCCTGGCCAAGCTGCACTTGGGTCATTCCAGTGCTGCCACAGTGTGACCTGCCTTGTCCTTAGGCATATCTCAGGGAATGTGGGGCAGAGCTGAGGTCTGTGACTGTGATTCAGGGGGACACAGAACAAACAATTCCTTTAAAATGTATTTTTTCCAGAAATCAGAGTGGGATGCAGCTCAGCGTGAAAAGAAAAAGGAAATTAAATATTGGTTGTATTGAAGCCAATAGAAAGATTACTAATCTTGAATTTTGTCCACTCTCTGTAATAATGTGGCCAAATAAGAAGTTTTTAAGAATAAAAAAATTGTGGATGCAACCCTTGCCATAGATAACACCCCAATAATGTGGTAGGGGATTCAATCCAGATTTTCTTTGGGAACTACAGCTTGTAAACGCAAGGTTTGAATTTTTGTCTTCCTTGACACTCCACTGCCAACAAGTATTTGTCCTCCTAAACTCCTTGTTTTGCCTCAGAAGAGCTGGACCTGGATGAGGGATGAGTGTTGGATGGGACACAGGGCCCTGTGCTGCCAAAGGACCTCAACTGGAGGAACACACACCTGCCTTGGGTGCTCATCTCAGGGCTCCTGAGTCTCCTTCTGGAGCTGCTCTTCCTTTCCTGGGACTATGAGGGAAGCCCTGATGTTGGCTGGTTCCCTCACTTTTAAACAGCTGAGAGGGGATTATCTGTTCACCCTGGAGAATGCTGGAGAGATTCATTCTTGTATAAAAAAGCTTGAGAAATCTCCACGGGGAATGTTTTATGGTGGAAAATAGAGAGTAGCAACCTTCACCTGACTTTCATCACCAGTATTTAGAAAGCAGTAAAGTGTAATGTGCTGGTAAAAGAGCAAACTCTCTTGGTTTTGGAAATGTGAGACATGCTGAGATGTTTAAAAAGAAGTTGCCTTCTTAAGAAGAAAATGAGCTTACTCTTTTCCAGCATTTAGGAGCAACCATCAGCCATTAGCTGTCCCTCCAGCTTTTAATGAATATGATCAAATACTTGAAGGCATTTCTGGAGTGCTCAGAACTATTGCAGTGAAAGTGGTAATTACAGAAATGATGCTGCATCCAGCCAACAACTCCCCACAAGATGAGAGCACCAGACAGCCCCTGGCCACAAGTACAGAAATTTGAAAGAAAATAAAGGGTTCATTTAAAAAAGAGAAAGATCATAACTTTATAATAATGCTGTTATTCAAAGAAAAATACTTCCTTATGAATTTTCAAAACCACTCTAGGCTTCAGGATTTTTTTTCCATCCCCCAATTGCAATTAATTCTAAACCATGAACATACAATAGAACATACAATAACATCAGCTGGTTCCCCAAAGGCTGTCATTTTGCCCTGACCTACCAACTGGTTTTCAGGATTACATGCTACAGATTTTGAAGGTGCCTGAGAGAAAACAAGTTAAATGCTGCCTCCTGGATTTTATCTCTGCTGAAAAAGAAACTTTATTTATTGACACACCACTACTGTTCATTATTTCAAGGGAGAAGAGCTTTTGGTCCATTTAGTTCCTCTCAGTTCCTCTCAAACAATGCATACACTCGTTCCACATTTAAAAGCAGCTGAAGAGTTGACTGGTCTTCGGCACGCTATTTTTCACTATTCTGCCCATTTTATCTGTGCAAAATGCTTCTGGTTTTGAGTGTGCAGTGAAAAGCCACCATCCTGCTGAAAGCTGTCCTGGAGTCTTTCTTTGCAGCAACTTGTTCCTTTTGTACAGAAGAGTTAAACAACACCTTTGTTTCAAACAGAGTTTAAAGGTGAAAAAAAGCTATCTTTTAGGTATTTTAGGTTTCTACTGCAGAGAAACAGAAGAGCTGCAGTTCAGGCAATCTTAAGGGCAGTCTTGATTTCCCAAGAGTTTCAGATATATTTAAACTTTCATGCGCTGTGCATCTGGACTAAGACTTTAGCTTGCAATTGTATAGGATTTTGTCAGTAAAGAATCAGAGCTGTTACGGCCCTTGTTAGGCTGATTTGGTTTGAAAAAACTCATGCATCTCGAAGCTTATGGCTGTGAAAAATAAATTGTCCATGAAAACTGGGGTTACTAGCTTTTTGTAGGTTTTGTTGTTGCTTTTGGTTTTTTTGGGGGAGGAGGATTTGGTTGGGCTTTTTTTGTTTGTTTTGTTTTGTTTTTGTTTTGTTTTGTTTTTTTTAAGGAGAGGCAGGTCAGAAGAGGCTTTACATGAACCTTGTGTCTCCCTAATTCCTGACTGGATAAACTTGCTTTCTGGTGTGAGGCTGAGAACTGTCTTGAAGCCATAAAGTGTTTTCTTCTACACATGGCACACAGGGAAGCTTCTTCATGTCTGGCACAGAGACTGGAAAGATGCCATAATCAACCCCTTTCTGAGGAAAAAAGAATGTTGAGTACCCCTCAAACAGCCCTGGAGTGTAGTTTGCTTCATTTACCCTAATATTAGGCAATTTCTTTAAAAGAGGTTTA
Source organism: Anthoscopus minutus (assembly GCA_013399455.1). Classification (NCBI taxonomy): domain Eukaryota; kingdom Metazoa; phylum Chordata; class Aves; order Passeriformes; family Paridae; genus Anthoscopus; species Anthoscopus minutus. The sequence continues at coordinate 553,859 of VWYI01037599.1, read as the reverse complement.
AGAGAACTGTTTATTATTACTATTACTATTACTATTACTATTACTATTACTATTACTATTACTAATTATTATTATTAAATTTCTCACTAGAACAGGTTTTTCCATGGGCTTCCCTAGAAATCTTGTCATATTATCTGACAATATTTGCCATATTATTTGGGGTTTTATTCCCTGTGCAGGATAAAAGAAGAAATAAGCTTCTACATCAAATTTGCCCTTTATTACTAGTAAGAAGCTTATTTTCAGAGATGAGTTAGAGGGAGGGAGATGTTTACAATGGAAGGAATGACACTTGGGTTCTTTTCTGATAAAAGAATGTTTTGTACAGAGCGACAGAGCTGACTATACCAAAAGGCTCCTTGAGCTTGGCAAGGGAAAAAGGCAAAGTTAATTTGTAATAATGGTAATAGCCCCTATTACCAGCCTGTTTAGAACAGACCAGTGGGCTGGGCAATTGCTTTTGCTCCTAAAGTCCAAATCTGGGTGCAGTGGGACATTGGCACCATTCTAAACCCAATACTTTTCTCCAGAGTGAAGGAACATCAGCCCTTGCCTGTGACCCATGTTCTCCAGGCAGAAATCCTCAATTACCCCCAGGAAATAATACTGTCAGGAATGTACCTTAAACATCACTGTTCCATAGGGTTTATGGCAGAGTCCAGGATCCAGGGAACATTCTGTCTGTCTTCTGGAAGGACATCCCCCACAAGGTCTTCTGTGTCTTTTCTTTCAAGAGCTAAGGAGAGACTCATCTTTTCTCTCAGAACATCACTGTGACAGGGTGACAGGAAGACTTTAGAGTCTTCCTCATGGTGTTCAATTCTCTCCCTAGTACCAAGGCTATAGCTTTTTCAGGAGGGAGAAGAGATGAGTATTTAACGCTTGGGGAGTTATTGGAAGAAGCAAAAGATTTATGAGACCAGAGAGAACATGGATGATCCTGACTCTGACCAGTGGGGTGAGTGTTCCAAGACTCGCTTGATATTGTGTTCAAGTATTTTACATTACATTCCACAAAACACAGAAATGATCTTTTGAGCAATGTCAACATCACAGTCTTGCTCTCCCACATAGAGCCCTTAGGTTATAATGTCATGTTTACTCATTTCCACATGTTTGCAGAAATCTTTCATTTTTGCACATAATGGCAGAACTCCTACTGGATAAAAGGATGCTGCTTCCCATTCAAGCTGGCTTGAAGCTGGCAATTAGGGCACTATTCAGAGGAGGAAGGAATTTAAGGGAATATCTGTGAGGCAAGGACAAGAGCAGAACATTTCCAGTTTCTGAGTGTCCTTGCACCATTCAGCCTCTGTCCAGTTGGAGGGGTAAGCTGGGTTTGGGCAGGGATTTTATGGTTGTGTATAGTCTCATGTATGGAACAGAGACACAATTCACAGGACACATCTCTGTGCCATATCTACTGGGCTTTTTCAGATGTCTTGAATGCTCTAGGACATTTTTCACAGGTTGTTTATGATCCAGACTTTCATTCACACACTGGGTACAATCTAACTTCCAGCCCACACTGTGTCAGACATCCTTGCCAGGGAGCAGCTGGATGGAAAATGGAAAATTCACTTCTGTCTTCCCATGGCCATTGACCACCCCATGATCTCAGCCTTGCTGTACCCAAGCAAGAGGAGGGACTTTACAGTAAAATCTGAGCCAGATTTCACTATAGAAAACAAGAGCTGGATACAGTACTGATTTCTGTACTCACCTGAGGGACATAAAACCCATGATAACAGAAGCAGGGCTTTTTTGCTCCTGTTTCTAGTTTTATTAGGCATAATGTCCAATTTTCTTTGAATATTCCAATCTGGGCACACATATTTTGGTGTAATAGCTCCCTGTAAGGCAGATGTCAGTGGCTTACAGTTTCTGGCTTGGCATCTTCATCACTGTACAGATATATTGATTTTGTCTCTCTCCTCAATAGCTCTACATGAATGAGGCTTAACATGCCAGTGAGGCAAGTGATAACACAGGGCTGACACTGTATCAAATTACCCTTTACAAAGCTGTAACATATGTCCAGTACCTGAGTATATGTAAACCCCTAAAACATGATACCCTGTTAAGACACATCCAAGATATAAAGGGGAACTCCTGTGTTTGGATACAGCACAGGACTGAAGGTTTCTTTTTTCCTTTTTCTCTCCCTGCTGCTACCACCGACAAAGAAATCAGACTGACATCTCTGCTACTAATGTGTTTAAAGTAATTTGTCTAATAAATACATTATTTCTGATTTCAAATAGAAAATTATTCTAAATTATTTGCTCATCAGGGCAAATATGAGGGTTGTGGACTTAATCTTGCCTGACTGATAATGGTTTATATCTGAGTTAATGTCCAGAAATATTCTTCATAGTCAACAGAGATAACGAATCTCTTGGAAGATATTATCCTGTAATGTTCAATAGTGGCTATATGAATGACACCCTGAAAATGCCTCTCTGTCCACTGACTACACAGACAGCCAGTACAGGGTCTGGCTCAGTTGTTGACATCTACCACAAAGGCATCCAAAGTTGATGAGATGGGGGATTCATCCCCCCTTGGCAGTCTAAGTGACTGCATATGAAGTGTCTGCTGCTATGAAAAATCTTTGGAAACAGCCAACCAAGTTAAATTTTCCTTTTCCTAGTACTACAATGGAATAGCCTTGAATCAGGGAAGAGCTTACACTACAGACTCCATCTCCTTAGCCCCTATTTCCATCTCAAAAATCTGCACTAACCCAAAGAAAGAAGGTGGAGTTCTGGTGGTTGGCTGAGGCTCCTAAGTGCTACAGAAACAGCAAATGTTTGCAGAAAACATCTTCAAGGTTTTCAAAATGTTGTGCCAGAGAGGTGCATTAAAAAAGAGGGAAACAGGTTATGCTACAGTAATTTATTTGCTATTTGTCAAGTCTGCTTCTTGCAAATGCTAGGGAAAGGTGATCAGCTGGGATTATTCACGAAAAAGACTAAGGAAAATCCATGTCACTGGGAGAAGAAATCCAGTATCAATATTTGTAGAGGATGGCACCCATACATGGCATGGGAAGTAGGAGGAGACAGTGAAGCTGGAAAATAATTAAACCTCCACATGGCACTAGAGAGTGCTACATTTCCATCCCAGTCTGGGAGAGAAATTCATCCAGCTCTGGTGTGTGCTCTTTCAAAATCTTCCTTGAACACTGGAGCAGGTGCAGGGAAAAATACGTAAGACCAACCAACCAACCAACAAACAAAAACTCGAAACCTACATGATTTGATGATTGCAGGAAATGCTGTGCAGTGAGCCCCTCAGTGAACTCAAGTTCCTTGTTTCAATTTATCAGAAAAGCTGAAAGAGGATTTCACCGTAGTGTGTAATTAATTGTTTTTCTTCAGGAAGAATGTGCTGCCTGTTTGGGGCAGGAAGCTAGAACAAGGCAATTCCAGACTGGAAATAAGGCACATTCTAACTGTGAGGCTGATTAACCATTCCAGTGAACCATGGAAAGATTGATAGATCCCTTCATTTCTCAATGTCTTCAATTAAAGCTGGATAACTTTCTGAGAGAGTTGTTTTAGCCAAACAAAACTTGTTGGAAAATTTAAAGGCTTCATAGCACAGGAGTTGCTGAGGACTTTTCCACAGGGAGGGGAGATTTATATGGTCACTCTGTAGTTTATTATTTCTGTTTACTTTCTGTAGAAGAACTCAAATACAAGAGAAATGCTTGAGATAAGTGCAGAAATAAACAAGCCAGGACTAGGCTATCTCCTGAAGACAAATGTAAGCTGAAGTTGATGCGGCTAATTCAGATATGGAGTTTATCTCAGTGAATCTATAATGTGAAACTCTTATAGAGCCTTTTTTATTTAGACATTCTTATAGATCTTATTTGACTACTTAAAAAAAAGAAACCAAAAAAATAACTTCAAAAGTTCAGAGTTGCCATAACCAATAACTAAGGAATTTGTCTCCTTTCTCTCTGATTTATAAGTTCCCTTAATCATAAACATTCCTCCAGTTTTGCTAGCTGACCCAAATCAAAAGGACAAGTCAAAGATCATTGTTGCACATTTTAAAATGCAAGACTGTCTCCTTCTCAATAAAACATGATGGATTCATGGTCCAGCATAGAATTCACAATCATAAAGGCAGGTGATAGAGGTTAACCACCACATTGCAAATACCAGGACTTTGATTCATAAATTGCAGAATAAAACATACTTAAAGAAAAAACATTATTTCCAATTTTGTAAACGATTGACCTCCCTCAAAGCTGGACCTGCCTTTATGCTGCTTGTGAAGAACTCGCTTCCAAAATGAAACAAAGACTAAATTGGTTGGACTCTGTATGAGGGTGCCACAGTCACGAAGTCAAATCCACTTACCTTCTATTTTTTTTCTCTAGACATTACTGTGCATATCAAAGCAGACAGGTCTCTTGATCTATTTAGGAACAGATTTACATAGTGCTTCAGGGATCTTGAAGACTCACATTTGTGGTCAAAAAATACCCCAAACCAACCAACAAACAAACAAACAAAAATCAGCTCAAGACTGCAAAAGAAATATTTCCTGTGTGCTCATTTTTTAGAGATGTATTTATTTTAACTTTATAATTGTCATGATGAGGTGGGAAATTCCCCCTTTCCCTTTTTGAAAAGCTGGACAATCTAAAGAAAAATGATGTAGTGATAAGAGCAGTTTTCATCTCACTAGTGTTTCTGCTGTAGAAATTTCCTCTGGATTGCAATATTTATTTTCAGTTTTGTACCTCTCTTTCTGTGGGATAATCCAGCGTGGAGAAAAAGTAGCTCAGAAGGAAATGGCAGAATATCTGCTGGCTGCAAAAAATAACCTGCAAAGAACCTGTAATGGAGCTATTTCTGCTTTTGTTCTCTCACTCTCCTTCTGCAACACAGGATGATAATTTTTACCCTAATTATATTTTTATCCTTTCTCCTTTTCAAGAGATTTCTAATACTTTCTCAGAGAAACTGTTTATGACTGCTCTGTGCCATCTGCAGTCCTGAGGGGCAGATTGGGACCATTAACTTAATTTTGGATGAGTGTGCGTATCCAAAGGTAAACATATCCAAAAAAGCAGTGTGGCTGCAAGGATCACATGCATGCACACACTCAGCTTAAATGAGGATTCTTTATATTAAAATAAGAAGTTAATTAATACACGTGGGTATTTGAGGATCAGATTCTGCATACCATTCATATGGACTTGATTTAAAGATTCTGAAATTAATTAAAGTGCTGGTAAATGAGTCCTTTTCTGGTGGGAACAATTCAATGATAAGTTTTGTAGTTAGAGTGTGCAGAAAGTTATGACTGGTTTCACATAAATCAAAAATTAAAAAGAGATGACTAATGTCTTGAGGAGAGTTTGGGAGAGTTTGCTTCTATCTAACCTGACTTCCTGGTGTTGGGCTTGCAGTGCTAAACCCAAACCTGAAGGGAGGAAGGGATGCTCCAGGCTCACTTTGCATGTGAGGAGGATGGTAAGATTTCCACTGGCTGAAAACAGCTCAGTTTTGTCACTTTTCCATCCTAGGATGAACCCATCTCATCTTGTTTGTGCCAAGGAGCAAAGCAGCTTTGGTGCTGTATAAAACTTGGATAGATGACCATATGGAAACCCAGCCACTGTGGGAATAGATCAAGGACTCAAGGGCAAACCCTTGGTAAACACTAGACCACAAGCACTGGGTGTTTTTGTCTTCAATATTGTTGGAGGGCTTCCTGGAAGTTCAATTGAAGGCCAGATTTGCTGTCCTTGGGGACAGTACACCAAGGCCACAAGCTATGCAAGGAGCTGGGTGAGTGGGTGTTGGGGCATTTCAGAGGACATGCCTGAAGAAGCTTAAACCTTTGTCTGCAGTTATCCATCTTTAATGCCTCTGAGACCTTTTGAATGCAGAAGGGAGACAAGCCAAGAGCATTCCCTGCAGGCTCTGTAGGACTGTGACTGATTTGTCCTGCTAAAGTAAAGCTCAGCTGTCAGGATAAAGAAAAGAGGAAGGTTTTCTATGGCCCAGCTCCTGCAGCAGGTGTAAGGTACTGTGGGACTTTGGTAGGTATTGAGAGGACATCTCATGGTGAGGATTACTCTATATGTACTCATAACTCAGATTCTTTCATTGCCACCTCATCTCAAGAGGCTAAGTGAACCCAGAGTCCCCAAAATTGACCCAGACTGTTCCCAACAAAATGCAGCTATGGACAAGTATATTTAATGGAACAGCTGAGAAGGCAGCTGGAAGTTTTGTGGGGCAGATCCCATCCAGCTCTTGCCTTCAGCCTTCAGGGTTATGAAGAAAATGTGTCCATGAGCCAGCTTCTGCAGCTGGTGCTTGTTGGTTACCTGGTGCTGATGGAGTCAGGCACCCCAAGAATTCTGGTGGGACATCTGGGTTTACAAAACAAATATCCAGTGGAAAATAGATGAAATAGATCTTCTAAATAAGATCCCAGTTCAGCTTCCAACAATGTTCTTCATAGAGATAGTTAATAAAAGAAATATGCAATGTGATGCCTATACAGGCTACAAATCAATTTTGCTTTTAGTAGAACTTTGGGCTTGTTTAGACCTTTTCTCCACTGGATATTTTCATGTGTTTTGCCATAAGCAAAGTAAAAAGAAGTACTGATTCTCATAAAAAAAAATCATTCAGATGCAAATTCACTGACCTGTGTTTGTCAGATGAAAGCAAAGTAAATGCGTGTGTCTGTGGGGAAACTCATTGCTGTTATGCTTGGCCTTCAAAGAAAGAAAATCTTTTTTTCAAGTGTTGAATGAGTTTCGGTGCTGCCCACGAGGCTGGCACTTTACACCAGTGTGTGCAGCCCTCTCCCCTTTCAAATTCACCATACTTTGGATATGGTAAAACGATTTGGGTTTTTCTCTCAAATATTTTGCTTCCTCTGGGCCTAGGAAAAATAATTAACAAAGGAATTCTCTCTGTTGATCATGCTTTGCAAAGGCATGATGTGTTTTCAACTCATAACTAAGTGTGCTAATTTTTTGGAAAGGTTTCTCTTCTTCTTGTGAGTAGAATGTGCTGGTAGCCAAAACAAACACAGAAAGAAGCCAAGGAAAGAATAAGATATATCTATTAGTATGAACGGTCCAACAAGGGAAATCTCCAAAAACTACTGTAAATGATATAAGATTTCAGATGGCAAACTCATCCAAAATTATTAACAAAACATTCAGTTCTCAAACACCAATAGGACAAAAAGAACAGCTTCCTATAGTAAAAAATGATCCTCTTTTACTGTGGAAGGATTGTCTTGTGGTTGATGAACTAGCCTTGGAGACTGAGATTTAGCACTTCTCTCTCCAGAGTGGCCCTGTGAGAGTCAACTGACCCTGTTAAATCTTTATTCTTTATTAGAGGATGGTCCTGGTGCTTCTTTTATCTATTTACTTCTCTTAGATCACCACTTTCTTGCTTCACAAGTTTCTGCTATCATATCTCTATGGTATTTTAAACAAGAGGCCTAATCTTGTTCTGAGTTTTCAGAGTGGGTATTTTTTTCCAACTGGATACAGTTTGGTTTTTTTTAAATCAAAAGTAATCTTTACTGAAAGTTTTTGTGTAGGACCCCAAAACTAGATATGTTGTAAAAAGTCAGAATGCTAGGAGACAGCTTCCATACTGTAAAAGCATGTCAAAATCTCAGAGTCTAGTTAAACTCCTAGTTCCTCACACCTGCAGCCTTGCACAGGAAAGGAGCAGGATTGCCATAACAATCTGTATCTATTTTGCAAGTTGTGATGTGTTAAATGGTAGCCTTTGGAAAAGTGGTCAGTAAAATACTCAGGATTAGATATCCATCACAGGGAATACATTCTCCCCATGCAGATGAAACCTGTAAAAATGACCATTTTGCTCTTCTCAGTGTCATTGCAATTTGCAGAGAAGAAAAGAACCAGTAAAACCAGCATGACCTGTACTCCTATTTTTGCATGCAAGGGACCTAAGAATATCCTATTACATGTGAACCATTTGGTTTGAATATACAATCTATTGGCCAATCTAGTGACCATGCATCCGTGAAACAGGGACTATGCTTTGTTACATGACAGGGTTTCTGAAAGGAAACCAAGTCTGCATAAACTCTGCCCATCCATAAAAGACTGAAAATGGGGTGGCATTTCAACAGGAAGACATGAGTAAGGTTCTCACACAGCCCAAGCCAAGCAGTGTGTTGGTGGGGGAATGGTGTGTGCTGAAGTTTCCCTTTAACACTTCACCAGATGGCTGAAACCGGACAGAAAACGTCCAGAGAGCCACTCCAGGAAAGTTACCTGGGGTGGAGCTGCCCTTTCACAACAAGTGCAGCAACCAGCCCTGCTGCCCTGCCTCTGTTTCCCCTCAGCTGTCAGTCTGAGGCTTAGGAAAATCTGCTGGGCAGCGCAGATTTTATAATCTACTTTGTAAAACAGCCATAGCGCTGTTTTGCCCTTGACATCTTTCTTATTATTGAAATATATTATAACCTCCATTTACAAGCCTTGGCTTCTGTTGTTGTAGGTCCTGATGAAATGGTTGTTAAGTGGAAGATATTAAATATAAATTAACTTTTTACAAGGACATGGGGTAATAGTTTTAAACTGAAGGAAGGTTGATCTAGTTTAGATAAAAGGGAGAAATTTTTTTACTATAAGGGTGTAAAACACTGGGAGAAGTTGCCCATAAAAGCTGTGGATGCTTCATTCCTGAAAGTATTCAAGGTGAGGTTGGACAGGATTTAGAGAAAATTGGTCTAATGAGAGGTGTCCCAGCCCATGGTGGGGTGGTTGGACTAGATGAATTTTAAAAGACCCTTTCCAAGTCAAATTGTTCTATATTTCTATGATTCCTAGATGGCATGGATGGGAGAGTAGAGACTTTTCAGTCTTGAATCTGGATGTGGAACAGTAATGATCCCAAACGGCATTTGCTGCAAGGTCAGTGTCACAGATAAAATCACATCTCGAAGAGCCTCTGTCGTGGCACAGCCCTGCAACTGGCCCACACATTTTTCTTGTCTTCAGTCTCTGTCTCATGCACCTTCATGCAGACATGCAGCTGCTGGCAGGGTCAGGAGGTGCCCTGTCTCAGCTGGAGCCAGAGCAGCTCATCCTGCCCAGGGCAGGCTCAGGAGGGATTTCCCAGAGCTGCAGGCCAGGCAGTGGGAGGGCACCAGGAAACCTGTCTGCCCTCTGCTAACCTGAGCCACCTTTCTCCACCTCGGCTGACCTGCTTGACCTCCCTGCAGTTAGCACAAACTTGGACTTGGCTACATCTCTGTATTTAATTATTTTTCTTTACAATGCAGTGGGTTTTGTTTTTCTAATGGGGACTGATGAAAGCTGTTGCTGTTCTTATTTTTCCTTTCTATGAACTGATGTGATGACAACGGAGTTTCTAGTAAATTATAAACATAGGCAGTCAATTCCAGATTAGTTTTGAAGTCAGACTATTTTTTTTTGGAAGGGTACAAAATACAAACAGACAGGAATTAATTAAATACTCGTATTTTATAACTGTAATTTATCTAGCTCAGTATGTCCTTTTCCATGGGTTTGTTTGGACACAGGGAATTTTTAGTTTTCAGGCTGCCAGATGTGGACAGCTCAGGGTGTCCACAGGGCAGGTAGAAAACAGGCAGCAGCAATGCTGGCCTGCCCACACTGCCCTCTCCACCTCTGCAGATGAGAGTTTAGCTTCCACAGCACTCAGAGTCTGGTCTCTTGCTGGGCCTGCCAAGACTGATTTGTTTACCAACTAAAACAAGCCAATGTATTTTCATTACATCTCTTACTACTGTGCCCCAGAAATAATCCCCTATGGCTGCAGTCTTGCTGCAGCTCTTTGTGGGCTGGACCTGGAGCTTGTTGGTGTCAGTGGAGAGGTCCCAGTGACTTCAGTGAGTTTTGGAACAGGACTGTAAAAATGTGTGAGGCCTAGAAAAAGATGTATGTGATGTGTTACCTCTGACCCTGTTAGCAAAGCTGTCACTGCCTACCACACTTACAGCCCAGGTCTTTGCTCCTTCCCACCTACAGTCCTGTGGTGCTGCTGACACCTAAGAGCGTGTAGGCACTGCCATGGCTGATGTTCAGTCTTGTGCCAAACCTGTGTTTGCTGCTTCCCAAGACCTGAGCTAAGTGCTGGATCCAGCTCTTGCCACGGAGAAATCACATTCATACTCATGGCCTATTTACTAGAGATACTGATATGAGAAACGTATCTCTTTCAAAGTACTCTCCTGCACTTTCCTAGCAACTTATTATTTTTCCTGGCAATTTAACACCCACAGATTGCTCTGCAATGAGTGCATGAGCTACTCTTGCATTTCCCCAGATCAGCTGAAGAGCGCTGCAGTTTTTCTGCCAACGGTCCCAGAAATGAATAAGAAAAGTTACATTTCCATACATACTCTAATGCCTAAATACTTTGTGTATGGACCTCATTCTAAAAATACATTTGTCTGACAGTCTGGGAAATGCTGACCTCATTCTAAAAATACATTTGTCTGACAGTCTGGGAAATGCTGACCTCATTCTAAAAATACATTTGTCTGACAGTCTGGGAATCCCGTCGTTCTGTGTGTAATCAGAATAAAGGAAGAGGTAGTTCTTGTGATTTCTGTTGATATGTCAGCATGGAAGGAGTTAATGTTTGTTGGGTACCTCATACATGGCTTGTGGGCTCATACATTCAATTCTTCATTTCACAGAGGGAAGAGCTGGCAGGGCAGGGAGTCACACAGCTTTTCTTCTGTACAGGCGATTCCTATGGGAGAAGGTTGGAGACTATGGCCTGATTGTTGGGGAAAAATCCTGCCCTGTTGCAGGGGACAAATAAAGGATTTTGGTCTTTTGTGACCTTTCATGACCTTCATCACCTTTTACCTGTTTCATTACCTTTTATCTCTACAACTCCTGAAAAATTGATTTCCTGGACAAGACAAACGACAAGATGGAGTTACTCAGAGGGACTCTCCTCTCAGTCCCTGTAGGACCTGCTGACTGAACACATTCTGTCCTCTCTCCTTCCTGGCTTCCAAATATCAACTTTCCTTCTCGACAGTGTGATTATATTTTCACAAAATTACTTAGCCTCATACTTGTGACTGAAGAATATCCCATGAAAAGAAACAGTAAATGATGTTTCCTATAACAAATGATAGTGAATATCACCAGGCAAAAGGGAAAAAAAGGTAAGAGACTTCAGTAAGCACAGTCAAAGTATGACTGCAATTTGCAAGGGGAAAATGATAAACAGACCTTTAGCTGTGATGAGATTTTCTCCATTTTTATTTTGTCCAGGATAGTTTTTAGTATTATGAGCTGTAGATGTTACATATAGTTGGGATGGGACATCTATTCCAGATGTTGAACCCTGGTCTTGCATGTTGAAGGAAAGCATCAAATTCCTTCAAATTCTGTTGATATTAGTGAAAACCAGAGGAACTCAATACCTTGTAGGGGCTGTTCTTTAATGACTGCTTCAGGAAAAGTCATCAGTGTCTCAAGGTTACACATCACAATACTTAACTTTAATGTGCTTGGGTCTGTGAAGATTTTAAATGAAATAGTTCAGAACAAAAAGCTGAAGTAATTTGAGAATCATAATTAGAAGCTACATCACTTCCCAGTCTGTAGAACATCCCAAGCTGCCTCATTGGCAGATTTGTCTGTTGATGCCCGTGTATCCCATTCCTGGCTGTGTTCAGAGTGCAGGATGCACTCTGCAGCACACAGAACTGCTTCCCAGGGAAAGATACTGGTAATAAAATACTAATTTTATTATTGGAATGTACTGGAAGCCAACACTGCTGGTTAACTGCAGTGGAGGAGAAGACATCCCAGTAAGGTGGATGGAGGGTGTCACACTGTGTCAAACAGCCATGGGCAGAAAGGATCTGTTAGGACAGGAAAGCAGGGAAAGGCAAGGAGAGAAAAGGAGAAGAGAGTAACTTATCTCTGTATTCAGTGAATTTTTAAAGCTGCTCTTTCCTGTGAGTCTGGGGCTGATCAAAGGGTGGGAGAGCCAAGGGACAAGAAATGCCACTGCTGAATTTGTGAAGTAACTGGGTGTTACACAAGTCTGTTGCTTTGTTGGACTTGCTTTTCAGGGGAGCTGTGAACTCCTGACTCCTGCTGAAAGTGAACAATTGCTATCTAAAGCTAAGGTCCTTGCATTTTGAAACAAATCCTGACTGTTTTCCCCTTTCTTCAGAGAAAAAGCTAGACTCTGAAACTATCAAAGTTTTGTTCCTATTTGTGTATAGGATTAACAAAAATTTCCTTGATCAAAATTGCAAATAGTGGCTCTACTTTTTGCATTGCGTTACTGCTGGTGGGCTAGAAACTGTACAACAAGGCTAAAAGTTTTGAAGATAGATTACATCTCTTTTGGTTCTTCCTTCTAAGGATTTACTGCAGCTTTAGTGAAAGAACAGCAAAAAACATTGCTTGGAACCTGCCGCAGAGCAATTTATAGCAGCTTATAACCGTAATTCACAGAAGTTTATTATATGACCTGCTTTATGAAAGTTCACTATTAGTTCAGCATTTAGTGCTCACAGACTTGGCAGAGTTTCCTGCAAGCTGGATGCTGAACATCCGGTGAACTTTGCATATGAACACAGCGTGTATTGTGGTTAGGAGGCTCTGGAGCCACAGGTCACCACCCAGTTGTGTGCAAGCTTAGAGCCCACTGGCCAGGGGGAATGGAGGCATCCTGTGCAAGGATTTAGAAACAGTAATAATAACAATAATAACAAAACCAAAACAACAACCATAACAACAACAATAATAATAATAATAGTAATTCAAGCCCCTCCCTGCCGATGAAGAGAAAATCACGGCTGGCTGATCCCAAGGCAAAGAAACTGCTAGAAAACTAAGGAGAATGTGAAAGAAAACTCTTCTGCTGTTTAGTCTTCCTCTTTTGTTTGGCTGTGGTTTATGGCATAGTGATTAACTACAGGCTCTTTTCCAAGCTGTTTATTTTGGAATGGTGCTGTCATGTTTCAATTACTGTGTATATCTTATTTTCATCTTAAAGAAGCACAAAACAAACTGAAAACTTCACAGATCTATAGTTCATGTATTCAGCTGTGGATGCACAGAGAGAGCCCCAAACCACTAAGTTTATGTGTAAAATGGACTATTTGCACAAACATTCCTGCTGGGCAAATTGTGTCTGCTCTGTATAAATAAATGGTAGGAAGCAGAATCTGCGCTGCCCCTACTCTGTGGTACAGTGCAAGGGTTTGCTGTCCCTGTACCAGAGCTGTGAAATACCTCAGGGACAGATCCTTCACTGTATGATGGCAGCCTGTGTGTGTGAAAAGTGTCAGCAAGCTGAGCATCTCCTGCATGTGTCTTCCTACCACTAGAAAGTACTGCTGAACTTGGACAACCCAAATTAAGATTGATATCCTGATGGGAAGAAATCACTGAGGAGGTGATCTTAGGAGAACTGAGCTGCTAAATCACTAGAGATGGGTATCCTGTGCAAAGCATCACAGTGAAAGGGTTTCTCTACTGAACCTCAGTTGAAAACATTTATGCTGTGGTGCTTTACTTCTAAACAGAAACTTTGTTCCCTGCTTTCATCTTGCTAAGCAGAGGAGCCCAGACTGTTCAGCAGAAGTTTGTTTAAAGCCATGAAAGAGAAAGAGGCATATTGCATTCAGCCCATTTTAGGGAGGCAGTTCGTCCAGTACTGAAGACAGTAACATGGATCTAACAAATATGGGAGAGGACATTTGAGAGACTGATGAAATGGCATCCTGAATGTAGGTGGGACAGCCTGGGGTGATGAGGGTGAGCACTGTGTTCAAACTGCAGCAATGTGCTCAATCCCTTGCCAGTTGGAATAAATTAATAAACTCCAACATTTGCCTCAACTGCGCAGCCAAATCTGCATTTGCATTAGCGTTAAAGAACCAAATACATTTCCTGTAGAGTGTATGGTTCTCTCAAGAGAATCAGCATTCCACTGAGCAATGCTGTTGTGAGAAGCCATCATGTGAAAGTCATCTCACACTATCTCAGAGAATTAACATTGTGCTTGTGACACTGTACCATTAGACCATCCGGGATTATTATGACTTTTACTATTACTGGGACTTCTAGAAAACTAATTTAATATAGTATTAAATCCCTGTGATTAAAATCCTTCTCCTAATGTCCCAATGCAAGCTAAAATAATGAGGAAGGCACAAACACATTGTCATATAATTAATGCTGGTAATTTTTGTAAGGTCAAAACACTTTTGTTGCAAGCCCACCAAAGACAGCATGTCTCAGTGAAGTTTGAAAATATATGAAGAAGGCCACAGTATTGCCCCTCTGTGGGATGTTCAGACTACCTCCTTAAGGCATAAAAGGCATAGTTTGATGAAAAATGAATGCTTTTACAAGTGGGAATTGAGAGCCCTCAATTAAGCTTTATCTTGAATTATCTTCCTGCTATTTCCCTTAAATATAAAGAGGACTGGTCTCTGAAAATGGACATTTAATTAGGCAAGTAATTATTCTCTTATCCCCTCTGTTCAGTCTTGAAAAATAATATTTCTAAAGGATTCTTAAGGAGTGAAAATGTTAAATTAAAGATATTGTTAATTTACAGGATTGGTTGGAAGCTTCTACTCCAACTTGCACCACAGTTAGACATCAAGAGGGATCATAATTTCTTTTCTAAAGCATCACCACTGGCCACACACCTTGGACACAGCTCTCAGCCAAGCTGTCCAGCTGGTGGACCCAGTTGAACTTCAGAGTACTTGGAAACTGAGATATGGATTTTTTATATGGATTATTTCCTTTCCATTCTTAGCCCAGTTGATGAGTAGGAAAAGAGCCATCTCCTGGTAAACAAGATACCAAGACAGAGCTGTGAAGCACCGCAAAACCATTGTGTTGTTTGAGCAGAACAAAACACTCCCTCAAACACTTATTTATGAGCTTATTTTAGACTCTTGTGGCATTGCATTATGAAAGGGAGGTGGTTTTTAATCTATTTTCTACATTTTTGTTTTGATTTATTTTTCTGAGTTGTTGGCAATGATAATAACCTTGTTTGTGTCAGAACTGGAAAGGGGATAGAAGAGTGAGATGGGGTTGCTGGGACATATTTGGATGGTTTCAGTTTTTTCAGTAGAGAAGCAAACATTAGTGATTGGTAACACTTACATGTGCCCAGATGTTACACACACACACAGACACAAAAGCTATTAATAAAATTATTTAGCAATAAAATTATTGAAGTTACCAAATTGCTCATGTGGTGAAAACCTGGCTGGCTTTCAGTTTTCCTTAACCAGGGTAGTCTGAGATAATTGGGATGAAATGGAAACTATCCTCAAGCTTCTGCCAAAACGTTGAGATTGGGAAAAAAAAGATCTGTTCAAAATTTGTCCCTACTTATTTTTCATCTTCTCTTGCCTCTGGATACTAGACAGGATTTAAATATATGTTTATATGCAGACTATCCAGCTATAATTAATAATAAAGAGGATTTTGTGAAAGTTATAAAGCCTAGAGCTTCAGAAATTACTATACCCTTTAAAAATATTAGCAATCAGACCTCTGCAGGTTATCCTGTCTTCACCACAACTTTAGGTCTTTCCAGCACTCAGAGCTGAGTCAGAGGTAGAGTTCTAAGCTGCATGGATGCTAGCCCAGTAGTCTCTTGTTTCTAAGCAAAAATGATGAGCGAGTGAAAAGCAGCAACATTCATCTACCTCAGGTCCTGATGCACCAGCAGCAGGAAGGGGCAGGTCTGCTTGCTGGATCTGCTGTGTGTGTGCCATGGATCCATGTTCCTTGCATGAGCTTGAGTTGAGCTCAGGCCTATGTGACAGTGCATATATTGATAAGCATGTAGAGAGTAACCATTTCACCCAACTCCTGGTATCTGGGGTCTTTGGCTTGCTAGAACATCTACAGACAACTTGTATTGCACTTAAATCCCGTTTAGGCTTAAGCACCAGCCACAATGTAGAAACTGTCAGGGTGTGTGCTCCCACTCCGTGGCTAATGTGAAAGAATGTAATTTATCTGAAACTCCTTCCACCGTGGGTTAAGCTGGATGACAATAATTCACATTTTCTGGGTGAAGATAGCCTGCCTCAGCTACCATAACTAAGTTGATTTGCTCCTAAATCAGAGGAACGTGCTTCTGTGCCTGTGCCTGCAGTAACAGCAACATCTTTTGGTCCTAATCTTGTCCTTCAAATGGAAACATTTAGTCCTGTTGAACCTTGAGGAGAACCACAATCTCTTCAGTGCCTGACATAATCAGAGCTCTCATAATTTTTTAAGAGCTCATGAGTCCTCTCTGGTGCTTTGAGATGAGGCAGGTCTGCATGTGCACGTAGCTACAAAGACCAGAATGGCTTTTACTGTAAATTATTTAATCTCTTTCCTTCCCCAGCAGGTCAGTGCTCCATGACTCACACCAGCCCTGAGGAACACATCTATCTGGATGGATGTCTGCAGATTACCCTGAATCCTCTCCAGACATCTGGGCAAATATACAACACCCTAACAAGCTGTATCTGCACCAGTGCTTCCCTACAGCACAACTTCCTGTGCTCAACCAAGATAAACAGTGGAAGAGCATCCTGTTGTGCCACAAGAAGAAGAGGCTTCAGTTCTTGTATTTGTTTCAAAATATTTAGATTTAGCAAATCTCTGCAGAAAATAGGAAATGCCTGACTTACCCAAGCAGCCGCTGCAATCCCGTGCTCGCCAGCAGCCTGGGGCTCAGTCCCTTGATGCCCTTGCAGGCTGTGCAAAGAGGCCACAGGCCTTGGGGTCCCTGGTGAGCAAAGAAAACACTGGGACTTGGGCAGGAGAGCAAGCCTTGGCCCACTGTGTGTGTTTGCCTGCCAGGCACAGTAGTTTGTGGCTAAAAAGGCATTTAGGAAGGTCTGTGTTTCTTCGATTGCCCTGCTCCGTGCTGTGTGATCTCACGAGCCGTAGGATTCATCAGGTTACTGAATATGGGTTTATGTTTATGGAGCTCTGGAAGAACAGTGAGAAACTTGTATTCAGTGATATCCTTAAGAAGCTGGACAACAAATGTGCCAGGAAGAAAGCCCAAACCATGGTTCTCTGAGGAGGTTTGGACCTCAGTAAGGGTCACAACAGAGTGTTCCCGCTAAGGGAACAGCTTGCTGACTGTTCCATACTTGGCCACACCAAGTTAAACAATTAGAAGACAATGGCATGAGAAATCCCACAGCAAAACCTGGGTTTTAAGGTGTCCAGGTCAGTTGTGACATTCTAATTTGGTGGCTGAGGATGTTATATTCAATGAAAACCAAAATGTCGGTTCTTGTCACACATCTAGAGACATCTGTACAGAAAGATGAAGGAGTAAAGCAGGAATTCATGCATGTCGGTCTTTCTGAGAGAATGGGGAAAAAAACAGTATTTGACTTCCTCCCTGCAAAAAAAAGAAAATACTCATGTTTCATAAAAGTGTAGCATAAAAAACCATTGGTGAAAACTCCTTTTAACCACAGTATGACCATGCAGGTGTGGGCACAGCTGTGATCCACAGTGACAATATTGCATCCTGCTGGTGCCACATTGTGTATGTGTGTGTGCACATGTTAAAATTATGCCACTCAGCCCCTGTAATCAAATGTTTGCATCTCTAGAGAGACAGATAGCCAGACACTTGGTTGCCTGTGGCTATCTTTGGCTTTCCTGTGGTTATCAGACTATTGCAACACAGAAGTTTAAAAAAACTTCTATAACAAATCCCCTTCCTTAGTAAAGAAAGAAAAGATAAACAATAGGGCAAGACACAAGCACAGAAACTAGAGATTTTCCAGACTGGTAGCAAAAGGATCATCCCACTTCTATCAGAGCAGTGTGTGATCTTTGAACAATGCAGAAAAAAAATTCAAATCCCAAGATTACCATGGAGTAATGACTACAAATGTCATATTAATTATACTTGACACTTTAGAACTAAATGAAATGACTATCTAATTAAAAGCACAGCATCACCTTAATGAAACAGCCCTCACTTGTCACATCACAGTAGGCTTTATAGCTTCCCTCCCCGCCCTCTATTCTTTGAATCCAAGTTCAAATTCAAGGGAAAGTTTGCTTATGGATTGGGTCCAGATGTGTCTGATGTTTTAACATTTCTTTTCAGCAGTTCCCTCTGCACGACAGATTTGGGCCCTTTCTGAGCATGCTCTGGTTTCCTCTGACATGGTACTGGGCTATGCTGTCAGATTAGAAAGTGGTGGTGGTGTCACCCAAATCCTGCTGATCTGGAGCATAGAAAAAGATTTTATCCACACAAATATCAATTCTCTTCTCAGTGAAATTGAAATTTGAACTCTTTATGTTTGTAACTAAACTTGACAAGATTCTTTTACTAAGAAAAATTAGCTTAGCTCCTTGGGTTTGCTCTGGGCTTAGGCCAGTTGATCCAAGATACAGCCCTACAAAGATGGATGCCCCAAATGGCATTTAGGCCACTGGAGAGCATCCATGGGCATCTTAGGATGCTCAGTCTTTCTAGCCATGAGGACAGGAGTCCCAACTATGACAACTCAGCTTTTATGGGATTCAGCAGTGGCTCCTGACTTCATGCTGGTTCATGAAGGTGTGTGTGGATGGGCACAATGGCATATCCTTGGTGCAATGGACAAATATCTTTTAAGATGTCTCTTGAATTACATCTCTAGAATCCTTCTAGGGTCCCCTCAGCATATCATTCAGCACATGTCCCACCAGTGCTGAGGTCTCCTGGGCTCTCTGTTTGTCACTTCCTAGTCATATTTCCTGAGAAACTCTTCTGTAGTCACACATTCAAAAAACACCCTTTTCTTTACACACCCCTTTCATCCAGGAGAGCCTCAAAAACCAGCAAAGATAATTTCCCTAAATGAATATTTGTCTCATGTTACCACTTGTTTCCATCATTGCAGCATAACCCACTTCTGGGCTTATGTTTGCTGTGTTAGTTGTGAAGTGTTTGGGGAGATGGCTGCCTGTGTAGCCCTTGTTTGTACTGCACCAACCACTGCAGGTGTTCTGGTGCTGAGCACCGCACTGGCAGCGACACTAGAGTAATAATCCTGCTGCAATTTGATAAGCAGTACAACTATTGGTTAAAAAAACCTGTT
The DNA here is from genome assembly GCA_013399455.1 of Anthoscopus minutus. NCBI lineage: Eukaryota > Metazoa > Chordata > Aves > Passeriformes > Paridae > Anthoscopus > Anthoscopus minutus. Next base: position 534,695 of record VWYI01037599.1, on the reverse strand, counting down.
GATATATGTTTCCACTTATCTTTTCAAACACTCTATGGCCATTCTATTCCTTTGCTACAACACTAGCACTATCACATTGTGTTTAATCTCATCCTTCCAAACTGGGTTGTGATGAAATTCTCCTCACTACTGTAGTGTTCTTGTAACTTTGCTGTTGCAAGTAATGTCAAAGTGCCAAAGCTTTTTATCTTCTGACACCCTGGAACAAGCAAATGTAGAAGAAATGTGGAGCTGTGGTTGAAATGGATCTGTCTGAAAGTAAAAGGAGAAAACTGGGGACATGTTTCTGAGGGGTAGAGGTTCCCTTACACAAGCCCTTAGCTCCTTATTCCAGGGAACAAGGAGCCCCTTTTTCCAGGGATATTTGCTATCAGTATTTTCCATTGAATATTTATGATAACACAATGACAGCGGGAAACTTGAGCCCTGTCTGAGGCTGGGAGCGGGGAAGAACCTTCACAGCATGTACTTGTAAACTGCAAACTGACATGCATAGATTTAGAGTCTGGTTTCCTTGTTTTCCTTCAGAGCCAGTGGCAGGACACATTCCCTGCCAAAGGACAGCTCAAGGAGATGGTGCAGCAGGAAGAGAGAAGTTGTGTCACACACATTTATCAGAACCTGGAGCTTACATGGCTTTGGGTAGCTTCAGTGGAAAGAAGTGGGATGCATCCTCCAGGGAATTTGGTCCACGGGAACACATCTTATAGGAGTGAAAATGCTCCAGCAGAGTTCAGCTCCAGTTGACAAAGACAGCAGCCTTATATAATGTTAGCCATAAATGTATCAAATCCCTGTAAATGTTCTATTGTTTTTGTTTTTTTCCTGACTGCTCCTTGTAGGAACTCCATTTAGGGACTGTGCTTTAACTTGTAGCCTCAATTAACTCATACATGGAGCATCATGCACCACTTCCTGCTTTGCTGCCATGTTTTATTAAATAGTTAAAGTGTCAGCTTTTCCTCCACTAACTCAGTGCTTTCTGCTTTGCGTTACAGCCGACACATGCCTGTCAATTCAGCAAAGCTTTAGGATCTATGGTTTACTAGATAGTGTATGAGCTTTTCTTCTTGTATTGAAAACATTTCTGGAAGCATCAACTGTATTCATTGAAGGTAGTTTGTGACTTACTGCGGCCTTGCTTTTAATATGAACACTCCTTTTGGCATTCTATAGAATTTTCCTGGCTTACTAAGATTTACAGAACTCAGTGAGTTCTGCAAGGGCATCTTCTTATGAAATGCATGTAAAAACAGGATGCTGTTATGTTCATTGTTTTCCCCATGAGCTTGGAAATGTCTGATTTTCCTGTAGTGGTCTGGATGAGCTCTTGTCTGGCAGTTGTCATGTTTTAACTTCTTTAAATTTTTGACCTAAAAGTCATGTCACTGTAGCACAACTGCAATTACAATTCCTCATTTTGATGGAAGGAAGTGAGTCATTAACAGGCAGCTTTCAAAAGTTTTCTAGAGTTTGACCCAAGCCAGCAACAGACACTGTCCTCTCCTCAGTGGACTGTATCTCAAGAGATACTAATATAATTAGTAAACATCCTGGAATTTAGCATTTGGATTATACTATCTCGATATTTACTGTTTTGTTTTGCTTTTACTGGCTTTTTACAAGAAAACAAAGGCATTGTTAACTACAGGATGTAGCCCAGAGACCTCAACAAGAGAAATTAGATGTCTAAAAAGGCCTATAGAAATTTGAATTTGGGGGAAATGTGAAGAAAATCATGATAGGCAGTGAAGTACCCTCATGTTTCTATAGAATTGTGGGAGTCAAGCCCAGATCAAATGAACTTCAGACAGCATTCTGCCCCAGCCCCCTGGATCTTGGGTGGCACACCAACACCCTCCTGAGATGGTGGTGACCCTGCCAGAGCTGCCTGATTCCACACCTGCTCACCAGAGGATGCTTTGCAATATGGGAATGACAATCCTTGCATTGCTGAGAGGTCCTGGATGGTGATTTTGAGGTATGAGGCCTCATTATATAGGTCAAGGAAAAGCCTGGCAAGGGAAACTACAGCTGTGGGAACCAAGCTTCTTTTTTTGAAATTGTCTTACGACACTTGAGGTACACAGGCATATAGCAATTTTTTAAAAATATTAATTTGGATGCCTTTTAAACACGTTGGAGGGAGAGCTCATTTGATTCAGGTTACTGGAAAGGCACGCTTGTAGCTTGGGATGGTGAAACCCTGGTGTAGAGCTAGCTGGTTAAATTTTCTCTGTATGAGAGTAAGACCTCCTGTGCTATAGACCTCATTATAAAAGTCTTGGATGCAAAGATCTTATGTTGAAACTGAAGATCAATTTGCTGTTCAATCTGTGATGCATCTATGACTGGAAGTTGAATTGTTGAGTATGTGACAGTTAACTATGTAGAGGTGTGATCCTTTTAATTTTAACAAAACCTGTCTCAAACGAAGTATCATTACACCTTTAATGCTCAATTTTGAAGCAGAAAAGCTAAGTGAAAAATACATTCATATTCACAGCTGGTAGCCAGCTTTTCTTCTGACAGCTTCTATTTTTGTAGTGTTAAAGGCAACTATCCCACTAGGTCTCTGAGCTAGGCTAAAAGAGGTGCAGAACTGACTGAAGAAAGATCTCTTATAACCCTCTGAAGTCTACAAATAGACTTAATATTTTGGCCTGAATTAGAAAGGGAGAGCACCAAAAATTTCAATACTTTGTATGTTTTCTGCACTTAGAGTGCAGCTTAGTGATTTCTGCTGATCTTTGCTGTTCCATGCAGTCATGACAATTACAGCTCCACCTGGACCACTAAATGCACAGGTATCTTCATGTGCCCAGATAACATGTTTGTTAATACCACAGCAGTGCTGGCCAGATGCAAGAACTGTGCCAAGAAACCTATCTGACTCCAATAATTATCAAAAACTGGCTGTACACTGTGGTTTTATTTTACACAGTTGACTTTTCCCTCATAATGATCACACTCCTAGAAACTCCTTAGATTTTTTAAATGTTCCAGTTTTTTATCTAATATATTAAATAGTCTTCTAATTCATTAAAAACACCACCAAACCACTTTGCCCAATTGAACTGAACACTTTGTGTTCACTTGCAGGCTGTAAAGGGGCATTCAGCATGACCAAAGTATCACTAAAATCATTAAGTTCCCCTCAAAGTTTTTCTTGTAAGCAGGCAGCCTGTGATTGAAAACTGCTCAGTACTTTGTTGTGGACGTGCTCAAAACACTGCATGATAGGTTAAAAAAAAGGCAATTTCTGTCAAAGACACTGTTAGGTCAGAATCAGGCAGCCATGCACCCTGGAACTTTGAAAAAAACTTAAATTTTGTGGCTGCTCTGTCACTCTAGCTGTGGTAGGACAGCAATCTAATCTCCATTTGAGAAAAAAGGTCTTTCCTTGGAGCAGTTTTCCCAGTCAGCCTGAGCTGAGCTCCTGCTGTCATTGCCCTGTCCCACAAAGCCACTTCTTGAGCTCAGCATGGCCTAATGCTTCTCTGTCATTAAGGGTATTTTCAATGGAATGAAATTGTTCATGTTAATCCTAAAGGCTCCCCACAGTTCCTACTCACTGTATTTATCATACTTGGCTCATATCCTCAGATAACAGGCTCTCCATAACAGCCTTTTTAGGGCAGGTTGGGGAGCCCTTCCTGCAGGACAGAGCTCTATGGCAAAGCCCTCCTCAATGCAGCATCTGCACAGCTAAATTTGTGATTTACCAACATATTGGTCCTCCTCATAATCCACAGATACTTTCTGTGGTTGGTGGAGACTTTGTAGGATGGGGAAACTCTCTTCCCACAAGGCAGATAATTCCCTGGATGTGATGAGTTTTGTATTATGACTGCTGGTGGCAGATTTTACTTTTAAAACAGACCTGAGGGGAGGCATCTGGCCAGAAACCTGGCTAATCTAACCTGCTGGGAAGTCAATGGTTTCATTGCACAGGGCTGAGGACCTGGCCAGCAGTGGAGGGTGACCAGAGATGACAGGATGTTGCCCTAGACAGACTTTTATGCCACAAAACAAGTGGTGACAGCTCATTTCAAAGAGAGTGTAGGAAATGCACTGCTGGCCTTAAATATTTTGAAGAAAGTACTGAGTGATGAATTTTGGTAAAAAAAGACACAAGGGAAAACCAAGAAAAGCATGGAAGCAATTTCTTGGATAAAAGGCAAAGTTCCTTACATGGGAAACATGTGAAGTACTGCAAAAAAAAAATTGCAGTAAAATATCTGTGGAGCTGGATTTCCCAGGCCTCTCTCTGCGCTCTCTCAGGAAAGTTAGCCTCCTGATTCCTCAAATGCTTTATTTCTTAAATTCAAAAAATATGTATGTACCAGCATATCATCCTAATTATAATGAATTTACATAATTCCTTATTACCAACTACTGTGGCATTCAGAAAAAAAACCCCCACCATTCTAGCTTCTGTAATTTAGGGCTTGTTTCCCATTTGTAATGTGGATGCTTCTTATCATCTGGCAGTGCAAGAGCATTGACAGAGAATGGCCACGTAATTCACATCAGGCTGCAAAATATCACCTGGTAGGAGGGAACAAGCCTTCTCCTCAGTGCTTTTTTGTTTATAATCTGCAGTGCCCCAGTTTCTACAAACCCACGGCCTTCATGGGGCTGTGACTGTAATCAGTGCTGTGTAAACAAAGCACATTGGAAATGAAGCCCAGAAGCCTATTCCTTTCTGTCTCCTGGTCTCTCTTACACCAGGGCATGGGGGTGTATCACCCTTGGCTTTTGTCAGACACTATCTGAATTTTTTCATTTCCTTCCCCACTTACCTAAAGCGGCTCATGGAGATAATTTTCTGTGTCAGCAGCTAATCTGATCTGAGATCATGTTACTAAACTTTCTACACAAATCTGCCTTTTTTTTCCACAGACTTCTTTAATGACCTCAAATCCACTGGCTGTTACCAATGCCTACACCTGAAAGATGCAATTCATGATTGCCCAACATTTTATACCAGGAGTCACAGATCTGCTTCTTTGAGCCTTGTTTTCTGTCCAGGGACATAATGAATCTGTGGGCTCTTTTTACCTCCTGGTTGCATAAAGGATTAAATCATTATATTTAGCAGACAGGGGCTCCTCTCTGGTGCTGAACACCCCAGGTCTAATCTCATTTCCCATTTGTGTGTTGAAAGAATCTGAATAATTTCAGAACAACTGGTCTTGAGTTAAATTGGTCAAGCTGAAAAGGGTGTCAGGCCCCTGTTGATTTATTTAGTCGCTATGTCAGTAGTCATCCCAGTCCTTGACTCAGCCAAACAAAATACTGCCTGATCTGCACAGCCAAAAAATAGTTACAGAGTGGAAGGGTTTTTGCATTCAGATATACCTGACCTAATTTATGGTCCTATTTTGTCTTTCTTCTTGTTAGACACAAGCATGCTGCTGTTCCCTCAAACCTTGCAGATAAATTATCCTTAATCTCATCTGATTTCTTTCTGTGCTGCAGTGCAGACATCCCCTCAGACAGCAAATCCTTCCTGATCTGCCATGGCTTCTCTACTGAGTTCAGTAATTCACATTCCTCTATATACACTAGGAACTTGAAATTTCACTTAAATTAATGGTATTATGAAAAGCCCTTGCTTTCTTTAAAATGTTTATATTAAAGCTTCTTTTGAAAACACTTAGCACATTTTTTTTTATGTTTGTCAGAAAATTAGTACTAATTAACAATTTAATTTTAATATTTTAAAATTAAAAATAATGGTGAAAGTTAATACTTGCAGGTATTAGTGTTTTTTGTTTTGTTTTATTTTGTTTTGTTTTTGTAAACCAATATCTGTCTGGAAAAAATATTTTCTCAATAATATCTCCTGCTTCACAATTCACATGCAATTGCAAAATGAAGTAAAACCTTTGTTATGAGAACTCCTGAACTCTGAAGTTTCAGCCAATGTCCAGGTCACAGTTTTATAATTTGAACTCAATTCTGAAAATATAACTCTCATTAGGGGGATTTTAACTGTTTGTAGGTGCCTTGAGATGGACTGTCCACAGGCTTAAACTGGAATAGGTTTTTTGCATTATTTTGCTACAGTTGATGGTTTGCCTCTACCATGCCAACGGGTTTGTTCCCCAAAAGAAAAGCATAATTTAGCTGTACTCTTATTTCCATGGGAAAACTATGATCCTGTGTCCTAGTCTTGCCACACCTGCTACTGGATTGTGTCCTTCTATACCAGAGCAATGTCAGGATCCACAGCCTCATCACCATTCAAATATGGTGCAATACTCCAACAAATCCAACAGTTTAAGCTCTGTGCCTGTTTTATCCACTCTGATTTTTCCTTTTTGACATAAGGGATATGGAATCCTGAGCTGTTAATGGTGGCCACTTCTCTTTTAGCAGCATGAGCATCCATCACCTCTTTGCAGGGCTGTTCTGTAGAGACAAAGAAGCCCAGAACTTCTGCTCACAGATAAGCACATTTTTTCACCTCTGCAGTGCTTTATGACTCCCAATGTGTCAGTAATAAGTGATATATATGCAATGTATACGTATCACACAGCAGCTGTTTCTCCACACTCCAGACCAGGTCTTGCTATGTCACAATTTTGTTTGGCCTTATGGTAAATTCTGTGATCTTTCAGTAAACCTGCCTTTCCCTCATGGTCTTGCCATTTAACTTCTGCATGGATTTGTACATGGCATTTGCAGATAGTTTATGGCTTAATGTTGTTGTGCAGAGATATTTTGCCATTGTAACATGGTAATTTCAGGACAAAAGCCAGGGAAAATGACATCCTAAGTCCTGTCCTCTGCTTAGGGGCCCTTTGGTCTCATCACTGAGGCCATGATTTTTTGAAGTTTGAAAGATTTTTTGGGGACATTTTGTTTTTGAGGAAGATGATGAAAGGTTAAAAAAACCCAAACCCAAATGTTGCAATCACTCAGATTAATAGAAGTAAAGAAAAATTTTCACCACAAAAATAACCCCAAACCAACAACAACAACGACAACAAACTATCTTCACCCTTCTTTCTCCATCACGCCCAAATTATTTGAGAACTCCTCTTGTGTGTTTAACACAGAGTCTGCTCTGCTCTGAGCCTACCTCACTCCTGGTGAGGACTGTTGTCTCACTGGGAAGTTGAAAGTTGAAAATTCTTGGTTTCTCTAGCTGAAACAACTTTTCCATTTTTAAATATCTGAATATGCAAAGAGAGGCAGACCCACCTCATTCTTCATGCATTTTCAAGTAGGTCACTACTACATTACCTGTCAGCCTTTCTCCAGCTGAATGAATATTTTATTTATTTGTTTATTACAGTGAATGATCTTCAAAACCAGGAGCCTCATACACCTGGGCTGGGAAGTGTGCATATCATGCTCAAATGTGCAGTGAGCTGGAGAAACACTGAAGTACCCTCTAAATCCTAAACCCATCAGTGGGAAAGTTTCTACCCCAAGACTTCTGAGTCCTGCTTAGCACTTGGAAGAGCTGGAGTGCAGTTACTTTGCTGGTTTGGTCAGCAAATGTTTCTTGGTTTCCTGCTGATGGGCTTGAGCAGGTAAGTCCCCTACAGATGCTGAGAAGAACACCAGCTCAGGAAATAAAGTATGGAGGACACTGAGGGGAGTTGTTCCTGCCTGGACAGAAAGCAAAACTGCTGCTGGTGTATCACACTGTTGGTTATAGGATGGGGAGTGCCCTTTTAGCTTCTCCAGTGAGGAACACCTTGGGGTCCCTGTCAGTGCTCCTTCCAGGCAGCGGTGCAGGCTGGGCTCATGTACTGACAGGGGAGTCAGGCAGCACTCCAGCTGATTCTGGGTGCCCAGTGACACACAGGCAAGGGGAACAATTAGGAGTCATCTTCATAATTATTTTATAACAACAAAACCCCCATGGTATAATAATGTCTGAGTATCTGTGTCCACATACTTATCCACCTCTGTTCACATCTACATCATCTACATCTGCATCTACATCTACATCTACATCTGCATCTACATCTACATCTACATCTGCATCTAC
>VWYI01037599.1:300705-526381 GCA_013399455.1 Anthoscopus minutus | reverse complement strand
CATCTGCATTTACATCTGCATCTACATCTACATCTACATCTGCATCTACATCTACATCTAATCTACATCTATGTCTACATCTTGCACTGGCACACACCCACCTTACCCAAGCACTGGTGACCTCCATGGTTCTATCCACAGTTTCTGTCCTCCCCAGTTGCTGTATGGGTGGCTTTTGGCACTTTCTTTTAGGTTCAGGGAACAGTCCACATTCTGCAGGCCTTAGATATGGGGCAGGGAGTGAGAGGGGCAATGCTGCAGCAGGACTGCAGAGCATCATCTGTAGAGCACTGCTTCCACCCTGGCAGGGATGTGCCCCAGGTTTAGCAAATACAAAAGCCTCTGTCCTCAGGAGCTAGCGACACAGGAAGAAGTTGTCCTCCCAGTATGAAATTACTGGAAGAGCTGCATTAGACCATAGCACCTCTGAGCAAAACAGCTCAGCTGTTGTTGATTTAGATGGGTCCATGGTCTGGTGGTGCTGTGTGTATGTAATGTAAAGTCATTTCTGCCCTGGGATATGCTACAGAGACCAAAGGTTATTGTCTGCTTTGGAAAGCAATTTCTTTATTTGAACTGCAAGCAGGAAAACAGACTGGTTGTTGGAGTTTACAGAAGGCTGTCATGGCTCTGCTATGCCATTTTTAAATAAACACATTTTAGTCATTTAGTACACACTCTTAAAGCCTCAGTAAGAAGAACATCAGAATTATTAGTCAAGCTTTAATTCATCTGGTATGAGTTACAGCTGAACTAAAGCATGTGGCAAATAAGAGGAGTTATTTTCCAAGGACAATTTATCTGTGATAACCTCTAACACAGAAGGAGCCAAACTCTAAACCATACCCACTCTCTCTACACATTTTGGTTTTGCTTCTTGTGTTGCTTTTATTTATTATATAGCTCAAGAGAGGACCAGGGGATGTAATTGATCTCTGGAGGTTCCTTGGAGCCCTCCATTTCCATGATTAAATGAGCCTATGAATTGTTAGAGACACCATCACAGAAACGAATGTTTTATTAAGCACCAGTAAATTGCTACAACAGCAAACCAAAGTTGTGTTTGTACAATATTTCACAAGTCACAGACAGCAAGGAGTATCTTTTATGTGTGGGCATATTCATTCCTCCACTACCCCCATTTCCCTGTGGTTTCTTGTTTCATTTGGTTTGTAGGGTATGTGAACGGGTCCTGCCTCTCTGAAAGAATACCTTTTCCAAACATGGCTGTTAATTTTTAAGTGGTTGGCTGGTAAGCTCCTGTGCTGTGCCCAGCTTTGAACCCACCTATGCAGGCCACAAAGAACTGAGGGGGAGTCAGGGAGGAGAAGTACTGAGTAGATAGTGCATGTGGTGGAATATATTTCATGTCTCTGAAAGTAATGACATTAATTTAATTAAAAATTCACACTGGTCACTACAATTTATAGGCCAACATGACTAATATTGTTATGCTTATGTAAGCAGAGAAATTAATTAAAACTTTGAAGCTTTCTCATTGGCATAATGAAAGCTTTTTTTACACTGGTGAGAGATTAACGAAACTGTCTTGGTGGGCTCTTTTACAGAAAGGCAAAGAAACCCTCCCTGCCCCACTTTCACAAGCAGGGAGTGTTTAATTAAAAACAGGAGAGAAAGTGGGAAAATGAAAGAAGCAAGAAATAGTTTTGTTAATGCATTAGCTGTGTAGAAAGGGCCTGGGAATAGCCAGGAGGGTTTTGACACTAGCTCTGTGGGTGTGAGGGAGAAATGGGAGCATCATTTGTTACAGGAGCTAGGGTGATGGGATGCTGAGGGAGGGACTGGGACAGGGGAGCACTGGTGTGGGGGGTGAGCTCCCTGTGGCAAAGCTACAAGTACTGTAGACATTGAATTGCACAGAATATGTCCCCTCCTGCTCTCAGGACAGGGATGCTGCAGTCAGGTCCTTCTGCTCAGAGCTCTCAGCCTTTTCCTTTAGCTCCCATGCTTGCTGTTACCTTTCTGAATAGCATGGAGGTATCACTGGGAGATAGATAGCCACAGAAGAATTTTTAATAGTCAGAGTGAAATGTTTCTGTTCAGAGAAAAAAAGAAAATCCATCTATTGCTGCAAATAATATGTGCCCATTTAATTGTAGTCATAGTTATCATTATATTTAGTTATAATTATATATATATGTTTTGGTCTCTAAACCTTCCTGAAGAGGGCAAGTGGAGAAGGAGGTGCTGAGCTCTTCTCCCTCAGCTCCAGGAACAGGATGTATGGGAAAGGTTCAAAGCTGCACCAGGGGAGGTTCAGAATGAACATTAGGAAATATTTCTTTACCATGGTGCTGGTCAAACATTGGAAAAGGCTTTCCAGAGAGGTGGTCATTGCCACAGGCCTGTCAGTAATTGGGGCATTTAGACATGGCCCTTAATAAAAGTATTTAGTTTTTGATCAGCTCTGAATTGGTCAGTGGGGCTAGATGGCTGTTGTAGGTCTTTTCCAGCTGAAAATACTCTGTTCTACTCCACATGCACATGATGTAGGGTACAGCTGTTGGTGTAGGTTCCTCTCAATCCAGATTGCCTCACTAAAGCAACTGGAGTCACTACAGAGTTATTTGATGCAACGTGAAAATCCTGTGAATGCTCTGGCTCATGACAAGGACAGGTCCAGGCCTTCCCAGCTGCTTGAGCCAAGAAAGGAGTAAATGGTGAGGGCTTAACTGTGCCAAGCTGAATACATCTGGAACCTGAGCTCCCATGTGGGGTGGGGGATTACATGAGGGGGTTGATATTATTTGTATGTAAGGTGTGGAAGCAAATTCCAGCAGTAGAACAGCTGAAATCACAACATTTTGTAGCTCTGGATATTACTCAGGACTCTCTTGTGCTGTAATTTTCCCTTTTGACATAATGATACATCAAACTCAGTAAAAAAGAAAAAAAAAAGAAAAGAATCCTCTGCGCTTCTGACTAGATCAGCAAGGTCAACATAAGTGCATTGCATATTCAAAGAGCAAAAATGGAACTCTTGGAGCTGTTTGTGCCTCAAGTTGTTATCTGAATCTTCCCAATCTGAATGCCTTGCTGGAAACCCAGCAGGCTACTGTGCCTTTGCAGGGGTGTCCCACATTCTGCTGGAAGGAGAGAGGTCCATGCTGGCTGGTTCAGTCAAGGTTGCTGAGGAAAGCTCCAACACAACCAAGAGGACTTTAGGGTCTGCAAGTCCAAATGGTAAATGGGAAAAAAATATTCAGCATTCATTAAAGAATCAAGCTCTTTATCAAACAATGCTTTTCCCTGATCACTTCCCCTCCACTGTCCAACCATGCTGCATGCCAAATTGCTCTCCCCAACATCAGGCTAATAGAAGCTACTGCTTTTTCTCAGAACTAGATATACTTCATATTCAGGTGCCTTTTGTGAGCTGTTCTTTGCCCTCAAGCTGCCCTGACAGTGTTAATTCCCCATGATGGCAGATGAGATGAGCCTTTTTTGAATTTTTAGCACAGGGTGATCACAGTGTAGCACTCACCATCAGATCCAAAACCTCACATGCATGCCTTCCTTCAAATATTATAACAGTCAAATACCATCTCAGCTGCCAAAAGGGTCAGAAAACATTAAATCTGGGCAATATTTAGGCTATGGATGAGAGTTTGTCTGCCCAGCCAGAGCTGCATTTCCCTTGCCTGGGCTGCCTTCTGGCTTAGCTTCAGAAACAGCTACTCCAAACCACCTTTCACGTTCTTCATCTCTGCACTCTTGGGATGGCACTGGTGATCCTTCTGGGTCTTTCCAGCTCAGATTATTCTTCATTTCTGTGAAATAACCAGGGGCATGATTCTCCTGAAGACTTTGGTGTCTTCTAATAGAAATCAGAATTTCCTCAAAGTAGAGAAGGCTGTTTTGGAAGTGTCAGTGTGTCAATCAAGGCAGCTGTGGGAAGGAGGTGCATCCCCTTCAGCACAGACATGAGGGCAGCAGCGTTAAAGGAAAGGAGAACTGAACATCTCAGTGTGTCCTGGAAGCCTGTAAGGAAGGACTATGTTCTCCATCTAAGCAAATAGCCTAAAGCACAATTAGAAATTTTGTTGAGACAAAAAATATTACCCCCTGCTTATAATTTATTGAATACATACATAAAAGAAACCAGTAAAAACTTTTGCCTTTGCATAGAAGAAACACGCAGCAAAACATTATCCTGTTGTAAGATTTTTTTTTACCTGTTTCAGAGGATCTCCATTGTGGTTATTTTTTTTCAGTAAAGACCAGAGCTGCTGCCTCCCCTCCACATCCCCAGATTTAGGAGAGTGATGGGAGCCATAGCTCCTTTTTGACACACCCTGTGATTGACAAGTGCTATACTAATTATTTCCTTTAACTTGTTGTATTAAGAATTTGCCCTCTATTCCTGAGAAATTAAGACAATTAAACACTGCAACTGTTAAGCAAGAAATTTGCAGTGACAACCAAATGACTGTGGCTTTCCTGTCCACCCGAAGAACAAAGTCTCCAGGCACAGCAGGTGACCAGCAAGTACTAATGAAGCAGCCAATACCCAGAGGAGTCCTTCCCTTGCACACTCCATCCACTGGCTGAAACACCTCTCATCAAAATATTCCTGCTGGACCACAGGGCAATGCCAGGCTGGTATCTTGTGGAGGAAACACTAGAGAATGTTGTGAGCATACACGATTTTCTTCAGGGGATGTTTTTTTATTTCAAAGAACATGATCAGGTTTTCTGGATTGTGGCATTTTAAACAAAAAATTTGTTTGGGGCTTACCATTGTCACAGAATCCTAGGTTTACTTTAAAAAATTCAAAACCAAGTTTTTGTTGTATTTAGGACTTTTATTTTTTGTGTTTGTGTGTTTTTATGTTCTTGAGATAACATGCTGGGTTGGGGTTATTACTATTATTTTAGTATTTTGATTATTATTATTATTTTAGTATTTTGATTATTATTTCCATTTCCTACAGAATGTAATTTAGATATGTTGACATCTCTAGCAGAATGAAAATATGTTTTTCCAAACAGCTTGGAGTGCTTTTATTACAGATGGGTCTCAACCAGCTCTTGAAAGCTGTTCCAGTGTAAACCTGAACTCTCTGCCTAGCTCCCAACTTGTATGATGTGCAACATTTAAAACTTGGACCATCCCCCCCGCTCCCAAAACACTGTGAGTATGTTTTGTTGAAGAATGGAATAAATTTTTACAGAATCATGGACATGGAGTAAAAAGAAAATCACTACCAGAAATTTTATGATCTATAAGCATTCTTAAGATAGAGATAGTAAATGTGTAGAGATTAAAAAGTTTTGGTTCAAAATGGTTTATAACAAAATAAGCCTGCCAGAAAGCTGATTGTTGTCAGGGGCTTTTGTTACACCAGTGAGAAAAGAAAGTTTTACGGAGAATTTGGAGCTTGGAACGTTCTTCATTGCACAGAATCTTCTCAATTTCAGCCACTCTTTAAGCCAGGTCTTCAGGAAAGCTGAAGTACATCCTCTGAAACATTGTAGGCTAATGTTAAATTTAATTTAATTCTCAGTTTAATTCCAAGTGAGGGGCAAACAATAGAGGATTTCCTGCTCCTTGCTTTCTTTCTATTTATGAAAAAGCAGCTGCAGAGAAGAATGATGCCAAGCAGCTCCTGCCTGTTGTGCTGCTCAGAGCTGTTCTCGAGGGAGGAGAGGTTGTACCAGGTGCAGCCAAATGTCAGCTCTGCCACTCAGCAGAAGGGATTCCATGTGCCAGGGCTGCCCACAGGACACTCCATATGGCTGTGAAAGCACAGCTCCTGCTGCCCAGCATCCTTGTCAGCACCACACACTCTCCAAGCAAAGGTGGGCACAAAGAAACCTCCCCAACATACAACTTTTGCTCCCAACATTTGTTGTGGTCAGTGAGGACTTTGAGGTTGGCTGCCTGTTTATTTGTTTTCCATCCTGGGATGCTGTGTGATCTGTTTTAAGCCTGGAGATGGAGAAAAATGCAGCTCTGTCTTCAACACTTTGTGTGAGTGGCAGTGACTGATGCCTTTTGGAAGAACACCCCAGGGGCCATGAGATGAGTGTAGATTGTGTCTGGGTATTGGTTAGCAGCATTTGTACAGAGCTGGTTTCCATTATTCCACATGTCAAGAAGAGCATTTGCACTTCCAAGCCACTAGATGATGATGGTACTGTAATTACAGCTGCATCTGAATTAACATTCCCACATGAATAAAACATTTACATGATTATTCTTAGCTTTTTAACCAGTGGTCTGTGGTCTCATTATAGCTACCTTCTTGACCAAAAAACCACACATTCTAACAAACGAAGAAAAAACACAGAACGTCACTTCACCTTTTTCCTATTTAAGACTTGGAACTGGTTAAATAATAAAGTATCTCTGAAAACCGACATGTTGGGAGAATTGTGTCCATAATAGGATATCTGTGAGCTTTAAGCCTTCTCCTCATGTTCATAAAGGTTTGATACACTTACAACTGAAGTCTGCAAAGTGCAAATGCTGGATGTGTAACGATGCCTTTTTCGACACAGGAAAACAATTTGCACATTCAAATCTTAGTATTTTGCACTTAAACAAAATCTTTGGGCCACATTTTGGTGGAATGTTTTCATAGGAGCTTGGAGACCCAAAAAGTACAAAGCCAAGTCAAGGCCCCCATTGTGATGTGCTTGAGATGTAGGAATTGCCTTTGCCCTGTGCTCCTGATGTCATGGGCATGGCCATGCCTCAGGTTCCAAGAGCCTTTCCAGGTGTGTCTGAGACACATCCCTGAGGTATGTGCTGTGCTCTTGCTATAATCTTGCTTTTCTCAGCAGCATCAGTAGAGGGAAGAAGGGCATTTTTTGGTTTGTGGGTTAATGACACACACAAGTTGAACTGCCTGTTGTTGTAATTGTAGACTTGGTCAAAACAGAGATACAAAAAAAGATACCATTCCTCCCTGGGAAACCCTGCAGTGTCACCACCATCCCCTTCTCTTGATGACTCTTTAAAATATTTATCTTGTCTGTTTTTACTGGCCCTCTTTAAATCCCTTTTTAACAATAACTCTTGAATCCTCTTGCCTGCTTCAGCCAATGCTTGACATGTTTGTAAAGGTCTTGAAGATATCAAGGTGTTAGAAGTTTCCTAAAAAATTATGTTTCTGTAGAGAAGAGCCTCATCATCTCACCAGAGGAGAATTGGTAGCAGGAATAAAATTTTAGACACATCAGGGAATCCTCACCTGAGAGTGAAGGAAAGGCTGGAATTGCTCAGAGTTCACTTTTTTTTCACTTGTACTGGTCATATGATGACTAGACTTAGGAAACCATGTTCTGCTGTTCATGAAACTCCTCTGGCAATTTGGGAAATGCAGATAAGCCTCACATTTCAGCCTGGTACCTTTATGCAGCGTGTTGACAGCAAGGGGCTTTGCCTCTGTGAGGATCTTCCACTGTGTTTCTGTAAGGACTAAATGCTGCAGACAGTGCAGGCTGTGAAATCTGCTCCTAATGATAGGTTACAAGTTAGTAGCCAGAACCCAAGCTTGACTCATAATAAAAGTAATTGTAGGTAGCTCCCATTCCCATTCCAGCTATTGCAGGGATAATCTTCCAGGGGGTGTGTGGTTGTGGGCTGACTGTTTTTGCTTCTTGAAAGCTGAATGCTGAGCTGAACTGGCAATTGTGTGAGTAAAGTAAAACTAGAATTTCTTTTTATAGCAGTCTCCAGCTAGACCCACATGCCAGGATAGGTGCCAGGAATGGCAAGTTCTAGCACCTTGTCAGATTCTACCAAGACAGGAGGGGACTACTGAGCCTGTCTTCAAGGATTCAGGTGTTTCCATCATTAGCCATTTGAGTCTGGTGTAGCAAAGCCATCTTCACGTATATGAAGAGACAGGCTGAAGAGCAGATGAGCCAAGCTGAGCCCAGATGTCATCAGTTCATAGGCAACTTAACAATTTGGCCTCAGAAATATTCTCTATTATAATTAAACCTAATGAGGGAAAAGTCTAATTTTTGCAGAGGCTGAAAATGTTCGTTTAGAGGATCTGTTGGGAGGATGACAGCTTTGGTCACACAAGAGCTTTCTTCCNTGGTTTTGTTTTTTTTTTTTTTTTTTTTGACCAACGAGCAACAGCAGAAAAATCCATCATTTTGAAAAAATACTGGATTAACCTCCTGAGAAACTGGCAGAAGAATCTGCCTCTGCCCTCCCTTAAATTATATGTTGTGCTCCCCTGCTGGTACAATAAAATAAAATGAAAAAGAATCTTCTAAATTTTTCTTTCACCAGTGTGTTAGGATATTGTCAGGTCAGCCCTGGTGGTGGGGTAGCAGATGACTAATAGCTGTGGTTTTTAATTAAATGTTATCAGAAGAGGATGATAGATTAGCACCACTACCCCCTACATTTCCCAGAACATTTCAAAATTACTTTTTGAAAAATGGACTTAAAAAGAAGAAAGAAGGGGGAAGCATGAAACAATGGTAGGAATACCTTGTCCTTGCTGGACTAGAACAAAAGCCTTCTGTCTGTCAAAGGAAAAGCTTATTTATTTGTTACAGTTCAACCCAGTGCAGGCTGGCTTGTACCTGGCTGGGATTTCTGCAGCAGAGCTGCACCTCACCTTCACAGGTCTCTGTTACTGCAGGCATGTCTAAAGAGGAAATGTAGGCATTTGGGTATTTAGAGCTGTAACACATGAAAATGATAAAACATGGCATACTGAGTGAGCCCTGGGGGTACGTAGGGAGATATCTGAGCCAATGGAAAGGAAAAAAAAATCTTTTTTTAATCCAGAAGTAGCTCATAATTGAAGGCTACCATTTTGTCCCTACATGAAATAAGAGTTCAGAGTCTGAAATTTTTCTTTAGGCAGGCACCTAGATCAAATAATTTCAGTGCAGGTGGCAGGATCCCTGTTTCCTGTTTGTTCCTTTCTCCTCTGCTCACCTTTTTGTTACAACTGTGAGTTATAGCACTCAGGCAGTGAAGACAGAAGAACACAATCTCTAGACCCACCTTTCCCTTTACAAACAACTTATATTTTAGTCATAAAAATATTTTAGTCAGGAAAATAAAGGCCATTAAAGTAACTAAAGTCTTTCAGAGGACTGGGTTTGAATTGTTCTCAGAAGAGGAGCTTAAACTCTTCAGCTTCATTTTAGGTCCCTGAGTGCAATTCTGGGTGCTGCCCAAAATGAGCAAGTGGTGGGGAATAGGGATGTAATCTACAAATAAAATGTGAACATCATTAACTTTTTATCATCATTGTTATTTTTATTAGTCAAGGTTTTGGCCCCCAGAAGCTGGGGCATTTGTAATGAAAAAGACGCAAATAGCTTGTAAGTCAGGCTATAAATATGAGGCACTGGAAAACTGGGCTACTGCCCAGATAGATGATTATTTTTTAGAAGAAATTTATTTTTAATTCTCCCTTTCAACCAAAAAGGTGTTTCAGTGTTTAGTTACAGGAAAAAAAAGATCATTAAGCTTATCTTTTTTGCTTCTGCACTTATATTTTTTCTGAGTTTCTTCCATCTTTGAATCCGGCATGCACATCCCACATAGCACAGATATAATTTCAAAGCAGAGGTAATGGCTATTTAACGTTAAAATGCTGATTTCCCAGTTGCCTTGTTGAAACAAAGACTGAGCTGCAGCACACATGCCAATAAAATCCCACTTTACATATCGTGGTAGGTGAAAATATGATAGAGGTTCCTTTCTCTGCCAGCTGTGTAATTTCTGTCCAAGGAAACTCAAGTGAGGTGCAGTTCTCCTACAGATGCTGATTAATCCTTAGGTCCATTTAGAGCGTGCTGTTGCATGAAAACAGAACCTGTGGGAGTTGGTATTTCCTTTAGTTTTTTTTTCTCCTGGACCTGCACTGAACACATATTGAGTGCATCAAAATGCCACTTCAGGAGTGAATAAAAGGAAAAAGCTGCTACATTGCTGGAAAAGAGCCTGTGTCAGAGTTTACCTACTTTGCATTAAAGATGGTGACACAAACAGAGGGGCCTTGTGCTCCTGTCAGGGTGCCTATGGCCAGTGACAGAAACATGGGCAGTTCTAAATTAAAAGAACATTTCTGTATTAATTTATCACTCTGGTATACACAGGGCTAAGTATTTTCCAGAAGCCACTACTGACCCTCAGAGAGCTGACGGAGCTTAAACCGTTGTGAAAGAAATACAGTTGCTTTCCTGATGTGATGAATTTGGCCTCATGAAAGAGCATTTTGTTTAGGTAGTGTACAGAAATCTTAGAAAGTGCGTATGGACACAGACACAGTCCCTGGGGCAAAGCAGCAAACCTGAGCAGAGAAAGCATCATAAATCATGGGGCTTAATGTGCAGCTCATAAATCAGTGTTTGTAGGGAGCTCTGATAAGGCAGGATGATGTTGGAGCACTTTTACTCCACATAATACAGCATGTGGCATTTGCATCCACACAGCAGTGGAATGAGCTGAGATTTGCATCTCATTTTTCACTCCCCTGTGCTATGGGTGGGGCAGATTCTGATAATGACTACAGGGGGTGTAAATAAGAGAAAGGCCCCTGGTTTCACAAGAGTGACTCCAAATGTAAATCCTCATATTTGGGATGGAGGATAGACTCTGAATTATGTTCATTTACATGAGATAATCATATCAACCTGTGAATCTGTAAGTCAAACATCTGCGCTTGTTACTCACAGTAATTTGTATGTATACATATGAATGCTTATTTGATATTTGCATATCAGGTATTTGCATATTTTGAAGGCAAAACGTGAGATACACCAATCAGCTTTCATGTGCCTTGGTCTGTCTGAGCTGTTACTAAAGATGGCTGGATGCTGCTTAGATAACAAGTCTGACAGCCAAGGAAACCCAGGTTTTCTCAAGCAGTCTGTGCATAACTCCTCAGGAATTAGGTGCCCTTCCTAATGGCAACATTTGCAATACTTTCAGGATTTGGGTCTTTCAGTTAAAGTGAACATCCGACCCTAATATTTGAAATAAATGTTCCTAAATATCTTTCCCTCAAAGTTTTAACTCGCAGAGACTGAGAGACCATTATTACTGTATTTTCTGCAACCTGAGGAAAATTTTAATGAAAAATCTCTCTCTTCAAGGTAAGGTACATTCATGAGATCCACTGAAAGGAAAAAGAAATTCCACTGTGCCTGTGCTCTCCTCAAGTGGCAGCCACCCAGGTTTTTCTTGACTCCCAGCACTGCTGATGATGATTCAGAGTGCTCTGTGATCTTTATCAGCTCTGTGGATGCCCCAGAATCACAGAATGTTTTGGGTTGGAAAGGACCTCAAAGACCATCTAGTTCCAGTCTCCCTGCCCTGGGCAGGGACATCACCCTCTAGATCAGGTTGTTCAGAGTCCAATCCAACCCTGAACACTTCCAGGGATGGGACATGCATAAACTGGGAGAAAATCCATGTACCTCTCAGACTTACTCTGTACTTACATCAATGTTAGTCAATAGATTTTGACCCCAGGGACTGGTTGTGGGAAAAATATTCTAGCTGGCATGGTGTAGGCCAGACAAGTAATCAAATATCCTATCTTCATTCTTTCTTCTTGCTTGCACATAGGCAGGTTTATTAAATAATCCCTTTAAATTAAATTTCTCTTTCATTTTGTGAACATCATATGGATATCTGTGCTTTCAGGACGTAACTGGAAGAGTGGCTATAAAGCTAATTAATTTTTGTTATCCATTTTAACTTGATAACCACAAAAAGCAGTAGATGCTTTCTATTTTCCCAGTACAACAAGCAGTAGCATATGTTTACTGCACAATAATTTTTTCTAACAGAGGAGGATGATATTTCCCTAATGACACGTTTCTGAGAAAAAGTGAAGTGTCTCTCCCTTTACATCTTCTCCTTTTCTCATCTCTTTTGGATGAGAAAGCATTGCTTTCTTTTATCTGTCTCAGATGGATCCAACAAAGTTACTATAAAGGTTCCAGTTCTCTGTGTTCTCTGTGAGCCCAGCAATGAACTCTTTTCCCTGAAGCATCCAATGTTTCACTTGTGCATTTTATTTATCTCTGGCAGCAAGCTGCTATGTAAAGTTTTGTGGTTTGGGTGGGGGTCTTAATCTACAGAGTTGGCTGCCTTTAAAAAGAACTCACTGCAAAGTGTGGCTCTAGCTGCCACACAGTACTCCACACAGAAGTGGAAGCTACATCACAAATCTGGAAATGCATGTTTCATATTGCTTCTTTCCTGTGTCTGGAAGCTTTTTCCCTAATTTTGGAATGCTTGGTGTTTTGTTTTTGTTGTTGTTGTTGTTTTAAGAAGAAAGAAATCTTTGAATCTCTGGGGCTCTCACTTGGCCCCGGTTGCTGAAGGGTCCTGACAAAATCTATGGAGGACCAATATATGGAAAAACCCTTTGATATCATATTCCTCGTTTTAAAAGGAAGGATGCTTGTTAGCATACTGTCTGAATGCAAATTCTTGAAGCATTGTAGCAAATACTTGTACTAGTAGAATGCCACTCCTGGATAAACACTTGGTAGCAGTTTGCAGTGAGCAGCAGCATGTCATATGTCAGCTGTGCTTTGGTGAGCTGAGCTTCAGCCTGGAATATTATGTCCTCATTAAATCAAAGACATTACAAATTTAAAAATAACCTGTAAACAGCCAAACCCCCTCATCTAGGGAGAAGCCTCTTCTCTTTGAGCAAAGGAGTTATTTGCATCTCTGTGTCAAGACTTTCGTCCTGAGAACTGGAGACACCAAAGAACACGAGCACAGTGGTGGGGCTGCAGATACAAGGGCCAATCTCTGTCTCATGTCACTGTTTTAGCCTGTGTGGGCCCTCACTGAGGGGTTCCTGCACCTGCTGCCTGCTTTGCTCTGCCTGGCTGCCCCTTGCTGCCTGACTGCCCCCAGCATGGCTGCAGTCTCATTTTCTTTAGGAATCACCCACTAACACCCCTCTCCTCCATACAGGAGATCATGACCAGGTTGTTCCACTCCACAGCATGCACAAGGTGTCCAAAGTATCCATCCCACTTCCTTTGTCTCCCCTTCTTGTTCCCAACACTGGGAGCAATACCTTAACTTAGGCGTGTTTTCTGGCCCAGGTTCTTCACACTGTTGCAGTCATAAACTTTAAAACTCTCTGTGCTATTGTCTTTATTTTTTTGGGAGAAATGCTTTTTCAACACAATAAAACAACATCTGTGAAATAGATTTCAGTTTTCTCCAAGGTCTCTTTAATTTCTTCCCACTGTTATCCATTACGGGTTGCTTTCTTTTGGACTCCCCTCCTCTTGGGAGTCATTTAGAGATACAGAGGCATCTCCTTTCTCTTCCACAAGCTCTTAAAACTTTAAATAATTGTTTGTTGCTGGGAAACAATATTTGTTTTCTTTGTCCAGTGAGGGGCCAGTACCTAGTTCAGGTTGCTGGCATCTGAGAGTATTAGAAATCATTGTGAAGGCCTTTTTGGCAATGCCAGGTACAGAATGCAGCAGCCCCAACCCAAGGCTGGTTTCACTGGTGCCCTCAGCTCAAGGTGCTGGGCCAGGTAATGCATCTGTCCACAGGCCAGAGCTGTCCTTAGGCTTGAAAGACATCAGGGAAATACCAAGAAAAGTAATGGGAAAAAGAATGACTCACTGGAGAGCTCACAGTGGTTACCTGAAGGAAGGAGGGAGGGAGCCCTATATGCAGCCTGTGTGACTCTTCCAGGCTGGTGGCACTGACTGACTCCTGGTCCACACAGCCCTTCCCAGTGCAAACCTCCATGATGGGGCCTGGATCCCTCCTGGAGTTCAGAGAAAGTGCATTTGGCATATCAGGCTTTATTTATTTGGGGGATTTCCTTCTCTTTCTCTCCCTTTGCAGAGGTGCTAAGTATTAAAATAACAGCAAGGAAGGGGAGAATTCACATGTTGGCATTTCTCAGCGAAAGTCTGCCAGACATTTAATAAACTGTTTTATGTTGAAAACATTTGAAGAATGACTCTGCAAACAGTGATAATACTTACTCGTTAAGCTTTCATACAGCCTGGCCTGACAGCCTTGACCTTTTGCACCGTGCAAGTGAAAACATAAGGCACAAGTAAAACCCCTTCCTGCAGTAACTCCAGTGGGCTGAGCAGTGGATTACACCAGGTATGAATTTACCCCCTGGCATTTGGTTCATTTCTAGCAGCAAGCCACCATGGCTTGGTTTGAACCCTAGTGCCTGATATAAGACTCCCAATAGAGTTAATTACTCAGCTCTTTACAACAATCCATCGCCCAGTCAACCCACAAAACATTTCGTCATGGTAGCAGCCTGAATGTTCAGTTAGCGGATCAATTAATCAGGCTGACATTAAAAAAAAATATAAAATAACATTTTATAATAGTGTAAAACATCAGTATATTAATTTGAGTTGCATTTGGCATACACAGACATGCACACACAGTATCTCTACAGCTTGATTTATTACATTTAAAATTGAATAGCTTTGGAAATCAATTTTATTAGCCTTCATTATTTTAAAACATAAAATAAAATGAAAGCGTTACTTAAGAATTGCTTTTAAATTCCAGATAAATGCCCAAAGGGAAAATATAGAAACCCTAGTGCATTGTATATTGTTCACTTTATTTTTTTTTTGTGTACTAGCTCAGTGATTTGGAAAAAGAAATTATGTGAATTAAGGAGTGTGTAGAGAGATGAAGTTGTAGGTATTGCCACTTGTCCAGTGTGTGTGGGAATGAATGGAAGTGATTCCTTTTTCCACACATGCTTTGGATCAGAAAACATAAATAGGTGGCATCTGTCTCATTTACTGACAGCACTCACAACTAAAAGAGAAGCTGAATGAGAAGCTGTCTTTTAAGAGACAAGAGCAAATCCCTGCTTTATTTGCAGCTGTTTCTCCATCCAGAGTTATACTGGGAGGAGGGGCAGCAGAGGGTGGAAAGGGGTAGATTAGAAATTAATGGAACAGAGATAAAAGTGTTGCACCACTGAGAAACTCCGCCACAAGCCGTTCCCAGAGGCAGGTAATGGGATCCCTCTCCACCTGTGCAGGGGGAGGCCAAAAGCAGAGTTTTGCTGGAGGTTTGTAGCAGTGAGGTGGGCAGCATTTCACTCCCAAGAAGTTGATATACAGGTGCAGCAGCCAGTGAGGTCACCACGTCTGGGCCAGTGTGTGACACCCACAGAAAGGTCTTGCCCTGACAGTGAGCGTGGCCTGGGGGCTGAGGTGCCAAGGTGGCTGTTGGCCAAACTCTGCAGCTCCTGCTTTTGTCCTGTGCCTGTGCTGGCTTCCTCCACTGGACATGAGGAATTTGCTGTGGCTGGGAACTGCTCATTAGCAGAGATGTTAGACTAGGGAAGGACTTATCCCAGAAACTGCATTTTTCTGGGTTATTGATTAGAAACAAAAAGAAGAAAAATATTTTCAATTTTTAAAACTTTAAACATACACACATAGAGAGATAAACATAAATATATATATATTTGCCTAGAAATATATCATTATATATGTTTCCATAGGAAGGTTTTAACCACACACAGGTCCTAAGGTACCCTTACTTTTGAGATCTGCAGCAGATAACTTGCAAGTAGTGCTGAGGGGGCTTGGCTCAGGAACAAACTCAGAGGCGGTGTAAGACAGGGTTTGGTGCTGACAGAGGCAAGTACACAGCCATGGAAAGATGAAACATCAAATGGTGATTACAGATTTGCCAGTGAAATTCACATTATCAACATCAATCTATCCTGGTAAGAACTCTCAGTATTTGAAGGATCTTGAAAGGCAGAAATGGGGAGTTTTCAGGAAGACCTGCTGAAGTTTTTTTTCAAAGGCAGCATTTGAAGAGGCTCCCCTGCTTTTGCCTCAGCAAGCTCCAAGGGCTCACCTCTGCAGGAGAGTCTGGACTTTTGGTCAAGAACAATGTCCACATTATTCTGTCTGTTGAAACCTGTTGGACTTACTAATGGTTGCAATAAGGAACAAGGCAGGGCTGTGGGTGCTGGCAAAACAGGACTTCAGTGAAACCCAAACTCTGCCTTCCCTGAATGTGTTCAGGAGGCAGCTTCCCTGTGTGCCACTGTGATTTAACCCTGAGAAAGGACTCTGTCTGCTGCCTTCAGTTCCACTAAGCTTCCTTCCTTTTACCTCAGGTTCAACTTTTTAAACTGTGTATTTTTTTTTGTGGTGGGAGGGAGGGTTCTCCCTCTCATACTAGATTCCTTCTTTGATTTTTTTTATTCAGTGGATTTTTAAATTTGTTTTTTGGTTTTTTTTTGGTTTTTAGTTTTTTGAGAAGGCATAATGACAGGAACTCATCTGAACTCTCTTGTGCTAAGACATTAATCTACATTACATAATGTTTCAGAGCAAACGGTGCTGGAGTGAACATAAGCTCTCCCCATCCATGCTTAGCTCCTCTCAGCAAACAGAGATGACATTTTTGTGCACAGCAGGCACAAAAGAAGTAGAGGGGCTCATTCTGAGAGGGTTTTTGTGTTTACAAAATTTCCCTACTATTTTATAAAATAAAGACAAGTCCAGCTGGGCTTCAAATACCAAGCAACATGCCAAATGGTTGTTAGCTAAGGGGCAGCATCAGTCCCTCTGTGATGGGGTCAGAGGACAGAGACAAAGTGATTTAGGGGAAATTGGAGCAAATAAATTTTGCAGCTAGGATTTATTAAAATTATTCCTCCTTTACTTTAATCCTGCTGTTTAATTTTCATCCTAACTCTCTTCCTAGTATTTGTAGCTGCTATGCTGACCTACTATGCTGACTGGTGCTGCTTAAACTCGTGATAGCAGGGCAAAGTCATCTGACATTATCACTTGGTTCACTTCACAGTGCTGGGAATTGCTTTACCAGGCTGCTCCAGGTGTGGCTCTGCCTGGCATCGCCTTACGCTGAGGAGGACTCTTTCCCAGCTAAAGTGACTCCTCTTCACCTCTTCTTGGTGTTCCACAGCTGGGAAAGGGTCTCTTGGCTCCAGGAACTGTGCAGAGCCATGAGGAGACACAAAGCTGGTTGGGAAGAAAAGGGGAAGGGCAAGTCTGTGGACAGTCACTCCTTCTCCCAGACACCATCCCTCCCACTAGAGCAGGAGCAGCAGGCTCAGCTCTGCAGGTCTTCTATTCCATTTTTATCCTGTTCTCTTTCTCACCTTCTTTTGAGAGGGTCACAGGAAAGGATCTTGGCATCCATGATTTGACAACATTCAGCTTTGCATATAGAGCTGAGAAATCTTCAGGATGTCCTGCTGAGCACAGGATATTTGGGCTTACTGGGATCTCAGCCTCTCACTTGTTTAGCCTTGACTTGTCTTCAGCACCTGCTCTGCAAGCTGTACCAAAGCACTACCAAAGCTGCCAAAGCTGGCCTTTGATAATGCTGTTGGCAGCACAGGCCATGGAAAACTTGTTTGAGCACAGGTGATGGTCATGTGTGCAAGCAGAAGAGAATGTTCATGGGATTGCAGGTGGCTCTGCACAAGCTGTTTGGCCTCCAGCTCACTTGGAAAAAATCCTTGTCTTTTCTGAGGGCTCTGCTCTGCCTGTGTAACCCCAAAGAGCTGAAATTAATTCCTCCTGAATCCTGCAAAAGCTCAAGCCCATTAAATGACCTGAAATTAGACTCTGTCTGCAAAACACAGCGCCAGACATTAATTCTCTTAAAATTTGGTGTATTCAATGCTGGGAATTTGCTTCCACCCATGCCAGAGGTAACGGGATTAGCTGTGAAGCCCTGGTCCCACTCCCTAACCTTCCCAGAGCTCAGGGCAGCCTGGGCTCCTGGTCTGAGCTTCAGGCCTCTGCAGCTGAAAGTGTTTAAATAGGAACGTCCATCACTCAGTGTGAATAAAAGTGAAAGTGGCCCTTTTAAGAGACAGCGATGACTTGATCAAACTGCTGCTTTGTCATATCTGTTTCATAAAAATTTGCCCCCTCCGGGCCAATCCAGCTTGATGTCAATGGTGAACGCCAACCACAGCCTTGTCTTGGTGAGTGCCACACAAAGCCTTAATTTCACAGCCTTCAAACAACAGTGAAAAATCACCAGGAACTTTCCCCTCGGATCTGGGATCTCCCTAGCAACCGCAGGCCAAGCATACTGTAATTCAATTTATGCCTTGAACTCCTTCAGGAGCCTCTTCTTTAAAATCTGTCACAGTCAACGTGCCTTGGGAAACTATTATAAGCGCCTGAACCTTTGACCAGCAGAGAAAGTAAAGCGTTAGTATAAATCTCGAAAGCATGTTTGGTCTGTTTTTATGTTGGGCTATGGTACATTTAACATTCATCCCACAGCCTCCACCTCTTTTCTGCTTGGGAAATGCACTCTGCATCTGTCACACTGTCTGCGCTGAACCCAGGCCGGCCATCCCTGAAAGGAGGCGAGGGGAAATGCCTCCGCTCGGCCAGAAGAATTGCTTTATGTGGAAATGCACTGGCATGGCCCTCGGCTCGTTGGGAGACGGGGGTGTCATGGGAAAGATAAGCAAGAGTGACCTGGCAGGTTTGTGAATGTCTCAATCGGGGCCTGAAGTGGGTTGAACAAAAGAGTGAAAGCTTAGCAGGAAAACACAAATGATAATGAACTGCTCGCTGTGTTTAAATAGCCATCCCCAAATAGTTCTGCAGTGAACATTGTTGAGTTACTTGAGTCAAAGTGAGGTTTACAGGCCTGTCATTTTGGGGGTTGTTTGTTCATGAGCCCTCTGTGAGCATCTTGAAAAAAATCACTGCTTTTGCTGACAAATGCCATTTTTAAATTAACCATATGATACGACGTGTTATAAATAGGATCCTTTTCTCTCTGTTAGCTCTGTGTCTCAAGTGTGGTCAAAAAGAGAAGAGATGAGCTTTTAATGAGTAATGCTTGACGGGAAACATGTTGGCATTGAAATCTAGGGGCAGATTTAGGCTAGCATCAGTTGGTGGGAGGTACACTCAGGGACAAGAGAGGATCTGCTCCCTTCTGGGTGCTGAGAGCCTTCATGCAGAGCACCTAACAGGAAACAACTGTTAAAGATAATTTTCAAGTAATTACTTGAACATATTCCATATTCCAACTCAATCTAAGTCTTTTATTCCAGGAGCCTTACCCCATTACCCTATATCAGCTGGGAACAGCAAGTCTGTGCACTGAGAGGGTATTTTCCGGAAAGATCAAAATCAGACATCACTTTTCCACCCTCCTGTCTCACATGGCTGTGGAACCACATCCTAAATAAAATGGTGTAGCAGAGTAACTCCAGGGTGCATCCATGCAGTGGTTATTACAGATGGCTTCTCCAGCTGAAATTGCTGCTTTCAGAGCATCAGGGAGTGGCTCCTAAGGAAGATTCTATGCTCAGGCCATGCAGCCTCTGCTCACAGAGAGGCTTCAGCTCCAGCTGTGCTGGAGACATGGAGCAGCAACCAACAGTAAGTGGAGCACCTGTGTGAAATCCCACAACCCCTGAATGGGGCAGGCTTCGTGCTCACTACAGGACTAGATCTGATCTCAGCAGCCTTTCCTCACATTGCTTAATATGACCATATTTATATTTTCAGTCCTGCTGTTCACTATGATCTCAGGGAAGCCTTGTAATGCAGGCTAGGGATGGTATTTGGCTGGGCAGTAGCTCCATCTGCCCTTAGAGAAGAACAGCCTGGGGTTTTTTCCAACACTTGGAGAAGTACTGAGATAAGGACAGTTAAAAATCAGCAAGGGTCTGAATCTTTGTCTGTAGCTGAGCAGAGACTTGGCATCATTTTATGGCTGGAAGAAGCCACTCTGTCTTCAGTAAGGCTTACAGGGATTTGGCATTGCAAAGTGGCTGCTGAAAGGCAGACAGGGCCATGGAGAAATGGCCAGGCAACATGCAAAGCCATGGAGCTGGGCACCATGCTGCTAGTGCAGCAAAGCTGGAGCAAATGCCAGCAAAGCTGAGTTAAGCTTTACCTTTCTCCTGGCATTTCTGCTTTTCCCACGCAGTTCTGCTCACTGACCGTGTGGGTCTGAGTCACAGCCCTTTTTCCTGTGTGCACTGGCTGGTACAGGGAGGACTTAGGTGTAATAACACCCTGTCACTATTCATTACAAACACAAAATTGTAGCTGGAAGACCCACGGGTTCCCATGAAAGCAAGGCTGTCTTTCATCTTGTTGCCTCTGCTTTAAATAATTTCTTGCTGTTCAGGCAAACTGAAAAAACAGGTGGGGGAAAAAAATCCATGTATTACTAATTAACTAGAGATCATTGTTGTGCACTAAACAATATCAAAACTCATCCATTACAGTGGAGGGGGACTGTTTATAGAGGCACCAATGAGTAAAACATTACAGCATGTCTTTAACTGTTTTGTGTCCCCAGGAGAAGTCAAAGAAAATACTGGGATATATCTCATTCCCAGAGTCGTGTAGAAGTGGGTTACTACATCATGGTGAAAGTTGGACACCCATTTGTTTAAGATAAACTGTGCAGGAGCAGCTGGTCTGCCAGGATGGCCATCCCTACCCCACAGGTCACTCTCAAGAGGTTCTGTGGTAGCCAGCACTGGGGATGCTTGGATGCTTCAGACCAAAATCCAAAGCATTTGCAAGGGCAGGGAAGAATATTATAATAACTGCTTGCACCAGTGGTATGTTGCTGGCTCTACATCAAGAGAAAAAAAAATTAAATATCATTTATCTTTCTCTGGAGGGTTTACCAGCCAAGTTTTGAGGGAATTATCTTTTTTGCATCTCCTGTTCGCTTGACTGTATAAATACAATACCTGCTTGAGAAAGGAACAACAGTGCTCCTTTCAGCCTTGCAGGATTTCAATTCACAGTAAGTTTATCTGACATCTCTCATGATTAGCCGTGAACTTATCTCAGGCAAGAGAGAGGGGTGGAGAGAGGGCAGGAGCAAAGCAGATAAGCACCATACAAAAGATGTTTGTCTCTCTCTGGGTGCTGCCTTAAACCAGCCCAGTCTGTCAAGTACTGAAATACGAAGTAGCACATGAATTTTGCAGCAGGGAGCAGGAGGACAGCATGGAATATAAACTCATTTTAGACACCAAATATATCTTACTGATATTTTTGTTCCCTGACAAATTGTATGGCTAATTCCATGCACTCAGTGGGCAAAGTGCTGTTCGCAGGTAAGAGCTTGCTTTAAAGCACAACAAAAGATTCCCAGCGATTACAAGTGGGGGCCAGAGGAAAACTGATTCCATTTCCAGCTGAGTTCTGAGGCTTGAAGGCTTGAGGATGCAAGGCAGAGGTTTTCCTATAGGGCCTGAATGAATCTGCTCAGCTTTAGACCACAAGTCAATTCCCAGGGAATGTAATGAGAAAGGTCTAGAGTGGTTTGAGGAGAAAACTGGGCATTTTTGCCTATTCTCCACCACACATGAAGCAGTGGACATCAACTGAAGTGATGCGCAAACACAGTTCTCACCACCACGAGGTGTTATGCCAAGAGTATAAATTCATTCAAAAGTGTTTAGACAGAGGTCCAAAGGACATTTTTTTTCTAGAGCTAGTAAACATACAGATGCAAAAAAGTCTTGAGGAGAGCAGGAGATCCCCAAGCTTCAGGCAAGGGTCACAGGAGGTGTCATGCTCATCTGCCTCAGGCTTTGTGTCTCAATATCTGCTCCTGACCACCTCTGAAGGACACCAGGTGAGCTGCCCACTTCTTCTATCTGCATTCTTATAGAATCCAATATATAAGCAGAAAAATTCTTGCAAAATTGCCCATACTTTTTCAATAAAAGAGAAGAATAGCTTTACTTTTAATGAAATAGAGCACCATGTTCAGTCCTGGCTGCGTGCCTGAAAGATAGCTGTCTTCTGGATGCTCAATGCTGTGGTATCTGACATTAATCAGGGGCATCCCTGTGATGTAGACAAGAAGCTGTTCCAGAATTACCCTGAAGCAGTAGCTGTTCCTGAAATAACTGTCCCTGAGTAACTCCATGTGTGGACATTTTTATTC
The DNA here is from genome assembly GCA_013399455.1 of Anthoscopus minutus. Classification (NCBI taxonomy): domain Eukaryota; kingdom Metazoa; phylum Chordata; class Aves; order Passeriformes; family Paridae; genus Anthoscopus; species Anthoscopus minutus. The sequence goes on along the minus strand of VWYI01037599.1, from coordinate 504,429 downwards.
CCAATTACCAGGGTCTTGTGTCAGTGGATTAGTCTAAAATGTCTTTCTTTTTACTAAATAAAAGTCTTCACCTAGGGGTTATTCGATAACTATTGCTCTCTTAAATTTACCTCATCTTTAACATGACAGACCTGTCGAGTAAAAAGGGGTCCAAGGACACAAGTTTATGTTGCAACCGCTGGCACATGCTGATTATTCATCATTTCACAATATTAATAAAGTTTTAGCACACAAATGGCTTTTTCTGGAGTCACTAAAAGTGCTTTGAGAAATCACAGTGAAGTAAGCAGCCTTATTTCCATTGCACAATCAGGAAAAACTAAGGAACAAACACAATAAGGCATGATATTCTAAACTGATTATTAAGCTGAGATGTTCCATTTTGATCAGAACCTAAGTGAAGAACAAGAAGAGATTGAACTTAAGATACTGGCGAACATCTAAACTTGGTAAACAGACCCTCTGAAAGGTTCTCTGTTTGTACCCAAGACTGGATGCAGCAAAACTTTCTTGTCAGCCCTGAAGATGTTGGCTCTGGTCATGAAGATAGTAGCATCATTATTGATACATGCAAATACAGATTTTGGGATTCTCATTCCTTATGCACTTTTCAAACATATGGCAGAGTGGTGCCTGACCCCAAAACTTGTTCTTCAGACAGAAACACATAATCACTGGAGAGACATTGGGCAGAAACTGAGGGAAAGGAAAATCAGATTTGTCCATTTCTGAGATGCTCAGGGAAGCAGCAATGTGCTGCCTGCTCAGCTGCTGTTGGGCTGGATTTTCTCTCTGCTTTAGACAGGAGGAAGGAGCTGGTGGAGAAATTAGGGCAAACATTGCAGTAATTTGGTGGGAACTCTTCATTTTCCCCATTTGGCTGGGGAACTGTCTGAAAAGCACGTCTTGGAAAGCGTGGGTCTGGCCTCATCTCCCCCACCTGCTTAGCAACTTCAGAGAAGGTTTGGGAAGCAACACTAAGCCTTTTACTTTCTCTCTCAGCCATTTCCCCTTCTCCTGGGCCACAGTCAGCACTGAAGTTTGTCTCCTTCCCCCTCTTTTCTTCTGTTGCAACGGCAGTGGTGTCTCCTGGCACTTTCCAAAGTGAAGTCAGATTTTGGCACCATCCCTTCAGCTGTGATGAAAGTCACAACAGGGAGGGTAAGTGGAATTTGATAACAAAAGGCCTCTCGAGGCCTTTTCATCTTTGAACCACTGGCAGTGCCAATAAAGTCCTGTTTCTATCTCAGCATCAACATTCACAATTCTGCAAAATAATAAAATAGAAGAGAAAATAAATAAGAGTTACTGCAACGAATATGTTAAATGATTTTTCTTTTACTAGATTCCAACAAATTGCTTAAAACACATCTTAAACTGCCTTTATTTTCAGGAATGTAAATACTTAGGAGGACAGATTGTACAGTGGCTGGCCTGTCAGGAGTTCCAAAGACAGAGTCATAATCCTCCCTCTCATTCTTCCTCGCTAAATATTCTTATGTGGTCAGAGTGACCTACTGTGCAGTCCTGTCAGTTTCTAAGTGGTTTGAGATAAGTGTCCCTTGATCACACTGGAAAGTTTGTGGAAATTTTCTGAGAAATAAGCATTTTGAAAAACCATTGACAGCTGGCAATGAAGAAAATACGCTCTCCTCCCCTGCCCATGCTGAAATTCTATGCTCAAATGTAAATATAATTTGAGCATAAAGTGGTAAATTTTTTGAGCAGCAACTTAAATAGTGGCTAGAGAGGAAAAAAAAAATCAGACTGAACTCTACTGACCTCTGTGTGTATGTATTTGACAATATAGCATCCCTAGCCAAGGTTTAAAAATGGTGCACTCTTGCATCAGGGGGTAGACTGGACCTTATTTCTACACCGTACTGCAGTATTAGACATTTGTCTAATTTAATTTGTCTTTTGTTTCTTCAGTTGGATTTCACAGAAATAAAGGGGATGCCTTTGCCAAAGCACATTTTTCAGAGTGAATAATGATGAAAAAGATGTGGTGGTCTGTTTGCCAAAGTGCAGTATTTTGTACTAATGCACAGAGGCCTCCTGTGGTGGGAATTCCCAAACTGAGAGGACCTCCTGGGTCAGGGACAGTAGGTGATGAGGCTGCTTTAGAGGAACTCAAAAGGTTCAGCACCAGCTTAGAGAGAGGAGGCACTGGGCAGGCAGCAGCCCTCATTTTGCTTTTCAGATGAGACTTTTTGCTTCTGCCCCACACTAGGGTGGTAGGGCACAGCCTCCGGTGTCACAGGCTGCGAGGACAGAGGTACAGCTGTGATTACTGGGAAAACCTTCTTCAGAAATGAAATCAGAAATGTAACTTTGCTGGATTGGCACATAAAGGTTTTTGTATGGTTATATTTTGGTTTTAGTCCACATCCTTCTTAGAATTATAGAATCACGGAATGATTTGGGTGTGAAGGGGCCGTAAAGATCACCTGGTTCAAATTCCCTCTGCTATGGGCATCTTTCATCAGACCAGGTTGCTCAGGGCCCCGTCCAACATGGCCTTGAACACTTCCAAAGATGGGGCAGCCCCAGCTTCTCTGGATAATTTTTTCTAGTGCTTCACCCCACTCTGAATAAAGAATTTCTTCCTAACATCTAATATTCATCTAATTCTTCAACACTGCTATTCTGGGTGAGATGGAGAGTTTCTCCACACGGAGTTTTCCATTGTGTTTCTGCAAACCTCCCACCTATTTCCAGAGGCAGAAGTCAATGGATAATATCTCAGCATGGACATTGCCATGGTGTCCTCCCGGTGATGCCTAAAGCATTTACCATGAATTTCTAACAAAATTTGTGAAAATTTGGCTTTCTCAGCCATATCTGTGGTGAGAGGTGACATGTCACCCTTGGCCTTTCAGGTGTGGGCATTTCCAGGAAAACAGGGGCTTTGCAGGACCGTGTCCTGGCCTCCTCTGTGGTGTATTGACCATCTCAGAAAGAGTGAAGAAAACTTCACAGTTACTTCAGAATTTTTGTTCACGGTTGTTTTGCCACTGAAGGGTAAGTCGCATCATTATTCCAGATACAACTAAATTCTGGCATCTGTTAATAGAAGTATATTGTATATGGACTGTATTTGGTCTGACATATACTGAGTTGTTCTACCTCTAGTAGTAGGGCAACTTGTGTTGATTGTTTTATGGTTTTTTTTGTTGATTGTGTTGATTGTTTTGTTTTGTTTTAATCATACAAGAATCCAAGAGGGAGAAGAAATTCTGCAGTGACCACTGATTTCCCTGTGGTACTGGTAGTGATAATGGTCTCTCCATTTGTTAGCACTCTCCAGCAAAAGGACAGGTTCAGTGGCTGCTATATTTTGCCTCTCTTCTTGGGCATCAAGTTTCTTTGCAGAGGTCTCTGACATGAGCAATACACACACAATACAGTGACATCAGCCCAGGTCTGAGGGGAGGAAAAGCTCTCAGGCCTTCCTTGTTTATAAGACAGGCGATAAGCCAGCTTTCACCCTGCTCTACATCAAATTCAAGGTTAGGTGACGTAATGTAGGTCAGGATTCAGCTGTGTAAAATCTGAGAGAGGGCAGAAAAGACTGTGCTGGCTTCCAAATGCCTTAATAAGGGCATCTTCTTTTAAAGAGAGGGTTAGTCTGAAGTAGCTTCTCTTACACTAACAGTTATGACTAGGCAACTGTAAGCATTTAAATCAAGTGGGATTTTCTATCCAAGGCACTGCTAAAGTTTTCAACTGCCTAATCTAGTAGCCTGTGCCTGCTCAGGAACACCATTTGTTAGGGTAGGAAGATTTGAAGTAGAGAACAACTACTCTACATAAATAGCTTTAGTCAGAAAAAACAGCCCAAATAGTTCATGGCTATCTTAATGTGAAACAATAAATTTCAAAACCAAAAACTCTGCTTTAAAAATGGAAAAAAACCAGAAGCTTTGATTCATCAAGACCTGCAAAGTTTCATATTTTCTGCAATTATCTGAGAAGTTTCAGAAAGACTTTATTCATGCAGTGCACACACAAGCACATGGAATATATCTGCAGTTACAGGTGTTTCAAACTGGTGCCATGTCACCAAACATCACACAGCCCTTGACAGAAGGGGAGCTTGAAATGCTTCTCCTGCATTGCTCTTGCACATGCAGGCATTATAATAATTCATAGATTAGTCAAGGTTGGAAAATACTTTTAAGATCATTGAGACCAATCATGAACCCAGCACTGTCAAGTCCACCCTAAATCATCTCCCCAGTGCCAAATCTGACCATTTTTTGGACACTTCCAGGAATGAAGTTTCCATCATTTCCCTGGGAAGCCTGCTCCAATGCCTATTCCTATTTCAGTGAATAAATTTTCCCTGATACCCAACTTAAACCTGGCACTGGCAGTGCCAGTCTGATGAGACTGGAAAGGCTGTGGTTTGTCTTGTTTAGGATTGACCCAATTTAGTACTTTTACAGAAAATATGCATTTGCACTGCAGCTTTGCTCTGTGGCTGCCAACAGAAGGTAGAATAAATAAAATAAAGGAGTACAGGGAAAATATCCAGGGAACGATGCTGCTTGGTAGAGCTGGCACTCGCCCTCCGTTTTCCGTCGGGACAGATGTATGTGTATTGGCAAATGTTATTTCAATTAACACAAAATACTCCCAGCCTGCATCTGATCTGTTACACCACAGCCTGCCCACAAAAGGAGCATTGATTTAGGGGGCTTGTTTCACAGTCCTGTTGCAGGACAATATTAGAGGGTTTGAGGAGAGATTTGCCCTGACACCTTTTGTCCGTAGCTTGCAGACACCATTGTCTGTGATACATAATCTGATTTAGCTTAATCCAGCCCTAATGGGAACTCCCACCTAGGAGCTGGGGGATCAGGAGATATTGCAAGATTTTCAACAGGTCATGGTGGTCTTTTTTGTTTTCATTGTCTGCTACTTAAAAAATATAAAGAAACCCAACCTGAGCTCCTCCCGGAGCGGGTGGAGAGAGGAAGGCGTCTCCAGAAGGTGGTGAACTGATCTCCCATTTAAAACAGGTCTGAGAATTTAACCTGGTGACTCCTTGTGTTTTTGTGTGTGTGTGTTTGTGTGCTATTCTTTTGGACCACAGAAACAAACACTACAAAAATCTGAGCTAAAGGATCTTTGCAAAGACCATTCAACCTCCATGGAAAATCCATTCGTCAGGACACTGAGGTTTATGCCAGACTTGAAATACTGAAATTGTTCCTAAAAATCCAGCGCATACTGCAGTACTTTGCTGAGTTGGGACCTTCCAGAGCACAGAGATGAAGGATTTCTTTGCTGTCTTAATTGTTTCAATTCTATTCGGACTCTCTCCTTGTTTTGTCCTTGACAGAAAAATGCAATCCCTAAAGCTCCCTTTCATCTCCTTGTTCTGTATATAATTTTGTCCTAAGAGACGCCTCCTTTTTAAATATATTAAAAAAAAAAAGAGGATTACATTTAGTATTGTTTATTACATCGTGCTTATTCTGAAAAAAATATCAATAAAGTTTGTGCAAATCCAGACTCTGGATAACACTGGAGATCTTTAACCCAAGACTGCTAACTGTTGTAGTAAATAAAGAAGTGAACACAGGTTACATTAAAATTAATTTCAAAAGTAAATATTCTCTCTGGAAAGAAACTATTTTTCTTAGATGCTTTGTTTATGTGCCCAGATGCTAATAATTTGTTCTCTGTTTTTATCCCACTCTTTCCCCTGCCCCTGTTAATGTGTCAGGTTTCCTTATCAGCGATAAGGTCCCTGTGCCTTTCAGCAACAGTCACATACCCCAGAGGATGGTCCCAGATGAGGCTGAGACAGAAGATTGATAAAGGAATTGAGTAAAATACCACCTTTTCTTCTGAAAATGCACTCCCTCAGAGGGAGTGAGATACTTTTTCCCTGGGAGCATCTCATGTTTGTAGCTGTGCCCTAGATAGGTCTCTCTACATAACCAAAGAAGGAAAGAAAATGCTTCTTCAAAAGATTTAGGGGATGATCCAATTTAGTGATTTCCCCAGCCTCTATACCCACCACATCAGCTTGAACCAAAGAAGGAGAGGACAAAGGTATTTGGCATCCTCACTTCTCTCCAGGAGCCCCTCTGCTTGCCTCTGTGTCCTTTTGCTCAACACCTAGTAGAAAGTAATAACAACAACAAAATAAACTTTAAACAATTCCAATTAAAAGCAAAAAGACTCCACTGTTTCCTCTCTCAGAAGTGCCGAGAGCTAGAATGTCAGCCAGCTATCAGCAATACCTGGAAAACATTGTGTTCTCTGCCAGCAAAGCTGATGAGGGTTTTTTATTTTAATGGTTGTGTTCTGAAAGATCTGCTTTTAGGTACATTGTACACCATGGGAACGAGATATGGAGTAGTTTTGGCCCTGACACTCTGGTTTTAGTTTTTTGAGGTTTTGTTCCACATATCTCCAAGGGGGGAAGGAGGCAGTCTGAGCTCTGAAAGGTGATGTCTGCCATTTCCTTCACACCCGTGTTTCCCACATCTGTGTTTCACCATGTGATTAAATCAAGGGGTTTGTGCCAGCACAATAGTTGCAGCAGAAAGAGGTGCAGAGATTAAGACAGCAGGTACTCAGAGAGAGCTTACAGCAAAGTGAGACAAACCAGTAAAGGGCAGCGCTGGGTCCTCCTGCCCCCATGGAGTGGGAATTCGGGTTGGGTAAAGTGTCCTTTTAGAAGAGAGTAGAGCATTGCTTGGGATGAATAGCTGTTCTAGAAAATGCAGTCTCCTGCTGTAAACCTGCTCACTGCAGAAGAACTGGAAGCTGTGCAGTGCATCTGGCTGCAGGCTTCAAATTTTGATAGTTACTGGAAAAGCTTTGTTTTTTTCCCCAATCTGAAATAATGAAAAGAAAAAAGCAAAATGCTGCATTATCCCCGTGGTTAGTGCTGAATCATGTCCTTTTGACTTCATATCAGATACACTGGTTGTCCACCTACCCAGGTAACTTCGATAATGTTGAGCACCTTGAAGAACATCCTGGGAGTAAGATGTTCCTAGATTAAAGGAAATTTTTTTCTGGCAGTACTTTCTTCCCCTAGAACAATCTGCACCCATCTTGCTGACTGCACAAGCCCAGACTTTGGCGCTGTAATTTTCTATTGTACCCATTTACTACATCCTGAGTCACAGAGTTGGTAGAAGCACAGACAAACCATTATAAATTCTCAAATGCACAGGAAACCCTGCATTAATAGTGAGGGGTGGCCAGGCTTTTATCTGTCCCTGCAGGGAAGTGTTTGCCATCTGCCCTGGCCCTTCCTCAGAGGCAACAAGGCAACGTGGGCTGCTGCCTGTGCTTGGTTGAGTGCAGACCCATAAATGCATCTCTACAGGAAAAGCATCTCCATCCATGTCTGTTTCTGAAGTCTCAGAGCCATGAGCATCGATGGTCCCAAAGCACATGATGTATTATTTTATGAAGAACTGCTGCTCTCCCATACAGTCAAGCCTTTGTCCATTAGACTGATGCTCTTGGCAAAGAACTTGCACAGTTCAAAGATTAGAAAAGTGCCTATTTCTTGTGAGGTGCTTCTGCTAGCAGGATTTTGTGAGACAAAGCTGCTGCTTGACACATAATTTGAAAATTTATTATTTTGACTTACCCAGAAAGAACCCCTTTTTTTTGACCTAATTTGGCTTTCTTCAGAAGTTGCTTCTTCAGAAATTTTTCAGAAATGCTTTCTTTTTTCCCTTGGGTGTTTTAACAAAAATGAAAGCAATGCTGTTTTCATTAGTATTTTCCAAAGAAAAGTTTAGGCTTTTCTCAATAAAAGGCAAGTTTTTCTGCTGTTGAAAGCTGGAGAGTTTTTATCTTTTTTCTTTTTCTTTTCTTTTTAAGTTAAAAATGCTAATGTGCTGCCCTGCAGGAATTGCCATTTAAGTGCCTTACACTTACATTTGCCTCAGTTGACCACACTTGCTCAGATCCTCTTTCCTAAGATACACCACAGCCTTCTCTCATGATGTGGAAAACCAGTTGTGTTCTGGGAGATAATAATTGGCCAAGCCCATAAAAGAAAAAGGGAATATAAAGGCATCTGAAACTTCCACCATTTGTTGTGGAAAGCAAGCTGAATCTAAGAATTTATTTTCAAAGTAAGTGTTTGAATTATGAAGGAATACTTGGCATTTTCCTCAAAAAGCAGAACTTTCATAAATAAATTAATTCTAAAAAAGAAAAAAATGACCTCTCACCCCAAAATTCCTGACAGCTAATTTTTCACTGGAAAACATCTTTTGTGGAAAGTTTTGATGCTCTCCATATTTGTGCTCTTAAAATTACATTTGTGCTAATGTGGCTTTGCTGATCAGAACCTCAACATTTTGCATGTTGCAGAATTTATACATTTGTTCCCAGCCAAACCATACCATATAAAAGCTGGCTTATTACTAGTAATATAAAAAAAAACTGGCTAACAAGACATCCTGGATCCTGCACACATACTGATGGTCTATATAGAATAAATGCTCTGTGCTCTGATGTGGCAAATGAGGTCATTTAAGTGCAATAACTCTAGTCTTCCTCTCCCTGTTCTTCTTGAAAGAGATTTGAATGTGAAAAGGTTTTGGCACTCCAGGCTCCATGGTTTGGAATAGCTTTCAAAATTGGAGACTTAAAGGTCACTTTTCTCTGAAGAAGTGAGGGACCCAACCCCAATACCAGCCATCAAAGAAATGCTAAAGTAAAAAGTTGTTTTCAAAATCAGATTGAGGGGGCCAGGGATGGAGCTGATCCCCATAAACATGTGAGGCCTCTGTGTTGAATATATATGGTTTTATCCCTGCAGCATGACCCTGTCTGTCAGATAAGGAGAAGCAATAAAACAGGGAGGATGTGGTTGCTGTCATGGAAGTTGGAAAACAAATTCAAGCTTAGAAGCCTTGCTTTTCTCCCAAAATTAAAATCAGCACTCCTGTTACCTTCCTAAACTCCATCCAAATTTAGCTGATGCTCTAACAGGGAAAACCTAGGATTTTATAAGTTATTTCACATTTAACAGTGCTAGCAACTAGCTGGGAGATGTGGGCGAAGGCATAGGAGGGTAAGGTACACTCACACCACCTTTCCCCTTTCCCATGATGAACCAAGGGATGTGTTTGAATCACAAAAACTGTAAGGCACTGGTAGCCATGGGCACCTTGAAACAAGGGCCATTCTGCTGAGCAGGGACCTGCCTGGGGCAGCCAAAAGCTGTGCTGGTGGTCATGGTGTGATGCCACCTCTATACTACTCAGGGAGACAAAGTGCTTAGTTCTGGATTGAAGGGAGATACCTGATAGGGGCTGAAATCCACAGCAGATGCTTTTGAGGGGAAGCCTGAGTATATCCTTTTTCACCCCAGCAGAAGCAGGAGGATGTGCTCCCCACCAGGTGACCTCACCCCTCACTTTACATTGAACAACCTGCTGCTTCCCACAGTTTTGGATTCAGATTCATATCTCTCTTCTGGCAGGTGCAGAGCAGAATTTGTGCTGTGCTTTCCTACTTGTCTGTGACCAAGCAAGTCTGGGGCATTCTTGTCTCTCTGGTCTAGCTGTGCTCCATCAGGTCTGGCAGGGCACATTCAGAAAATAATTCCCAGGTTAGAAGCCCTTGTTCCTCAAGCAGTCTGGGCTTAGCTCTCCAACAGTCCAGCACCAGCAACCAAGGCCATGTCCCATGCATTCTAGAAGTGTTTTTGGAGACTCAGCTCCTACACATCCTCCTTCACCTAAAACAACTCAGCTCTGTGACTCAACTCCATGCCCCCAACTCTGTGACTCGCTGAGGCCAATCCTTTAAGAGCAACATGTAGAGGCTGAATAGAGAGATCAACACATTAAATAACAAGTTTTAGAAAATACCAATCCATTCGATAAATATTGTAAATGCTGCTGTTTTCCTATTCACGCAATCATGCTGCATTTTACTTGTACTTTCTGAGCCTGCAGTAGCATCTCAGTCAAGTTTTTGGGAATACTGAATTGCTTAACAGGCCTTCAGCCACAGCTAGGGAGAGGTACTTTAGATGACTGCTCTTTGAGAAAGAATCACTGCTACAGTGAGGAAAATGTTTCTGAAGCCCCCAAACTGCCTTTTCCAATGCTCACAAGCCTGCACCCCATTTGGGTGGGCTGACAGCAAATCACTGCATTCGAGCTGACAGCACATTGGGCTGGTTTTAAATTTCCTGCTCTCTATACCATGCTGCAAACTGAATCAAAACACTTTCATTAGAAGGATGAAAATAAATCCCACTAAAGCTGGATTTTATCATGCGGATCTATCAGAGACAAGAAGACTGGGTTGTGTGGGGTTCAAGGATGTGGCCATCAGTCCCTAGAGCCAAATGGGAAGCTGTGGAGAATCTCTGCTGCATGCCCACATATTAGACTCAGCAAGCAGTGCCACCACCTAGGAGGACTAAACCTGGCACACTGTCACTTGTTGTTTGGTTTTTGGGAAGCTTTGATTTCCATCCCTGGAATTGGGTCTGGCAGCATCATAAAACTGTCTTTGAATTATGCTGAATTTCCAGAACTAAAGCAACATATTGATGGCATTTCTACTTGTGATCAGCATCCAGACACAAGTGTAAGCCTTGCAGCACATGTTTTAGAAGGCAGGTGGGCTCTTCCAGGCATGTCCTCACATTGGGGCTAGCACGAGCCCCAGCTCAGGAGCTGCTCCCAACTTTTTCCTTGCCCCCACAGAGAGCACAGACCTGGTTAGCTGGTGCTGCCAGCTGGGACAAGCTGCCCCTGCAGGATGCATTGCCTAGAGCGTTTCTTTTGGTTTCACTTAACAATCTGCCACCACTCCCGGCAAGATTTGGACTGTATTTCACAGCTCCTAATAACTCTTTCATGCCTTCCCCAGCCTCCATGCCTACACCCTGGAGAATAGACCCAGTTTGCTGGAACTAGCTCCCCCAGAGCAGCGTGGGCATGCATTGCAGCATGAAGGCAGCATGTCAGGAGAAACAACCACTTAATTTTGGGTTTGTAGCCCTGGGTAACATTAGGCATGATCTGACCAATATCCTAGGTGGAGATGTTCATATCTGGACAGTATTTTCTGTGAGGAAATTAGATGTCTTTAGCAGAGCACAGGCCTCTTTGCTATGCAAGCATTGTCTGTTTGCAAAAACAATTTCAAGATACTGCATGATTTACATAAGTCACTGACTGTATTCTTAGCTACAACAGCAAAAAAGCACAAGCATGTAGGCACAAATGTACACAAATGCATATTATTATGATTTGCAGCTGTCAGAGCAGTTCCTGTCACCGAAGGAGATGAACTTAATTACCAATCTGGAACGGATCTTGTTCTTAAAATAAAAAAAGAGCAAGCTGCCTAAGTGTATGCACATTCTTTCACTGTAAATATCTTCCCAAGAATAGAGGGCCAAATCTTCAGTTGGTGTAGGCTGGTGTCGAATTTTGACAGATAAACCCACAGAAGATGGCTTTTCTGCTGGGTGCTAGCTACAGATCTGATTCTGTACATTTTCTAATCTTTTTCTCAGGAGAGCATTCAAATCCTGAGTAAGAATATCATGAGGGTGTTTATTAATGGCCATCTGCATCCTCCAGCACTATTTGCCTTGGCATCTAGATGGAGCTAAGGAGGATTTATTCCTGTCTGAACCTCCAACTCAGTGTGACCTTGAGCATGTCCTTCATCACGTTTCTCATCATTGGTCACAGCATTCAGACCAGAGAAATCAAACTTCAGCTCACCAGATGGAGTGGAAAATGCCCTCAATCAAGACGATCCATTGCATAAAACAAGATCATCCATTGCACAAACACAAGACTGTGTCTAATCTGCCTCTGTGTGCAGACTTCTGACCAATGCCTCCAAGTGTTTCCCCTGTACATTCCCTCTCACTGGCACCCACATTTGTCATTGTGGTGGTGATTTCTTGGCTACACAAGGAAGTGTCTCCTCCAGGCTGAAGAGATGACTCTGTGTGTCTCCTGGAAATGTTCTGCATGCCACTGCCCATACCCCAGAGGCTCTTTGCAGCCCCCTTTTACAGACTGTGAGCCCTTGGCCAGGGCTGCCCTCTCTGTGTGTTTGTGTAAGACTTCATGCACGGAGGTTCTGCCTCAGCTGGGGCCTCAAAAACATGGCTATAAAGTCAGCTATAAATAACAGCACAAGACAGGGTGTTAAACTCACTGATGGCATCTGAGTCATCACTTTGGCCTCTTGATGGCATGACCTTGGAGGTAGGCTGTTAAGTCTGTAAAAAATGTTTAGAAAAATAATAAAAAAAAGGTCTCTCAAGTCCAGTGTCTTGCTCCAGTGATAGCAAAAAGGGTAACAGGAGACTGTTGTTCTAACTCTGTGCTGCCTTTTCAGATCTTGTTTTTGTTTTCCTGCAAGGAGCAGGACTTTATTGGCTTGTTTCTGGGTGCACACATGAAACCTTTCATCAGTGCATGTTTCAGTAATGGGGCCCTGGATATCAGTAACATTGACACATTCATACAATATCCCGCCCCGTGATTTGCAGCGCTCCTACGGCTCCACACTATTAATGAATGAGTGACTCTTTTCATTACCTTGCCACAGATCAAGTGTTGGCCTCTGATTTTGACAGATGATTCAAATACATCTGTTTTTCCTAACTTGAGACCGCTCAGCTCCTCCAGCTAGTGCTAAAGGATGCTGTTTGCTAGAGAAGAATAAACTATTTTGGAGGGACGTACAAAAGGCACTTTGACTGCAGCATGGGCTGGGAGAGAGCATGGCTGTGCCTGAAAATTGGGTCTCAATAGGGAAAAAATCTACTTGAGTGAATTTTTTTTCTGGGATTGTTGAGATTTTGTTGGGGTGCAGGCAAGCTTTGCATGAAGAAAGTCAACAGTGGTCCCATTTATAACCTGTGAGGACCATGAAAGTTTCATTTTCTGTGCACAGTGAAAGATCCCTCTATCTATAGGGATTCCCCTTGACATTATGTGACAAATGCACCCCAATGCAATGCCAGCAGCTGCATTTTTCTTTGGTTTCTGACATACCACATCCTAAATTTAATTGCTCTAATTTGTTAACATTATTTTATACTTGACAAGTATCCTTTCTAAGGTTCTCGCTGAGCCATGGCAGCTCACTCGCCACCTTCATGCCTTTTCAAAACTAAGAGACCCCTGTTAAGTCTGCTCTGGTGCAGCAGACTGCTGTACCTACTTGGACTAGGGTATGTATTTGCTTAAAATAGGAATAGGATAAAATTCAGGAACAAACTCACAGAAAAAAACCCTTTTGCTTCCTCTAGAGGTGTGGTGCTGCACTGTGTCTGGCTCACTACTTCAATGCAGTTTAAATACTTTGCCCACACTGGAGCAGTTGTACTCAAAAGAGTTGAAATAGGCCCTTATCCCCCTACATGGCCTGGGGGAAGCAGGAGTGCCCCCAGAGATGGTAAAAGGAACATTTGCACTCTTTAAGTCGAAGTGTCTCAACTTCTGAAAGAGTTCAGGTGATGGTCAAAGGATGGGCAGCAAGAGGGAAGGATGGCCATGCAAAAAAAGTGCTCCCAGCTGTGCTTTTGGAGCCTGGTTTTAATGGACCCGAGGAGAATGAGTTTCTGGCACAGCTCCATCTCCCTGGGGATGAGGAGATGAGCCCCTTGCTGAACTAGGCTGCACCCAGGGCCAGCTCTGGAATGGGCACAGAACAGAGAAGGCTGAGGTTACCAAAAAGTGGCAGATCTTAAAGCTGCACTTAGAACATACATTATATTCTGCTTCAACCTTTCCTTCCTCCAGCAGCATCCCCAGCACACTGTTGTAGCTCCTCTGGGCCCTGCCAAGGCTCTACCAGTGGCACTCCTGTCTGGATACCTCCAGTTTTTTTTTGCTTCAAGGACTGGTGTATCAGGGGCAAGTACAACCAAAGAAACTTCCAGCTCTTCATTTGCTGCTGGAATAGATGAGGTGTGGTGACTTGCACATGAGTGCAGCTCTCTAAGAGACCAAGCTAAAACTGACCTGGCATCTTTGTGCAGGCCTCAGCCCTGCAGTGTCCAAAGCAGTGGTCCTTTGCAGCATTCCCCCTGAAGGATAAGAGGGCTGAGCTGTGCTGCTGCTCATTACCAACTCCCTACTGGAGAAAGCAGAGGCACAGAGCCTGGCAAATCTTGCATTTGCTCTCAGTGTGTAGGCATCCTGATAGTCATGGTTTTCCTAGGAGGGCTTTAGACTGAGGAAGCGGCAGCTCAGACAAATGTATCTCACAGTAAAGGACATCCTGCTCAGCCAAAAATAAAATCTGCAGGAATTCAAATGACCACGAAAATCTGGGCTTTGCAAGACTAGAAACTTCTTATGATGAAATCATTATCCTATCTGGCTCTTACCACTGGTCTGAGAGATAATGCTTCAGCCTGGGACCCTGGCAAGGCTCTTACCTAGCACTGAACAAGCTATAAAGGCTCTTAAACTACTAAAAGATTTTTAGGAAAATCTCTAAGGTATTTGGATTTGAAGGGATGCAGAGGGGAAATCTTAGGTACTTATGTAGTTACATGCCTGAGTAGCTCTAAAAATCCCCTGTTTAGTCTGCAGCTAGTAGAGAACAACCCAGGTCTCCATGTCGCCACCTGGATATTGCCCCTGGCTGCACCTCAAATTCTGTGTCCAGTTTTGCGCCTTGCACAACAAGAAGGATATGGAGATCCTGGAACATGGCCAGAGTAAGGAACAGAGCTGGAGAAGGGTCTGGAGAACAGGTTTATAAGGAATGGCTGAGGGATCTGGGGGTGTTCAGCCTGCAGGTAAAAGGAGGCTCATGGGAACCTTCTCACTCTCTACAACTCCCTGACAGGAGGTTCTAGTGAGGTGGGGGTTGGTCTCTTCCCCCAAGTGACAAGAAATAAAAAAAGAGGGAATGGCCTCAAATTGCACGAGGAGAGGTTTAGGTCAGATATTAGAAAAAGTTTCTTCACTGAAAGGGTGGAACAGGCTCCCCAGGAAAGTGGTAGAATCACTGTCTGTGGAAGAGTTCAAAAAGTGCGTGTGGATGTGGCACCTGGGGGACATGGTTCAGTGGTGAGCAGGCTGGTGCTCAGTTTGGACTTGAAGATGGTAGAATTCTTTTCCAACCTTAATAATTCTATGTTGCTATGATTGCCTTCACTACTTGTGGCACAGCTTCCAACCCTGGTGAAACAAGTATCTGTGCCCAGCTCAGGGCACTGGCTTGAGTTGTGGCTGAAAGCAGAAAAAACCCGAAAAAACATCCATATGATAAGGATTTAGGTGTCTCCCTCGAGAAAAACAGTCTTTTCAAGATCAAAATGGCATGAAATCCAAAAAGCAATAAAAATATCCATGCTTCAGTGCACAAACCTGCTCCCTGTAAGTGTCCACTAGAGGGTTTCTTGTACTTTCCACCAAAATGCCAGCACTCTTGGAAGCAGATGGGGGGATTCCAGAGGCAGGATGGCAAGGATGGATGCAGGGACAGCCTGCACAGCAAAAGGACACCAGGGTCTGTGCTCCACTGGCACCTCGAGGCAGGACTGGTGTATGAAGGTGCACATCCCTGCAGGCCTCCCTGAAAACTCTGTCACTGGCAGGAGAAAGTGCAGCCCCATCTCTGGGGTGCCAGCTCTAGAAGTCCTTTATTAAAACCCACAGGAGAACCATGGTTTTTCCAGAGAAAGTGTAGGTATCCATCTATCTGGTTCATTTGCCACTTCATTTAATGGTCAGTTCCCACCATGAGTCTATGCAAAACTCACCACCCCCTTCCTGGCACTGCTTTTGCCCCTGTGCTGTGGCACAGTGATGAGCCAGGCCTTCTGCTGCCCTTCTCTGCTCCTCCCTCAAACCTGGTCACACTCAAACCAGGAAGGACAGTGAAACTCATCTCCAGATTTGCCATGTGACTCTGATATAGGAGGAAGAGGTAGAGGAAAGGGATAGCAAAATGTGATTTTTGAGCTTAGAACTTAGAACTTTGAGCTTATTTATAAGATGCCATTACCCAGATTAATTTCCTGCTGCTGCTGTACTCACAGGAACTAGTCATGCACATTTCAATTACTTTCCCATGGTCATGGAGACTTGGCAGGTAGATTGATTGATATGAGAAACACTGCTTCAAAAAACTATCGGTGGATATTTTCCCAAGAGTTGCAGGTACAGGGTGGCAGCGTGCAGTACTGAAAGCTTTATTAGCTCCTGTGTACAAACTCATAGACTCTCTCCATCTGTCAGGAGTGTGAGCATTTTAATGTCTAACCACTTGCAAAGCACATCAGAATCACTTTCCCTTTTAATCATCAACAGAACAGAGCTAGAAAGAGGTAAAGTGTTTTCCTTCAGGCCATCCAAAGGAATGAGGACAAAGGTGAAGGAGTCACTTGCAAATGGAAAAATCCTTTAAGCTAAATGACATAGTTTGAATGTGTTTTTTCAAATTAATGACATATAATTATAATTTTGGTGGCAAATTGGCGTGGATCTGTTGGCCAGCTGGGGGTCCTTGGCTGGCTGCTGTGCCTGTGCTGCTGAGCCCTGCTAACCCCTTCTGG
This sequence comes from Anthoscopus minutus, assembly GCA_013399455.1. Taxonomy (NCBI): domain Eukaryota; kingdom Metazoa; phylum Chordata; class Aves; order Passeriformes; family Paridae; genus Anthoscopus; species Anthoscopus minutus. Next base: position 487,865 of record VWYI01037599.1, on the reverse strand, counting down.
CTGGTGGTGTGGAGAGGTGTGACCCCACTCCAGGGTGCTGTGTGTATGGCAGGGGAGCTTTGCCTGGGTGACTCTGCATTATCATCAGGCTTGTTTGGGAAACGTCTCACTGACTCTGAAGGCGAGGGTCAGATTTTCAAAGCACGTAGTGCTCATAATTGGAGCCAGATTTCTGGAGGAGCTCTGTTCCCATTTGAACACCTAAAGAAAGTGACTGGATTGTCTCCCCCAGCTGTTCCTGCGGCGGGAAATAAGAGCTGCTGCAGGCTGACTCCAGTCCTAGATAAATAATAATGAATGAAAGTCATTATAGGGGATGAATTTGCAAATATTTAAAGTTTCAAAGCACGAATTTGTTAATTAAATAATGCTAATAATGCAACTTTGATCTGACCTAAAGGTTAATGTAAAATCGCTGTCTTTGGTGAGAATCTCTCTTTTCACAAATTCCCTGACGTAAATGAAACTTTTTTTGGGTTTCATCCGGCTTTGAAAGCTGAACTGATTGAACCGAAACTTTTCTATGGGGTTCATTCATCCCTTCTGTATGCTTTCAGACAAGCCTGTGACCATCAAGAAATAATACAGCCTGCAGAGATTATGGATTTAAGAGTTTACCTTTCTTAATAACTTTGTTCAATTCTATTTTTTCCCCTTATTTTACATATGACAGTATTGTTAAAGAGAACTATGGTTATTTTGGGGGAATCCGAGTTAGGATTTAGAAAACCTGGTTACTTGTGGAAAAAAAGAAATACTTGGGGCAGTCTCTCATTTTGTAATGTAATTGAGTTTAAATAGTTTAGATACTACCAAAATAACTCTGTGGATCTTGTTGAATTTGTCTGTTTTTTACCATATTCTTTTTTTTCCCCTCCAGACCTTTTCACATGCAGTGAGAGACACATATCATAGTGACATGTGTGCTACGGAAACCTTAGCAATAACATTAGAAAATTCAATTTATTTTGATTGTGGGTGTCATTGGGTTCAGAAATATTTATATGATTTTGTAGATGTTTCAAAGTCTAGGATGGTAATTTCCCTAAATTAAAATGATGAAAAAGCTTTTAAAAGTCAGTAATAGTGCTATGCCTTTAGAGAGGGCTTTAGGGAGCAAAAATCCCTGTTCTGTTGTAACCTTCTTGGGTAATTTCTGTGGAACAGGATTTCTAAAATGGAGACAAGGTGTCTATCCATTCATATCCCAGTTTTCAAAACCTGACCTGAGACTGTGTGCCTCAATTTCTCACCTCTAACTCCATGTAAGAGTGATGTGATGATAAACAAAAGCTGGGAAATGATGAGACATTCAGTACTGGGAGAGGTGTGTTTGCCCCTCCCCACAAGGCACAGGACAGGTTCTAGCACAGGCACCAGAGGCATGAGTTAATGGGACAGCACCTACTCTGAGATCTTCCTGCTCTGCCCAGGAAGGTCTGTGGTCTCTAAATGTGAGTGTGAGCTCCCAGCTCACCTCTCCAGGCTGTGAAATGTTTGCTGTGAGATGTGTATCGTGGTGAGCATGAGTTTTAAGTGACCTCTCCTGTGCCCGTCAAGAATGAATACATTGCAGAATGAAACACAAAAATCAAGTCTTAAATGTGCAAGAGTAGTGAGAAAAGGAGTAGGTACTCATATTTCTGCTTAAAATTTTTGGCTCCATCTCTAGTCTGTCTACATTGTTTGGAAAGGTTGGAGAGTTTTAAAGCCCCCTTGCCTGAGGAGAGTTGCTGAGTGCTGGGTTAACACACATGCACAGCTTTTGACAGCCAAGCTGCTACCTCTGGGCAGATCTTCCCTGTGTTCAGCAAAGTATGATCACTTCACTTCACTTCACTTCACTTCACTTCACTTCACTTCACTTCACTTCACTTCACTTCACTTCACTTCACTTCACTTCACTTCACTTCACCTCCAGACTTCTTGCCCTGGTCTTCTTTTAGTTTTTGGGCAGAAATGGATTCTCCTGTACATTAGTTTTAAGTCAGTGAATTCCTCCACCCCTCTCCCAGCCCCTTGAAGACACCCCAGATAAGGAGCAGCTTCTGAGCCTGTAACCACACAGCCCTTATCACTTGCCTCCAACAGCAGCCAGATTTTCTGCCCTGCTTTGGTCTGGCAAGGCTCAGATCTGGATCCAATATTGCAGGTCAAGCTTGATATCACAGGTCTGCAGTGGAATTGAAGACCATGCTGTCTAATTGCAACCTTATCCAACCACTAAATAGGGTTCTGTGGAGATAAATCCTATCTTTAGTTTTTCCCGAAAAACACTGGGCCTTTGCCAGGAAGGAAAAACACTGGAAACATAAACATAACTGAAGAACAAAAAATGGCAGGATTGAGAGGAGATATTTTCCAATAGACAGCCTGTAATTTGCCATGGATGTGGTAATTTAGCCAAAATAATTGAATTCTATGTGTTTCCAAAGGGTATCTGGTTGGCACACTTAGGTTGGGTGGTTGGCAATATGATACGGAATCTTTCATCTCGGATTTGCTTCTCTGAGAACTACCCCAATCAATTTTGTTGGTCATAAACACCCCTCAGTCATAGGCACCATAATTTCTCCCCTCAAGTGGTTTTTTTGGTGGTATCTTTGAAATACACAAATGTTTCTCACTCCCCAAGGAGAGGAGCATGCTCCCCACATCCAAGAACACCCCTGCTGTCTGGTAATCTCATCTGACTTCGAGTTACCCATCTCCTCTTTGACAGCCTTAGTCAAAATGGATGGCAGCCAGATCATGTGTTCAAGGGTTTGAAAGGCAACTTTCTGCTGAGTGGACAGACAGCTTCCCAACTGCTTCTTGAGGGAACACAGGAAAGAAAGACATCACAGTTGTTTGAAAGTATTTTGGAGGTGAAGAAATGGAAAACAAGGCTGGTAGAGAGCTTCAGGAGGCATTTAATCTTTCTCTGTCCCAACTCAAGATCAGTTAAACCTGGCCAACTTCTTACAGAGATTTTTCTAATCACTTTTTGAAAATCTCCTGTGATAGGCACTGCATGCCTTGACCAAACTCAGCCACTGGCCTTTCTCCTAATACCTAACTGGAATCTTTCTACTTGGAGGGTCAACCCTCCTCTTCCTATCTCCAGGGAAGCATGGAGAATGGCTTATTGCTTTTCTTATGGAGTGTTCTCTCAGTCAGAGGTCAACCAAATGAAGGGAAATGACTTGCCATACTCTTCCTGTAAGTAAAACCTCTTCCTAGAAGACAGGTAGGATTGGGATACTGCTATGAGCAAAATGTTCTCAGTATGGTAGCTCATTTACGTAAACTACATTACCTACTCATCTAGATACTGAAAATCACAGATTTCATGGAGGTATTTCATGAAGTATTTCATACTTCACCTTTCCCTACAATTCTTCTCCAGATTATTTTCTTGGATTCACAGATGATCTTGTCTATCTCACAAGGGATTATGGACTTTTTGCCTCACGTGCTAAAGACCATACCTTTTTCTCTCAAATCCTTTCCTCTAATTAAACTAAACTGAATGGAAGAAGACAGAAATTCTCCCAGCCCCTGCTTAGTTTTGAAGTGCACTGCTAAGTTTCCTCAAGACCTGAAAAAGTACCTCTGCATGCACCAGGGCACCTACTTTTCTTAGAAGAATGGACAATTGATTCTCTTCCAAATCCTCATTCCTCACAGGGGAGGCCTAAAGTCCACGGAACTTTAGTGGGTTGGATGTGCTGATGCCAAAGGTGTACCAGGAATCACAGTCCAAGCTCAGGTGTGCAGGGCACACCTTCATATGGCAGAGCCACTGATGCTGGAAGCTGCTTCAAGAAGGCAGCAAAGAGTGTGGGCAGAGACTGTGGGCTGCCCCAGGGGCATGCAGATGGATGTGTGGCTGGAGATGGAGATGGATATGGAAAGAAAGGTGAGATCAACAGAGAAATCAGAAGGCAGCAAGAAAAAATGTCTGTTTAGAAGAGAATAGTCCCATTTTTCCCTAGGAATGGCCCTTCTTGTCCATCTGCTGATGAACCCTTGCACAGCCAAGGGCTGGATCCCCATCAAGATTTGGGTGCTTCACTGCCCTTTCCAGATCCTGTGCTATGTCTCCCTCCTGACCTAGCATGGTTATAGATCTTGGCCTGAGAACCTCACAGGTGTTAAAATGAAAAATAAGAATTACCCCGAGGCTAGAAAAGCCCAAACTTGCCTCACTGCTTTCCCGCTTTGCTGTGGAGTACTGCCACTCACCTTAAGTGACTTTCTGCACTGTGGGCAAAAGGAGAACCAGGGCCAATCTCTCAGCACCCTGCCTCTCTCAGAGATGTTATCTGCCTTTCTCTTGTCTCTGTTGGCTTGACCAAATGAAGCTCCCTGCATGTGTACAGCAGCGCTGTGGGAGCAGACTCCATTGTTCTCGGGACTGAAACCTGCTGACTATTTAAATAAAACAACTCATTATCTGCCACTACCTCCTCTGTAACCTGAATTGCTGTCAGAACATACTGTCCCCACAATCACTTCCCTCCTGCTGGGACATCTTTTCCTATGTTTACCCATGTCCTTTAAGTAATGCTTAGAGCCAAGTGTCCATGCTGTGAAACACATATTTTAATGGTTTAGCTTCTGTAAAGCTTGGAGCATACAGCAGAAAGGAGAGGGATTATTAAACCTTGGTGATATGCCTACAGATCTTGTTTTGAAGTTAACAAGGATGTTAAACAAAGTGAATAGATAAGGGCACTCTCAAACTGAGTAATTTTCCTTCCTTCTGTTTAGAGGAAGAGCTGTAGAAGCAGTGAGTAGGACAGTGGCATGCAGGGTATCAGTGCAGCATTGTCTGCATGTGCAGTGAGGCCCTGAAATGCCTGAACAGACCTAATGTGACATAGCCACAGACCTAGCCATAGACCTGAATGGCAGATCAGGATATTCAGGGATGGTGAAGTCCTGGGGTAGATTCTCACAGTGATGGATTCATTACCTTCATTTCTGCAACATCAGAGATATCCCTGAGCACACTATCACATTATGATCTCAAGGAAGATCATCTTCATTTCTTTCTAACATCAACCTGTTTAGCATATCACAAAAACCTTCTCACCTCAAAATTCTGCTACTAGTCTGTCTGCAAATGGATCCAGGTCAATAAGGTGTGAAGAACCTGGATCATTAAAGCACATATTTGAGGTCTGATATATGGGGGCTTTTGCTAAACATTTTGCCTGAGCTCCATCTCTGCTGCTATGCACAGAACAACCTAAAATTAACAGCCTCTGCCCTTGGAAATTCCCTGCATGGGAGAGGAGGAGAAGTTGGTTTTGCACAGACATCGGATTTATGCAAATTCACTTTGATCCTCATGTGAACACAAACGAAAGAGTGGCCAAACACACTGCTTTTATTTCTCTATAGTTAGAAAGGTGCAGAAGAATGCAACATAAACTTGTTCTTTCCATGCTGGAAACTGAAACTGCTTTGGCTGCACTGTGTATTGCAGTCACAGATCCTTGCAAAAGTGGGCAATGGCCAGAGCAGTTCCTTGCTTCCCTTAGACTGAGCCTGTAAGTGCACAGGAAATTGTCCTTCAAAGCCAGCAGTAATGTAATGCTCAATAAAAGTTATGCCAGGCAGGGAGGTTAATATGACACGAATCACACAGTAAAACAGCAATGTGGGGAGGATAAGTGACTACACAAATTAAAGCTGAAACATAATTTATCCCTTTTCTGGAAAAGTAAGGAACTGCTGACTGTACAATGAGAAAACTTAACTGCATTGGGCCCTGACTACATCTAGTGCTGTTACAGAGTTTTTGTTAATGATGAGTAATGATGGGAGCCATATGACAGTCACTACTGTTGGAACAGTTTGTTGAGGCAAACACACACTTCACCACTATGTCTGATAGCCATCATGCTGCAATTCCAAATGGGACTTGCTTTTGTCATTGTGCTTTCCTCCTTTCCAGGGGACTATTTTTGTTTCACTTTCCAATTACAGCAATTCCATTCTGATCTTGGCTCTCCATAAGGCACACTGAAGGCTTTGGGCTTGAGGAATTGTGAAGTAATTCTATATCCTCTGAGGCTTCAGAAAGGAAATAGTCACAGATTTATTGGGCTTTAAGGCAGTTTGGGGAGGAAACCAGATGAAGGCGTCTTGCATGCTGGCTTAGATTCATAAGAAAGTCAATATGTGTTATTACACATTAAATATGTCTCTTAGAAAAATTATTTGAGAATAAAAGTAGGATGGATACTTGGAAAAAAAAAATCACAAAATGCACTCTTATGTATACAATTCAGCATACAACATATCTAAGGGTGAAAACCTTCCAGTTCTTTTTTCATCTCCTGACCACATGCACTTTTATTATGAAACAGCAATTGTGATTTGAAGTTATTTATGAAGTTGTTCAGACCAGCGTTTTATGGATACTCAAGTAAAGAATAGGTGACCTTTAAATCAAGGAGTGTTTCAGTAGGACATGGTTGTGTTCCCATATTATATTTCCCAGTGATTTGGGTCAGCCCAGCAGTGCCTATCCATGGCTGAAGCAAGGGACTGTAAATACCTTGGGAGTGCCCTGTGCCAGTGTCCAGTGTGAGGTCAGACACCCCAGAAGCCAGAAATCCACCATGCTTGGAGGGAGAGCAATTCCCTCTCATCTGGCTCATGAATTGATGGTGCTGATTTGTTGTGGTTCACCTGGTTTTCTTTAATTTTCCCCAGGTGCCATTGATGAACTCACTGATGGCTGTTTAGGAAGAATGTAAGAAGGTTTCAAGAGATAGCCCAGAGGCAGATCTCAGACCTCCCACCACATCACTGCTCACTGCAATGACTTTCATTGCTTGTCTTTTTCCTCATGGTTCAGTAATAGATTGAGTTACAGTGCTTGATCCATATTGGCCCCTAAAGGAGAGGAAAACTATGTGCTTGTAGGAGGAGCCAACCTCTTCTATAAAGAGCATTAGCCATGGGGTTTTTTGGGGTGTTTTACCTGTCTTTGCCTTACTTGCCCAGAACCCTCTCACTCTCTTAGCTCCCGAGAAAGAGTTTGCTAAATTCATTGAGGATTCAAATGAGGAGTGGAGGAAAATCAGTATAAATCTTTTGGAAAGCTGTGTATGAAGTTATTCCCAGCTTAACCAGGATAAGTATATCACAAACTCCTGGTTTTTATCAGAAAAAGGAAGGAATACTTTAGGGTGAAGAGCACAACTGTAGGAAGGGAGAGGTATCAAGATACCAACAAGATATCAAACCACTCATGTGTTCTCACAAGTGTGACTAGGATAGTCACATTTCTAGTCAGCAAAATGGGATGCTCTTCAAAGGAATAAACATGAAATTTAATAACCAAACTCAGTTATGCTACTTCTTGAATAAACTGAATTTCACCTAACTTCACGTGTAGACTACATGGTGAGTTGCACTTGGCTCTCCTCATGGAAAGAAAAGGACTTTTTTAGGACAAGATCAATTTTTGCTAGAAAGCACAGGATGAATTTAATGACCTAAGCTGTTGAAGCTCCTAGTTTTCTCCAGAGAGCATAAAACAAGCTGAGGGTGACTATCTATGCTGGAGTTAAGTGAGAAGGAATTTTGAGATGATTTCTGGGACAGATATACCAATATAATTTACAACTTTAAGGGTTCATAAATTTGTATTTAACTACGAAAAACTCAGGGTTGGGCACCAACCGTTCTAAAGTTGGCTTTGAAGAAATGAAAAAGCAATGGAAATGGAAGGGTTTGCCTTACTCTGCAAAACTGAGAGGGTTATGCTTAAAAGTAATCTCATTATGTTTCCAAGAGCTGTGGCTCTGAGTTCTGCTGTCTTCTCTAATACTGAGTCATGAATGCATCCTCAGAGGATATGTTTTGCTGAAATATGATTTGAAGTAAAGGACCTGCAAAAATGTCAGCAAGGACTAAATCTGGACATCATGAAGTTGCATGTAATGAAGAGTGTTTGGCCTCCACCACTGGTAGTGATGAGGCAGAAGAGGAATAGAACACAGCAGGGAGTTGGCAGGGCTGCCAGGAGAAGGAAAAAATGTGTAAATGTAAAGCATTTGCTACAAAATGTAGGGACATTCCCAGAACACGGAGTCCCAGGAGGCGTGTCCTGACATTTGCTGTTTAGGGGAGAGAGGGGTTTTGCATAAACAGCTCTTCCTTTATGCATCTCAGCATGCTTTGCTTTATTTGAGAAAATGGATGAAGATTGATCTTCAAGCACTGTGATACCCTTGCTCAGACATAAAAATCTCTCTAAGTTTTGGAAAAAAACCCTGTCATGCCACAAAAAATGTGGCAATGCTTACAGCTGAGCAGTGCCTTTCCTTAGATGCCTTCCAAGATAATCTCATTGCTTCCTGTCCATCTATAACCATGTTGGTTCTTGTCCTGCTTATATTATAAATGTTTTAGAGGTGAGAACATTCTTTTAGTAATACATTTGCAAAGTATGTTGCACTTCAGGGCTTTCAAGAGGTCACCACAACAGTAATATCATGTTCTGTTGGGACGACCTGCCACATTCCTGGTACAATCTGATGAGCCTGGAGAATGAGTGGAAGTCATTCAGCAGAAAATGTATTATTTTACAGTTCCAGGATCCTGCAGGCCCCAGCATGACATTTCTGCACCATTTGGAAATCTGTATGCTGAAGCTGTGCCTGTACCAGTAAAGGGAATGACCCTGGGGATGTCTCTGGCCCCAGGACCAGCTGCCTGCTGGGAAGAGCTTCTGGAGTGCTCTACCTCCCCAGTCTTACTGGGGCATCACCTGGGAAAGTTGTAATTGGCACAGGGTGAAACTTCTCACAGGAACATTTTGGTGACTTTACAGGGTGAATGATCATGTTTCATTTAAACTACCAGTGTGGGCTTAGCCACAGGTCAGAGAGAAGGGTCTTCTCTGCAGGATAGCAAAAATGGAAAGGCACAGGAGCCTACTTGCCACCACTTTTATACCTGTGCCAACAGATATAAAAATCTGATCATGCTGGGCACATTGGGCTTCCTGAGTGGTGAGGAATGTATTCACCTGCTCATGAGCTCAGCTCCTTTCCAGTGCCTCATTTACAGAACAACCAATGGAATTGCTGAATCAATTGTGTCCTGTAAAACCTGCATCGTGCTTAACCACTGACTTCATTGCTTTTCCAGTGTGCCTGAATGATTTTCCGGGTAACAGCTGTGTGAAGTCAATACAGAGGGGTGAGAACCAATTTAGCAGCTACAAACAATGCTTTATGTGTTAAAATTTTCAGCCCTTTACAGTCCTAAATTCAGCTGGTGGCCTCTTTTGGTATATAAATATTTTTGCAATGCTGCTATGATTTACAGAAATTTATGATTAAGGGACTAGTGGGAAGTTTCTATAAATATTCATTCACATTAAGTTTTTGAAAGTTTTCCTTTTTTTGTTAAAGAGATGGTCTTCTTACAAGCCAGTGATTCAAAATCCAGATCAGTTTCTAGAGATCCATGATCATTTGGTATCTCTTAAATTCTATTCCCTGAGGATTTATGGTTATACATAAACTTTTACCAGTGCTGAAATAATCTGCAGTGCATGAGGGGACTATAACATTGGATGCAATTCATTTATTATGCCCACAGAAAATTTTGTGGATGAATTGGCCATATTCACCAGCAACAACAAGTAGAAAGCATATGCCAGTTTCTTTCCATGAGACAGATTTTTGTGGGAGACTAATGATTGGAGACTGGCAGCTTATGGGAAGGGATTTGGGATGAGCTGGTGTTCTGAGGCTGATCTTTGTGACTGGGTACATGGACTTTGTGCCATTTATCTGTTGGTTCTGGGCATCTCTCAGTGACTGATATCTATTTACTTGGAAGGTATCTTCAAAACAGTCCTCTGGGAGGTGCAATCACGAGGTTTTTCTAGTTATTGTTTCTCAGAGAACACCACTGCAACAGGCACTGGCTGAGGCCTCATGGTACATGGGGAAACTGAGGAAGGAGAAATCAAAATACCAGACAATGCATTATGAGATGTTTATGGCCTGATTCACCTGAGAAATCCATTTTATTAGACAGCATTTTGAGTAACTGTTCAAGCTCAGGTGTCTCATTTCAGACTTGCTAGAATAAGACACTTTGAAAGGCAGTAGTTCCAGAAGACATCTAATTTCTGTGATTATGCCTTTCAGCCTTTTGAATTGTTTTCAACTTCATTCTCTATTTTGAGATGCATTTATCCTTCAGATATGTAATCCTGGTTAAAAGCTGAACAGGAGCTTTTTTTCACTGGCATCAAATTCTTCCCTCTCCCAAAGGCCAGGATTGGAGGTGGAATGGATTTTTCCCTTGGTGTAAATATTTTTAGCCTAAAAAATGCAGGTCTGGATCAAGCAAAATCATTTACATCCTACATATTGGCAAAAAAATCTCCCCAAAAAATAACCTCTGAGTCCACCTAACACAAACTTTTCCATTCAGGATCTTTATTTTGGTCAGCAAACTTGGACTAGACCATAATTAATGTCTTTCTACTGAGCTGCACAAATGTGGCTTCAACATGTGTCCTATGTTGGTGAAAAAGGCTGTGCTCCAACTTCCATGTTTTCTTGTGTGCTTCCATGCATTCTGGTTCATTCCACCATGTACCTGTCACCAGCCTCATGACTTAGCTGAAAAAATAAATATTTCTCAAAAAAATCTGTCAGTGCTGCTAAAAGAGCAGCTTGTCACTGCAGCACTGTGCTGAGCTGCCAGGCTGAATCTGTCCTTTGGAAAAATTAGCTTCCCATGGAAAATAAGCACCAACTTCCCATAAAATATACAGTCTTGGGACAAAGCACTTCTTGGTTCAGACTTGTTTAGCCTGAAGTTATGGCAGTGTGTAGAAACCTCCAAGGACTGGTCTTTGCTGTGTATATCATGGCTGGGTTTAGAAAAATTGATTTTTTCCAGGGTAAGCATTTTTCACCTATGCTTGGGTAGCTGAGATTGCGATTTCACATACTGCAGTTATTGAAAAAGCAGTGAAAAATGCTTGGACAACATTCAACAGTCCTTTTCTATACAATGTTTAGCAGCATCCAAGAGAAACAGCTGTTTTTCACAGCTGGATCAGCATCCTTTGGGTTTTGTGAGGAAAATTCCTGGCCTTCCCTTGCCACAGAATAGGAGCATTGCTGAACCTGGCAGCCTACAAGTCACAGTTTCCCAGGAGCTCCCTCTGCCTCCAAATTACAAGTTACTGTGGCACTTACCAGAGTCCATCAGCAAGGCTTTCAAGAAATGCAAAGAAGCAAAATGGAACAGAAAGGTAAAAAACCAAAAAAACAAAAAAGAAACTACTGCATTGGAGACAGTGCAAAATTCTGCCTCAGTCTTCATATATCATAGCCACTCTGATACAGGCCATGAGCTGTTTTCCACCTAAATGCTGGGCATGGCTTGGCAAATCCTGGGTCAGGAGTGTACCTCGTGCTTCAGCAGCCAAGGAAAGCTCTGTCCTCAGACATGGAGTGGAGCTACTCCAGAGTGAATGCCCTCAAACATGGAGAGAGTGGATGTTGAGACCTTGGCACAAAATGGTCACATCCACTCCTTGCTTGGGAAAGGAAATTCTTAGAATGAGCCTTAAAAGGCTCAGGCTCTGCTACCAGCTGTCACTGGGGGACAGCCTGGGACAAGTCACATCCTTCTTCTCTGCCTCAACTCATCTGAGCTGAGTAATGGTAGCAATATCTTCTTGAAAATAGCTCAGAATTTTCTAATAATAGTAACAATTATTACAACAATGACATCATTTTGATATAATTATTATTGTGCCACCATGGCCAGGAAATTGAAACGACTTTGTCTTGTTTTAATTTCCTTCTTTTAAAATCTTTGTTACTCCCCATGCTTATAAGACAGATAGCTGCTTTGAAACACCACTCTATATTTAAAAGAGAAAGAAAACACAACAAACCATAATCCAGCAACAATACTCCACATCTTGCAAGAATACATTTTAAATAAAAATATTTGCACAGAGTTTGTGCACTGGGATCCTCTGTCCCATGACAGTGCTCCTATGCCAGGCCAAGGTTTATTCTGCAGATAAAATGCTGCTTGTAGGTGCTCTGAGTGTTCTCTTGCTCATCTTCATGTGGAGCAAAAATTAAATGGCAAAATCTTGCTGGGACATAGAAATCTCTCTCAGTCAATGGGTTTCTCTAAGGCATAGAACCATAACTTTAGAGTATCTTGAGTTGGAAGGTCCTGTAAATATCATTGAGTCCCACCCCCTGGCTCAACATAGGACTTCAAACACCAGCTTGATCTTGGCACCACATTGCTGAGAAGAAACTATGAATGGTGTGTTCTCATGGGATTTCACATAATCTCTACTGGATCAGTACACACATAACACAAACCTTACTTCAGAAACTTGGTCCAGGCCCTCATGCTCACACCTCTGTCATGCCAAAGGTGAACAGCATCAATTTGCTTTTTTCCTAGAGTCCTAAAGTGCCTGCTATAAAACATGTTGGAGGGACTTATGGACAAATGACAAAACAGGTTAAAATGAAGTACAAGCTGAGATTTTTAACATTTGAACAAACACATATTAAGCCAAAACAAATGTTAACTGATGTCTAGTTTCTCATGGTAGCTATCTGATGGATGAAATGTCTGGAAGCTGGAAATGACAAGAGAAACTTGTTTTACACCATTTGAAGGTGGCTCTTAAATTAATAGGTTGCACAGGCCAACACGGAAAATGGGAGATGGTGAAATGGCTTCACTCAGGGAAGATAAGGTTGGTTGGAGAATGCACCAAACAGCCAAGTCTGTATCTGCACACAGGGATGTGTTTGGCTTAGCTGGAGAAGTCTGGTGAGAGGGGGTGAATACCTGGGCTGTCACTGCAGAAGAGATAAATTCCCTCTTGCTCCACATCTTGGAGGATCACTGCCACCAGAAAAGATCAGGATGGTGAGAAGATCTTACAGGTCCTGTGTGCTAATGGTAAGTGGCTGTGCAGAGAGAGGTGACAGAGACTTGAGGCTTTTCTACTTTGGACAAACAGTCACTTCCATCTTCTCCCACCCTTCTCTGCCCCAAAAGGACAAAGAGAGAGGAGAAGCATTCCTGCTTCAGCTGGATACTGCTATAGAAGATGGCATGGACAAGTCTACGGTGTTTCCAGGTAGTAAACTTACTTTTTTTTAAAAGCCACACCACCAACAAAAGCAGCTTTACAAACTGAAGTTAAACCTCCCTGGTGAGATCTAAAGGCTTCCTCTTAAATTCTGGGAAAGTTCACTCTGAGTTCCAGGCACAGTGACTCAGATTCACCTTTAGCAGTAAGACGAACTGCACTGCAATATTCTCCAACATATATCTCAACACTCCTGCACAAATAAATCATCTTTATCCACCTCTAATTGAATGTATATTTTTCACGCTTTTGAAATGGTTCTGGTTTCATTCCATACATTTTTTGTTATGAAGTCAGGCCAGTTGTGTATATTATATTTTATATAAAATACTGAGCTGAACCTTTCTTTGAGCTCACAAAGCAAACCCCAGCATTGTGTGTGGGAGGAAATAGGTTTAGTTACTACTCCAGAAAAGTTAGCTCTAGGTTGCCATGATGGGAAACACAGAGAAAATTGCTTATCAGTGGCCAAAGAGTTATTGCTGAGAGATGTCTTTTCCCTTGTGTTTGGGGATGTTGTGATACAAAACAAGGAGGTGAACCAAAGGCTAAGGAGCAGATTGGGTCTTGCAATGGGTTTGTCTCTAACCATGTCTCATCATCCATTTCCCATAGGATAAATCCTCATCTCATTACTACTGTGCTGTTAGTGATAAGCAAGGACAGCTGTTGTGGAGACCTGTGAAGTAGCTGAAGGTACCCACATAATCTTTCCTCTCCTGTTGGCATGTAGGAAGCAAGGGAACAGAGGAAAGGGAATCAGAGAGGTAAATGTTAATCAGAAATTTTCCTCCAAAAATCATGTTCTGTTTGTGGTAAGAGATCCATTCCTTCGGACTTTTACTGACCTAGATTAGATCTGGGATAATCACCAAACAGTCATGAGAGAGAGGGGATGGGTGGCTGTGCATGGGAGCGGAAAGGCAGTTCTGGTGTTGGTTCTGCTGCTCAGCATATGCAGCCTCACCCCAAGGAATGAAGCAGGCGCCTGGGTTTGTGCTAGAGCTGGATCCAGCCCCACTGCACTGCCAGGACCCTTCAGCTATGTCAGAACCATGTGCTTTGCTCTGTGGGCAGGACTCCTGAAAACTGGCAGAAACACAATGACCTCTGATATCCCTTCCTTTGCAATTAATTTTTTCTTTTAGTGTGTTATCTTCTACCTGGGACATTTCTCATTCATTTATTTGCCTTTAAGTGGCTGTTTCCAACACTCTGTCTGCTCTGCCTGACATATCTCTAATCTTTTTTCCAAGGAGTGGAACTTCCTGGCTTTCTTTAAAAACTAGATATGTGTCTATATGCATAAATTCCTAAGCCACAATAATATGACTGCTTGGTTATCTCTAGGATTGCCATTTTCATTTTCCTTGCCACAAGAAAAACAGAGCAAAGTTATTGGAGCAGAAAAGCTTTAGGTCTAGAATCTTGTAATGGATTTTAGTTTCTGATCAAGTGGAGACAAAGCTAGAAGTCTTTTAGCCTGTTTTGCTACTGCATACACACCTTCCTGGCTCCAGTTGTACCTCTGGAAGAGGTTCCAATGCTCAGCTGATCATTCCTCTATCTCTGCTTCATTGTCATGCCCCAGTGTCTTCCAGCAAATCAGAGCATACAAATTTGGTCTATGACACTTCAACAAACTCATCTCTGTTAGCTGAGCCAAATATTTGAAAAGGCAGAATCAGTCACCTCAGCTAATTTTCCTAGAGGTTGTCAACAGGTCATCCATGTGAACTGCTCTTCAAATGGGGCTGGAGAGTTACCCCTGGCAGCCTCTCTGACAAAGGGCATTAGCTGCCAGCACAGCTCAGTCTGGTGCTCTTGTCAATAAAAGGCAAAACAAAACAACCTCTGCTCTTTGGAGGTTAATGATTTCTGGTATTTTCTATTCAGTAAAGGGTAATGAGGTTCTCATCATCCCCTGCTGAGATAGATGGGCATTACTGTGTACTGGAAAATGTCTTTCCTTCCATTGATTATAGGGACTTTATTAGACCAAAGATCAAGCCTTTTTTCACGCTTAGAGCCAGGCCAGATGTCTCCCGCTCGGTCACTACATGAATTGTCATTATAAAACCTCAGATATGTAAGGTAGCACACTTGTGAGCAGCATGAAAGCAGACTGGGACACCCTCCAGTGCGAGTCCTCTGTAACTGCTGTGGGGCATGGAAGGAACAGGTGAGTGGAAGTGCTTTTTCTTGCTTAGACACATCCACTATAAACTATAAAATAATTATTTCTTCCCTCTCCTCAACAGCATCATGGGTGATCAGCAGATGAGCTGAAGAGAAGTGGAAAGAGAGGTATGGAAGGTGCTGCTACTCCTTTCCATGCAGGTATAATGGGATGAGCTTGTGACCCTATACACACAACGATCAGTACAGCTGAGCAGCTGGAGAGTTCATGCAAGTTATTCTTCCCCAGATGGAGAACCAGAAAAAATATCTAAAGAAAAGAAAAGAAAAGACATTAAAAAAAGAGGAGTCTACCTCTTCCTGCCCCAGCTCTCTCCCAGGCAGTTCATCTTACACTGCTGCTCCCTCCTGGGCCACAGATTTCAGGCTTGGATTGTGCATGGGCACAGAGAAAAGCATGCTATTCAAACAAACCAATGCATCATTTGAGATGCCTGTGGCCCCTGCTGTGTCCCATCTAGTTATATTAATAGGTCACAAGTTAAACCTGGGTGTCTGCTTGCTCACTGTTTGAAAATAAAGCTTGTGTGCCTGGCGTTGTCCATAAGGTCACTCGCACAAGGCGTCTATTTAGTCTCGGAGTCAGCAAAGCCAGATCAGTGGTCTGGGCAGAAGAAACAGCTACTTGAACTTTATAGGTTAAGAAAATCCCCAGCTAAAGTGGATCATCGTTGTTAAGTTTCCAGTTACATCCAAAGAAATGTCAACACTGATGTTTTGCGATGGGGATGGTGAGTAATTTCACCTACACACATTTTTCTAGGCTTTGGTTTCACAAGGTGTTCCCAGATTGGAGCTGTATTGTTTCTTCTCAGGTCCATTTTGCAGATTCCAAGTGAAAAACAGAATTTCTTTCTTCCACTCATTTCTTTTTATATCTAATCTACTCTTTAAGAGGACCCTCAAAGTTTCCTGGCTTTTTTTAAGCAGCAAGTCATTGCTGACAAGTGGGAACGGCAAACAGGATCTTTTGGGCTCAACTGACTTATTTTTAAAAGACTTGTTTTTAAAAGACTTAACTGAACTGTGACTTCGCATTAAAAGTGTGCAAAAGCCAACCAGTGAGTGATTCAGTAATTTTCTGTCTCGAGCTTTTATGTGCAGTAATAAAAGTTGGTCTTATTGGAGGGACAGCTTGTATTTCTCAGTCATGATTTTACAGAAATTAATTCATTAGTTAATTGTGGCTTCCAGAGATGCAGTTGAAAGATATTATGACAGACACAATCAAAATTCTCATTGATGGCTGGCCAAAAAAAATCACAGAAAAGGAACAGAGCAGTAATAAATGATTTAAACCACCCAGAGCTCAAATACTGGTGGATTTATCTGGGATACCTACCACATGAGTTGGCTATTGTCCTTATTCTTGTCCTTATTACTTATTTATGTCCATATATATTGATGATGTTTCATAAAAGAAACCAACCTCACATGCAGGAATACAGACACTAGACACACTAAGATGATTTCCTTTTGTTGGTTAATACAGATGCTTATGTCAAAGACAAAAATGTTTATTCACGCCAATGAGCCAGTCTCAGCTTCCTGATAGACTCATCAAAGGGCATAATTACTTTCCCTGAGACCTTTTAATCTGCCCCAGTCTTACAGCTGGAGGAGGAAATTACTTTCCCACCCTGGGAAAATGTAGAAGTTTTTGATTGCTTCCTCCTATTCAGAGGGATCCTTGGGATGTATCATATTACCAGCTTCTAGCACCCATCACAAAGACTCACAGAGAGCAGAGTGATGACCAGAATTTGGCCCAGGTACAGAGTCAGTCCTTCAGCCAGGATCAATCTCAATAGCCTTGAGCTGAATGTAGATGTGGCCTTCTTCAAAACTGAAGAAAAAGCTGATGAAGTGCTTTGGGCCTAAGTATTGGGTTTTTTTGTCCCCCATCTCTGAGATTAGAAAAGCCTTTTTGCTTTTCTGCTCCAAGACAGAGAGTAAGTAGAAAGGGTAAGAAGAGAGCAGGAGTCTCCCATGCAGCCCCCAACTTGGGAAAGCAGGTGGAGTGGAGAGGAGAAGCCACCTTTCAATTGTGTTTTAATGAACAAGTTGTTTGTTCTTCCGTGTCCTTTGATGAATGGGTGTTTTCCTTCAAAAGCTGACGTTTGTCTTTCATTACACCCAGCATATGCTCTGCTAGGCAGGACCGTTTTTCTACTCTAGATAAATAAACATGAAAATGAATTTATCTCACAGAAGCATGTTCTCTTTCAAGTCTGGCACAAGCCTGCCCTCTCCCCCAATAAATCTCTGGGTAAATGTGTACTCCTCAGCAATCTCTCCCCCCTACATCAAATGGAGGCATTTTGTAAGCTTCCATCTCCACACAGCTCAGGAAAGCTGCCACTGACTCCAGGCACTCAGAGGCAGTGATTTAAGTACGACTCACATCTGAATTTGAGAGCTCTTTATCATCAAAAAGAAAGTTTTCCAAACCAGAAAACATCCAAACCCTTTTCCCAGCTAGTGGTAGATAGTATTTTAACCCTCAAATTATTGGGCTGATGTGTAACAACACTGCCTGCAGGCTCTGGCATGGGATCTGCTGTTGGATAGAAGTTGGGTAGTAGACTATGATGCCAGTTAAAATCTCCCCTTTGAGTAACAGACCATTCATTTGGTGTACAGGCCCGTGGAAAAAGCTGGTTACATTTTCAAAGGGATTTTAGTTTCCTTCCAAACTAGGTCCGACCTGCTGTTTGTTCTTTATTGGTTCACAACCTGACACTGCACATAGTTTCTTTGGGTTTAGACATGGCAAAACATGCCCAGAAATGACAATTCCTGATATGTCTGTCATTGCTTGCCTCAGCCCCACTGAAATGTACACTGAAACCAAGGCACACTGGGGCACTTTGCAGTTTCTCACCTTCAGCACATGAGGGACCTGTCTCTTGAACCAGTTCAGACAAAGAGAGAAAACTGGGTGATGGTCCTTCACATTTCTGGACAAACAATCATTCAGCCTTATGTCAATGAAACTTGTGCAATCTGTAAGTATTTTTACAAATACTGCAAATAGTTTGGTCAAATAATGGCCCTGACTCATGCAGGCACTTAAGTATGTGCTTGGCTCTGACTGCACATTGGTGTCCCCTCAAAGTCAGTGATACTGAGGTGTGTCTGTGATTATGTGCATGTTTAAGTGCCTTTGAGTGCTTAACTGATGTCTTGAATAGGGACAGCATTAGTCATTCAGTAACACCTGTCCTACTACTGGACAAATAATAAATCAACCTGGTCAAGCTGTCTCTGAGCTCATCTACAAAGCATGTTGTGATGGCAACCACTGAGAGTGCAGCTCCTCAAGCAGATCCTGTCTGTTACAGGCACATCCCTGGTACGTGGGAGGGGAAGAGCATTCCAGGATTTTCTGAGAAGTTTGACTTTGAAATGTACAAAGCTTTAAGTGAGGACATACAAACTTGAGATTAATCTGTTTCTCTCACTCAAGATTTTGTATTCTGAGTCCTACAAGAGAAATTATATTCTGTTTATTCTGTGGAATAAGCCCTAAAAGAGAAATTCAGTATAAATGAGATTGTTCTCCTTGAAGCTTTCAAGCTGCATTGAAAACACATTATAACTCTTTTGTAAGCCCCTGATAAGTTTCAACCTCCTTGATTAAAGAACAGCAACACTGAAAACAGCTCTAGTCATTGCAAAGGTTGTTATGGTGGCTTGGCTTGGCCTGGACCATGCCTCAACCTCACCCTCAAATTTGCACCACCCCCACATGGCTAGCAGCACCACTGCCTTCAATTCGCTGCCTCAAGGGAGGTAGAAAATCACTTTATTTGGCTAAGTTTTACGCCATTCTTCCCCCAAGAGAAGGATGAATTTGTCTGGCTTGCTGATGGTTTCTTTCCCAGTAATGTTTTTATTGATCATATGAAAGTGTTAAGCTATGTCTCACTTAGGCTGCATTCTGCCCTTAACTGGATTACCATACAGAGAATGTTACAATGAGGCTCCGAGGTCTGCCGGGTCAGCTTGGTAAATGATAGCACCTCTTGAAGCTGTAATGGATGAGAGTATCCTTGATAAGATTTGACACTTGCACTATATATGCTGTCACAGCAAACATTTTGCTTTTTTCTTGATGTTTTTAAGGCCATAAATACTGGTCTCTAATGTTAAGTATGTGAACCTCACATTAATCACGCCGCCAGGGATAGCAAAGCACTCTGCTCATAAACTGAAATGGAGCACAGTTAATCTATCAATGTTCTGTAATGAGGACTATTATAACAAAATATTTAGGTTGATTTACTGATGGGCAACACATCTCTGGTAATGGTCACACATCAGTAAAAGAGCACAGGGGCCATCTGGATCACCAGGGGTCTGTGATTTATTGAATAATGTGAAGATCCTCTTTCTCTCTACTGTAAAGTTCTTATACTCATTCTTTAACCGCTCACTTTCTCAAGATCATTCTGCTCACCATGGCATCACGGCCCAGTTTACATGTTGGGGTAGCCTGGCCCCTCAATTTCAGTATTTTCAAACGCTTCCCTCAGTTTCTGAGACAGAACAAGAGAAGGCAAAGGTACTTTGCTGATTTTAGAATGACCTCAAAATAAATAAAGAACTTTTTTTTAAAAAAAGCTAAAATCAACCAGCCTGAACAATACTTTAATTTAGTCTTTATACTGTGTAATCTGTGTCTACTATCCTCCCACAAACATTTGATCCCTGTCAGGAGCTGATGTTAAATAGACACAGAATACATCTGCCACCCCTACCTTGAAAATTTTAAATATGGATATTGTCAGGTAGTTAATCAGAGTAACAATGATGAGCTCAGGAGGCAAGAATAATCTCACTTTCCCTTAGACATCTACATTAGAAATACCTGCACCTAATTAGCACTTACCTATGATATATGTTTTTTTAAGAGCTGTGGAACATTTAAAAAAAAAGTTCACATGACAGCAGGTGAACCATATTCATTGAGGTATTATTTTTCCTCCTCATGAAAGATTTCTGTCATAAGGTCACTATCTCTGTGCAAGAAGCACCAGACACTGGCAAGTGTAGCAGCTGGGCTTGGGAGAGCTGTCTTGGAAGTTCCAAGAAGAGAAGTTCCCAGATGTACATAGTGGGAAGGCACTGAAAGTTAAGAACCAGATCATCTAAACCCCAAACCAGTTTAATTTAAGGTGCTCTGCAATGCGGTCAATATTCAGACCACCCATAAGACTAAGAATGAAAGCTGCTCCTTTCAGTTCTATCTAGGAGAAACTTAACAATATTAATATAAACATACTTTCTTTAGGATGTTTCTTCTGGTGGATGTTAAAATGAAAATACCAGGTTTACACACAAACTCCTCACCTTTCCCATGTGGGACCACCTGTGCATCATCTACAGAAGTGTGAACATGGACAGTCCTTTTCTAGTATGGAAATAGTGCTTAGAGGCATTTTGCTTGCTGCAGTTGAATTCAGTCTTGATGGGAAATCAGTAGGTCTGATTTCCCAGCTGATAAAACTTCGAGTTCATTGAGGGCATCAGGTGAGTACAGCATTCTTAAAAAAAAATACGTAAAAATATTCCTTCCTCCATTTGCACAGGCAGCATTGGAAAGAAAACGACGTCTCAAGAAAATAAGGAAATTAGTTCTCCAAATAGCATATTCAGCTGTGGAGTGTCAGACTTCTCTTGCCACTGGATGCAAAGCAATCACCCAGCTGCACACTCATCAAGGCTGGCCAAATTTGGTTGAAGAAATGGGACAGGAGAGGCATTTCTTCTAAAAGGTCATCAGTAATACAAACATACTTCTTAAAAGACCTTCTCAGTCCCTGTCTGGCTCCAGTTCCACAGGAGAGATGATCATGTACACTCTTGCCTGCTCTGTCAGCACAGCTCTGGTCTGTGCTGAACATATTGTACCACCACTCACTTGTAATGAAAAGCTGCTGCCTGCTCCAAAGTGGTCAAAGGATGAGAAGAGATGCCAGAAAATAGAAGTGGCCAGAGTGTCTGGGACAAGAAATGCCACTATATGAGGGCAACCAAAAATACATTTTTCTCTCACTAGGCACATTCACGGATATCAGCCATGGATGAAGACCCAAGAAGGGAATGTGCCAACAGGAACCCAGAGGGCAGCCCCTGTGGAGAGCAAAAAGAGTTGGCAGGCATTTCTTGCTGTACCTTAAAGACCGTTGCTACATTGAACAAGGGGGTAACACAGGCAAAGGTGTTAGGAGATAAAGCCAAAAGAAACATTCAACCAAAGACTAATGTACCATTAACATTTAATAAAGTGCTTTGCCTTGTCTCCTTCCGGGTGTAGAAAAGACTTTTCCTCTTGTTTTTTCATCTTCACTTTACTTTCCCTCATTTCCCCTCTCTCTCTGTTTTTTTGCTTCCCCTAGTTTCTGCATCTCTTGGATTTGAATACACAAAGAGTTCTGGATCTGAACCTGAATTCAGATCCATATTTCACTACTTGCTTCTGTTTTTCTAGCAGGGGACTCTGAATGACAATGTGCCCAGACTGTGGGAGAGCACAGGCCAGAATTCAGCCAGTATGTTGGGGTTAAATGTCAGATCTGATTCTTGTATTTCTCATCTGACAAGGGCTAAATAATCCTAAAAGTCACTTAATTTGAATTTTTGGAGGGGTATGAAACGTAAATTGGTAAGGAACAGTTCAAGCATAAATCCCCCAGCTCCTTACCAGTGCAAGACACCAGGAAGTTCGTCTCCTGCAAGCCTCATCTATGAAAGCAGCCCTAGGAGTTCTATATATTTTAAACATGCTGCTGTTTGTTGACTAGTGATCCTGACAGGAGATTTTTTTAACCCATTTTGAATGGATAACCAAGATTCTGACTGTCTCCAGAGCACTGGGAAACTGTAAAGCAAATAGCATTTCTCTCTTGCTACAGAACACTTGTGAAGCCTTTGCTTGTCTCAAAAGTGCCAAGGAAGCTAAAAGTAATTTGTAAAAATGCCTTGGCCTCATTTATATGTTGCCGATGTTACTATTTAAGTAAGGGACACAATCACTCAAGGTCTTCTTAGATAGCAAAAAGAATGAGGCACCACCAAAAGATGGGGGCTCCATCTGGGCAACCTTTGCACGCTACAGCAGCAGCCTAAACTGAATAAGTTCAGCTTGGGTATTTCAATGAAATATCTGGGTTTGGAAAGAAATTAATCTGGCTTTACAAAAGTGCTATATTCACTTTTTGGTAATGTCACTGCCCATGCAAGTGCTTAAATCTTCACTTTACATTGACCTAGACTGGAAGCTGAAACTATGAGGTGCCAGTGCTTATGACGATTAATTCCTAGCGCCTTACCAAGAATAGCTAATTTGCAGGTAGGGATTGATGGGAGTTGACAATGCTAGAAATATTTTATCTTGTACAAGGTTGGAGTAGGAAAACCCTTGAATGGAAGGCCAGGCATGTCACACTTTTGGCAGACAAATCATCCTGGAAATAGATACAATGATATTTAAAATAGCCTTGCTTGACTTAGGTTTATTCAACAAGCCCGGAGGGTTGGGGATAGCACAGAGGATATATGGCTATGTATGGGCTGCCATATATTCTGTTCTTTAGAGACTTATTTCTTCTCTGGAATCACAGCATGTGTTCTCTCCAAAAATCCAGCTCTACCCTCAGCTGCTCTAAATCAAGCAATAACCGTGGGGCTTGGTTTGCTTATGTACTCAGACGGTGAAAAGGGCACTGGTACAGACAACAATATTGGGCCCCACTTCCCATGAAAATCCCAGCCGTGTTTTCCTCCATGTCTGTCCACTGAAGAGGCTGCCCAGCAACCCTGCTTTGTATAATAAACAGGCTGGTGAAACCCCAAGAGCCGAGATATAGATTTTGGGTCCAAATTTGGAGTTGAAATAGAACAGAGCCATCAGAAAGAGTGTAAATCAGAGATGAAATCCCCACTTAACCCTGACAATGAGGTCTAATGAATAAATGCCCAGCCCTGTCTTGATGTGCAATGCAGTACTCCCTTGTGGAGCTCCACCAGGACCCCCAGATTCGCACCCTCTGAGCTGCAGAGAGACTTTTTTGAAGGGCAATGAAAACTACGATTCATACACCTTAAAATTATTAAATGAGTTGCAGAGTAAAAATAGGAGACGGCGCCCAAGCACCTCTGTTCTCTGACACCTCCTGGATCAGCCTGGCTGATCTCCAGCCCGGGCACTACACAAGTTGTCAAGTGGGAAGGTGTGGGAGAGCAGCGACACTCGTTATCACTGGGAGGGCAGGGAAAGGAGCCCGGCCGGGGCTGAGTGCCTTGCGAGCCGATAAGTGCCAGGAGCAAACACGGCACGGAGGGCGGTGTGTCAGCCTGCAGGCGACCCTGCTCGCCAAGGCAGGGAGCGGACGGGGATGTGAGCGCCAGCGCTGTTGTTATTGTCATGTCGTAAGGAGTAAGTGCACTGGATTCGACATGCCTGTGTGTTTGATCAGGAGAGCACCACTGACAGAGGATAAATAAACAGAGATAAAAACAAGATTAAGCAGGTCTTTCTCCTTATCGCCGTCTCTTTATCCCTATTGATCTCTGTTCAGTCCCTTTTCATCCAGCCTGGAATTCCTCACATGCTTGAACCACGAGCTGTCAAATCTAATTAAAAATGTGATATGAGGTTTTACATGCAGCAGCGAGTATTTTCCAGTGACGGGCAGCTGTGTGTTCAGTACTCTGCCTTTCTCTATGAAAACTCATTTTGCTATTGTGAAATCTAGCTGGGTTTGTAGCCAAGGGATGGCAGATGTGAACAGGAAAAAAGCCAACCTGCTTTGTGGTTTGATCTTCAGGACATGTCCAGTCTCAAGGACGAAAGTGTTGGTCACCTTGTCTAAGCCTCTTACCCTGGGAGAGAAAAGTTTGCTTCCTACTTCTGTCTGTTTAGTGGGGACACTTCTCCCTTCTTGGGAGTACCAAGGTCTCTGTGGTAGATGGGCTACGTCTGTCTTCTCCCCTTGCTTGCTAGCCAGCTCTTTCATCCATTGGGATGTTTCCAAAGCAAAAGTGATCGCTGGGTGATCACTTCATCTCAACCCTTTCCCGACACTCCTGCGTGTTGCCAATTTTCCTCATCTCTCTGGGTTAGCTGCTGTCTTCCTGCTCATGGGATCACTCTGAACTCACTGGATGAACATTTTTTTGCTTAAAACAATTAAAATATGACAGGTAAATATCATTGGAGCAGTGTGCCCTTCTTCATAGAGCTGTTTTTGTACACTGAGCAGTTGTGGGCCCATAAATACCGTAGATGTTTAAGGTCTGCATAGATGTCAAACAATGTCCAGGGCATAGCTTTGAGCTGAAAATTAAGTCCCTCATTTTCTTCATCTAACAATGCTAGGAGAACAGGAGGTTCTGTGTGAGGGTAAACAATACAGAAAAGGGAAAACAAATAGGACTGTATTTTCTGCCTTTTTAATCTCTACATTCTACTGTACTCTGTTTAATTTTGTTAAACCAATCAATAAAAAAAATGTCTTGAACATGGCTTTTCCTCATGCTTTCATGATCTCTGGAAACTATTAGAACTGGTTTTTGCTTTGGTTTTAAAATGTGGTCGATGGCTTCAGGTTGGGCAAGATTTCTGAAGGTGGGAGCCAATGTTATTAGGGAGACTGGTGGAGCTAGGGAGTAAAACTAGGCATGATTATGGAGACAGAATCTGATTCCCCCAGGTCTGATTCCTTCTAGATGTAGCAGTAGGCACCTTAATTTTTCAGGGCTAAAACATATTAGTAATTTGGAGGCTTTGCTGAGCTCTTCCCCCACCTGAAGTCAGACCCAGCTCTGCCTCAGTCCAAAACTATAGATATTTTGGGAAAGATAGATTGTGTCACTCCTTTGCTTTTGCAACTTTTTTGCCTGTCCCTAGGAATAAGACACTTTACCTCGGATTTGCTATGTGATCCAACAGGCAATCAGTGTGAGCAGGATTTTTATTCATTCTTTCCTACCTCATCATTCAAGACCCCACATTTTATTGCTCACCACTAAAACAATATCATTAGACTTGAAATATATGTTGCCAGGCCCTCCCCCACCACACTCCTTCTTTTTTCTTCTCAGGAGAAAGAAAAGAAAACTTCTTTTCAGGATACATTGTAGGGAGTGCTCATGAGCTGGCAATTTATTTTCTCCTAGGCTTGACTCTGCCAGGCCCTTAGTGCTTTTATTGACTCTGGCTAAACACAGTGACAATTATTTTTGTTGGTTTCAAATCTCCTTCTCCAGCAGTGTGTGAAGTCAGCAGGTTTTTTTGCATGCTGAACATGCCCTTTCAGACACCCTAAGAGGAGCAGAGAGAAAGATGATGGCTGTTTTTCATTTTTATCCACTTGCACTTTGGCATTCCCTGAACAGACCTTTTGTTTTGAGGCAGGGAAAGCAAGGAAGAGACTCACAGATGAGAAGTGGGTTGATGGTTGTAGAAGAAAACAGGGCTGAGACACCCTTATCTGAAGCAACCTGTTTTCCTGCACATCCCTTCTGGAAGCCCCTTGCATTCCCCTCTGTGAGTGCACAACACACCTGGAGAGGGCAGGGGTCCTCCCACCCCTCCATGGTCAGGCATGACCACCCAGCCAGAAATCTCCATTCCTTGTTTTCCTCTTGTCCATTTGTCCTCAAGAGCACAGTGCCTTCCAGATCACCCTAAACTCTCTGCTGGGCTCTGAGGGGCCAGGATGATGGTGAAAAGGGGTTGCTTCTCAGAAATAAAGCTTTTAAACAATGCTTGGAGAAGTTTCTCTGGAGCATTCGTGGCTTGTGGGATGTGCATTAGCGCAAACATTTGTTTAAAGCATTTCATGCTCTCCCCTCCTTCTCCACTTATCTGTTCCTGGCAAGGACCAGGAAAGGCAAATGGCCCCCAAATAGGTAGTGTAGGCTTAGCCTGTGGGATGCCTCACAAAATGCATATCAGTTACAGCAGTTTTGAACATGATTTGTAAAGGTTTGCAGACCAGCAAAGCTGCTTGGGAAGGAAATAAAAATATAGGCCAATCTTTCAGTCTACCACTAAGATGAATAGGACAAGTTTCTTCCCTGTCTTACAAGTGTGAAATTTAGATTTCAGACACTATAGATCAGTTTTTCTCTTCCTATACACTCTACAAAGAGGCTTTGAATATTTTCTGTTCTTTTAAGTGATACAAAAGGACAATCAGTTTCTAACCTGGAAACACAGTGGATTAAGATAGGTCTTTTCTGGTAGAGGAGCTGGAGAATCATCCAAAAATGATTTTTCATTTAAATTATTTCTTCAAACTTTTTTGCCGTGTTAAATAAAATGTCTCTATAAAATCCTGAAAAATGTTAAAAATTAAAATTGCTGAAACTTACCCCCCAAGTAAGTCATCATAGTGATCATTGCTGTTTACTTGGGAAGAAAAACTTCCTGTCAGTTAAAAAAGTATTTGTTAGAGATAATGTCCCACTTCTACAGTTGTGATATTAAGTAAAGTCTGAAGTTTCCATTGACTTCCAAGCATGCTCTCCCAAAACTATCACCTTGTCCCAAACTGTGAGAAAATGAAGATGTAAATCATCTTTTCCAGCTGGTGCGACCTTTTAAACCAAGCATCAAGCCAGTATCTACTTACCAACCTCTCCAAGCTGTCTCTCCATGCTTTTTGCTTTGCCCGGCCCTCCCTTCCACCATGGAAGTACAACTGGTCCCAGGCACCGTGTGCCCCCAGCAGGCTGGGACAGCCAGCCAGGCACCTCGGAGAGTCCCAACAGCAGCCACCAGCTGGGTGAGATGACCCTGCCAGAATTTCCAACTGAGCATTAAGTCAATTTGAGAGGGATTACTCTGCCAAATGCAGTAATTAATTACAAAGACATGCTTCAGCACTGAACTTTTCATCATCTAAAGCGCTCGACATGCTTTTGTTGGGGCCTTTCAAGGCCCATCAAGCTCCAGCCCTTCCCACTCTGTGTGTTTTACCAATTTGGGTACCATTTTCCCCTCACTGGTCTCTTTTCCTTTGCGGTGCCTATCTTCAGCATGTTTGCTTGCATAGAATTCTAAAATGGTTTGGGTTGGAAGGACCTTGAAGATCATTTAATTCCGGCAACCCCAGCAAGGGAAAGATCTTGATTTTTCAAAGAGTATGGCTGAGACTACAGTGAATATTTTCCTAACCCACTCTGCAAACCAAAGCAAATCTGGCTGTGGGAGAGGTGGTAATCATGCTGCTGTACTTAGATGTGAAGGATGCTCCGAGGAAGGCAAAGGCACTGCAGCCCAGCAGAGTTGTTCTGGCACTGGAGAATGCATCTCCTCCTTCTGTGCTTCCTAGCAGAAATGACAGTCTTGTATTTGGAATCCTGGCATGACCCTACTCCTGATCTGAAGTTTCAGTGCAGCTGTTAGAGAGTCACTTGAGGTCCCTGAACCCTGATCTGTGATGTTGTGATGCAATTTTCATCCTCTCTCCTAGCTGAAAATGTACAGTTTTGAATACGTAAATTTGACTAGTTCAGTCCTGCTTTCAGCATCTATTAAGAAACTTGGCATGCTGGTCTTCTGGGGCACCAATGAAAAGCCAGTCTCCCTCTGTGCCTTTTTAAATCAATGATAAGTCTTCTTTTTATCAGCATGACCAAGACAAGGTGCAATGTCCTTGCTGCTGTGTGAGCACATACTGAGAAGCAGGTCCTGATGGAATCAGTGGAAAGAATTTTTATCAACAGAAGTGTTGTTGCCATGGTCTAAAAAATAGAGCATGAAGCAAACAGGAAATCTTTTGCCAAAATTTGGGAAGGAAGTTGTCATCACAAGCAGTAAAAGGAACTTAGCTCTTTCATGACATCTCAAATCAAGAGGCATCATCTGGGATATTCCTGCCTAACTTGAGGCAAGCAAAGGCGACAACATTTTGGAATCAAATGCTGTGTAGATCAGCATTTTCAATTCAATCTTTTGAATTTTTGAAAAACAAGTATGGATTGGCAAGTAACTAGAGAAATACCAAGTTTATTTTACCTAAACTCTTAGACATTTTAGTATTAATGGTTGGTATGAACATTTCCAGCAACTGATCTTTGGGAATTACAATTCTCAGAACAATCCCATTCATTATTTCAGCCCAATTCACTTGAAGCTCCAATTTCCAAATGAAAATTGAAGGAAGGAAAACACACATTAAAAGAAAAAGTAAATAGAAGGATTCCAACAACTGATTTTCATTTGAGCATATTATATTCATTTTTCTCCTTTATAATTATGCAATATAGAGTGCATCTTTTCTTAATTCATAGTGTCATAGAATCATTACAGTTGGAAAAGGCCTTTATGATCATTGACTCTAAACATTAACCCAGCACTGCCAAGTTCACTACTAGGCCATGTCTCCAAATACAACATATACATATCTACATCTTTTAAATACCTCTACGTTTGGTGACTCCACTCTGCCCTTAAAAGCCTGTCCCAATGTTTGACAGCCCATCCCACGAAGAATTTTTTTCCTAAAATCCAATCTAGCTGTCCCCTGGCACAACTTGGGGCCATTTCCTCTTGTTCTGTCACTTGTTTCTTATGAGAACAGGCTGACTCCCAGCTGACTACAGCCTCCTCTTAGGGAGCTGTAGAGAGTGATAAGGTCTCCACTGAGCCTCTTTTCCTCTGGGCTAAACACTCCCAGCTCCCTCAGCTGCTCCTCATCAGACTTGTGCTCCAGACCCTTCATCAGTTCCATTGTCCTTCTCTGGATCCACTCCAGCCCCTCAATGCCTTTCTTGGAGTGAGGGGCCCAGAACTGAACACAGAATTCAAGATGAGGCCTCACCAGCCCTGAGTGCAGAGGGTTGATCAGTGCCCGGGTCCTGCTGGCCACACTATTGTTGATCCTGGCCAGGTGCCATTTGCCTTCTTGGCCACCTGGGCACACCTGGCTCATGTTCAGCCACTTTCCACCAGCACCCCCAGGTCCTTTTCTACCAAGCCCTTTGCAGCCACTCTGCCCCAGCGCTGCAGGGGTTGTTGTGACCCAGGGGCAGGACCTGGCTCTTGGCCTTGTTGAACCTCAGACCTTCGGGCCCCCTGATCTGGCCTGTCCAGATCCCTTGGGTGTCATCTGCAAACTGAGCATGCACTCAATCCCCTTGTCCAGATCACCAATAAAGATATTAAGCAGGACTGGCACCAGCACCAAGCCCTGGGGAACACCACTGGTGATGGCACCAGCTAAATGCAGTTCCATTCCCCACCGCTTTCTGGGCTCAGCCATCCAGCCAGTTTTCTACCCAGTGAACAGTGCACCTGTCCAAGCCATGAGCAGCCAGTTGTCTCTAGCAGAATAATGTGGGAAATAATGCCAATGGCTTTACTACAGTCTGCCCAGAGAGCATGAACAGTCTGTTTTTTGCTCTCACACTGAGTGGAAGGGTTCCTTCCCTAGGTGTGCTCACTGCTGCTGGCCAGTGCTGGCCCTCCCTGCAGCCCAGCTCCCTGGTGACAGCGTGTCCCAGCAGAGCTCTGCCTGGGCAGCAGGCACAGTTGTGGTGGTGGGTGCAGTGCTGGCTGCCCGGGGGTTCCATGGCTCCCCGTGGAGCTGGCAGGGCTCCAGCGCCTTTCCTGCATCCCGCCTGCAGGAACTGCCCCACAGTCTACCCATTAAATGGGTAATGACTGGTCTGGTAGCCAGCAGGGAAGTGCCTTCAGAAAAAAAGATAGTATTTGAAAGCAGAGGTTACACACAGAGCCCTCTCAAACAGATCTTTGTGCCAGAGGCTTTGTTTTGATACTAGAAACATTTCCACTACAGCAGCCTCTGATGGCAGTCATGTGTGGGATTAGAAACTGACTCCATTCAAATAACAGACAGCTGTTTGGAGTGAAAACTCGTCTCTGTCAATTTGCACTCAAAGGAGGCAGAAGCAAAGGGGAAAAAAAGACCCTGGGCCTGGGAATCATTGTAGCTTAATCCCTCCTTTGGCAGGAGATAAAACTAGGGCTTTCCAATGCTCTATAATTTCTTGCATTGACCTGGAAAGAGATTTCTCTATTCACTGGGCTGTAAACCTCCTTTTTTATATTTACTACATGATGTACAAGAACTGAATCTCCAGCAGAGAAAACATGCCATGTTGGGCTAAGAGCCTGGGAAGAAACTTAGTCTCAGGTTAAATAACTTAGTACAGCAGGGACACACAGTAGCTGCTAAAACCACTTATGGATTGTTCTTTTAACTTTCAGAGGAAGGTTTTCTCATTTTGTGAAGAATTGGCTGAGATTTCCAGAAGTGACTAATGATTTATGATGGTCTGCTCTTTCCATGCCAAATTGCAAACCCTGGAGGAGGGCCTGATTTTTGAGATCAGGTGCACAGCACTTGCAAAAAGTCAAATATCTTTTGTGCATCTCAAGACCCTGGTGTGCCTAGTCATTCATGCTCTCTGATTTAGAAAAAAAAAAGTGGTTGAAAAGCAGAGCAGAGCCTTTGACCACGCTCTGCCAAGCACAACTGCAGACACAGCAAAGGGTTGAGGTACACAGCTCCTGTACAGCACACACATATTTTTGGTTAACCTGGTGCTTCCTGTCAGCACCATAAACAGGTTCTTGCAAAAGGTTTTTCTGTTGTTTTTAACAGAAAAAAGTGGCTGTGCCAAGGGACATTCTCAAGTACAACAGACCAAGTGGCAAAGCTGTTACCAGTATTCAGGCCTGTGTGCACCTGGAGTTGTTCCTTTTCCTTAGTTTTCCTCCTGTGTTTTAAAAACTGAGAGAATAGTATTTAACCCATTAGAAAATGAATTTCAATAGGAAATGAATCAAGCCCTCTGGGACTACTTGAAAAAGCTTTGAGGGAGGCCTTTCTTCTCAGAGATTAAAATGTCACCTCAACTGAAAACTTTTCCTCGGCCACATGAAAAAGCAAAGTTCTGACAGCGTCAAAATATGCTATTTTGACATATTGAAAATTTTCTTTGGCTTTTCTTTTCAATGTAACTTCTCTCTTCCTGTGCCACACACTTTGTTGTCAAGCTGACTGTGGCATCCCCGTCATACAGGTGGTGGAACATTGCTGGAGCAAGTGGGTGTTGCCCTCCAACCCCATCACCCACAGGCAGATTCAGTGGAAGCACTCAATATCTAAAAGTAAAACAAAAGCCATTTCCTGGAATCAAACCAACCTGGAATTGCCAAAGGAAAAAAAAAATTATTTAATTAATTCCACGTTTCTCTCTTTATCTCTTTTAATGGGTTGGGCAAGCTTCCTTTATGGAACATTTAAAAGAAGGCTGGGTTTCACACCCATGGAAAATTAGGCCAATTTATGAAATGCTGAACCACTCTATGAAACAGCACTTTTCCCCTGGGGGGCTGCAGAATTTCATGCAGAAAGTGCAGCAGAAGCCAGGCTGCAGCCAGGAGAAACATCCTCTGTCAACACGATGCAAAGAGAGAGTGGGAAGGAAGGGGATGGAGGAGCAATTTTGCATAATGCTTTCCCTGCATTGTTTGGATTGGAAGCCTCTCTCCCTGTGTCCCAGCAGACAGCCTTTGGATCACTTGGAAATTGTGCCCAGTCCATTCTTGCACAGAGCTGAAGCCGGGGCTGTTTGCAATGGCTGGTGCCAAGGAGCTCGGCAACCTACAGGAAGGAAGGTCTTGTTCTTAAAAAAAAAACCAAAACCACCCCCTTGAGTTTGGGAGTGAGGAGACATGCATCCTATTCCAAACTCTGCTCGTTCTGGGTGGCCTTGGACATGTCACATTGCTGACTGTTCAGCTCTGCCTGAAAAAGCAGGATGAAGGGCAGCAGGGGGGTATTGCTCACTGCTCGCCCTGCTAGGAGGAGTGCTGCACACCAGGAGCTGTTGGCACAACCCCTGATGGATGAAATGGGCTTTGTAGCTTTGCTTCAGCTGCCTGCCACTGCATCAGCACCAGTATCTTTGCACTGGCCTTGGATGGAGGTCCAGAGAGGATGGAATAACCTGCCAGGATGCAGCTGGGAAGATGCCACACAGGTGAGCTATTTCCTCCAGGTATGTTTGGGAGCAGCTGTGTGCACCAAAGGCAGGAGCTTGGTGTGGCATACTGGCACAAGGACTGAGGATTTCAGTTTCCACATCTGAATTTTCCAGTACCTGCTGCAACAGATAGCAATTCTGTATTATCAGAATTGCTCACACTGACAAAATTACCAGTGATCTGACTGCAGCAAAAACCCAAGGCAAACTGATCTGGTAGTAGCTGCTGGATGGAAGCTGGTATCACAAAAACAGCAACTGGATGCCTCAGTTAAGGAATCTGGATCTTAACCATAATGCTGACATTTTCTTTATTGATGTTAACCCTCTAACAGCTACAACAAGAAATTGTCCAGCCCCTCTCCAAGTGTCAGTCAAAGCAACTGACCTTTCATGAAGTTCAAAAACCAGTGATCCATTGAGATGAATCATCTCAGAGGTAGATCAACAAAAACAATTTAAATCCTGCTAATCTGGATTTATGTCCAAAATGTGGAATGTCCCTTTGGTGTGCAGAACCCAGAAAGAAAATACAAAACCCACCTCTTCCTTTCTTTTAGCAAAGATGAGAAGTTTTCTCTCAGTCATCCCTCTCCTTTTAGAAACTTCTCTCCAACTTTTACAGGCTTTGGCCAACTCAGTCTTTCAGACACTTTGCAAATGCTCAGGTATTTCCCACACTTACCAAAGCAGGATCCACCTGTGAGATGAGGCCTGTCAGTACTGCTATTTTCTTCTTTTTGGTTCTGAGCACTTCAAAATTTAGATGGGGAATTTTTGGTTTCTTTCTACCTGTACAAGCAAGTCTAAGAAAATATGTGACCTCTCACTACTTCATTGCCATCCACCTCCATCTCCATCTCCATCTCATCTCCATCTCCATCTCCATCTCCATCTCCATCTCCATCTCCATCTCCATCTCCATCTCCATCTCCATCTCCTCTCCTGCAACATGGGAGATACCTGTGTCTCCCTTCCTCTGTGAACTCACTACATTTCAGGGATTATTGGAAGGTGTTAATGCTTTCATCTCTCTGAAGCAGAAGAGTTTAGACCTGTTACCAAGATAACACAACAGGCTCACAAGAGCAGCTGAATTCCTTTTTGTTTTTTTAAACACTGAAGTTCCCTAGTTTCAGAGTTTTGATAAAGTCATTACAGTGCCAAAAGGGGAAACATGTACTGTTCCCATAGCTGCAAGCAAACATTAAAGATAGCTACATCCAGGGATGGAATACTTCAAAGAAAATGGTAACACACTTGTGTTCTTTACTTGCATGAAGTAAGTTGTGAATATATTTTCCTTGGAAAATGTCTCTTACTGAAAAACGAATATTTATTTTAACAGCAAGACTTGTAACACAAAGTTTTAATCTGAAATTAAAACAATAAACTAATTCATATTCAATTAAACATTTTTTGTGTATCATATTGGGGAACGTTACTACTTTAAGTTAAAGAACTATTTTTTATTCATGTACAATTCCTTTCCCTTTCATTACCACTGAAGAAAATACTAAAATTTAGTGGTTTTTTTCCTTATCAAATATTTCTTCTTTTAGTCTGTGATTTTTGAAATTATCTGTACATCGGAAAGTTATAAACAAAATTATGTGAGATTTCCACTCTGCAAATTCTGTAATAAAGGAATCTTTGAGAATTGACTTGTTCACTTCCTATTTTGCCTTTTTATAACTTCTGCCAATGTAAAGGAAATTTTAAGACAAACTATGAGCATTAATGTATCCACTGCTGCAGATAGGATGGGCGAAGGTGATGGCAGGTGATCTGGCTCTTCTGTGCTTCTGCCAGGTCTTTCACATTATTTTATTTGCTAAATGCTTGCACTGGACAATCTGTATCTTCAAGAAATTATCCCACCAACATTCCATTCTAAGCAAAAGCCTAGTTCAGCCAGAGAAGTCAGGCCCACCCTCAGTATGCATCGGCTGTATAGATTGAATAGAGAGGACTCTGTCTTCAAAGAATTATTTATTTACAGATAACTTTTCTAATCCATGTAGTGGAGATCAAAACCTCACTACAGAATCTTTGAAACCACGAGTCACAAGAGAACTTAACCCTCCTCTTAGATCTTGGCACATCATCTTTGGCACATCATTTGGAATAACGTAAAGGGATGATATTTTTGCAATTTTTCATTCCCCATGAGACTTGTAGCCACAGCTCTCAGAACTATAACGGGAGATATGAAGATGTGTACATGTCCTTGAGTTACAAGGAATCATGAATTCCCCTGGAGAAGGAAGAAATGGCTCATATGGCTGTTAGCTCTGCACATGAGGCTGCTCTTGGTGTTAACACCACATTGCTCCTTCACACACAGTGCTTCCACATCTGGAAGTGAAAGCCCAGAGCAACACAGTTTTGCATGCAATGAAGCTGTCACCATGTGCACAGCTCAATCAGCATGGCCTCATGAGCTATCATAATCCATGGAGAATGGTGTCAATAAGTGAAAAGCTGCTGCTCTCTCGGTCTGCAGATCTTCACCACGTGTCTGCTGCCTCTGAAACTTTGTGCTCAAGTTCAGCCTTGAAGTGGTGGACTGTCAGTGTTATGATTATGGTTGACCTCTGTGGTCTTAAAGGTCTTATCCAGCCTTAATGATTCTATTATTCTAGGGCTCAGCAGTGTGGGAATCAGGGATACAGGGAATATTTCCCTGTCTGTCCTGGAAGGTTCTGATCCCCAGGAAAACTCTGGTTTTGACCTCCATCCATGGAGAAAGCTTCCAAGGCTTTGGGATGGAGTGCAAACAACCAGTGTGTAAATCAGAAAGTAGTATGGTTGGTAGTGTGCCACTTGGTGTGTAAATGTGTTTGGGTTTTATACAGTATGGATGTAGGTGAGGACTCAAGATGGAGAATTGTGGGCATTGCCTCAGTTTCCCTTCTCCTTCTTCACCTACTCAATATTCTGCAGTGATGAGAGCACAAAATTATTGGATAGAATTGGCTGCAGTGCAGGTGTTGCATGAACAGACAAATAATTAGGTATTGGTAGTACAGCAATAACAATAGATGTTTTAGGAATGTGGTATCAAGTAATTGGTCACCTTATCTTGTATATATTCGGACATTTTGAGCCTTTCGAGGCTTTTGCTGGTGTGTTCTCCAAGAGTGCAGAGCCTTTGTCATTCCTGGCTTGAAACTTGTGATAAGAAAATAATAAACAACTTCTGGAGACCGAAAGCAAAGCTTCTCTGCTTCATCTGTGGGTCACAAAACATGGGGGGTTACAAAATTATAGCAGCCCCTGGGTGGGGAAAAAACCCCCCACAGTGGTTGCAGCCATTAGACACCACGCAGCCTTTTGACTCTGGATTCAACAATTAGGCAGTCTGTCCCCTCAGCTCATGCATCAGAACATCCCTGAATTATCTCAGTTAACTCTGGCATGCTCATGTCCCTCTGCACTCAGGTCACACAAACAGGGCTTGGCCATGTAAACTGCTACAGTCACTTTGACATCACACAGCACAGTGGAAATGTTCTCTCTACTTCCTTCAGCCCTCAACACAGGTAAGACTAAACATATCCAAACACCAGATCTTCTTCTAGCATAAAAAAGTGCTTCTCCTCACTGGAATAGGACTTCTCTGAGGTGTTCATGCTTTGTGCTTGATATCCTCCTGTTATTCGAGTGGGGACTTTCCAGCAGCCTTTCATGAGAGTTTTGCTTTTGTACTGCTGCTGGTTTCTGCAGGATTACACAAGATAACTGGTGTAGCACTGGGGATGGTGTTTGTTGAACTGAATGCTGTTATCTCCATGCTTCAGTTTCCATATGCCCAAATCCAAGGGTAGTGATGCTTTCCAGCTCTGTGAATGCCTTTGAACTCTGCTGCCAAGAAGAGCTGATAATGTGGATAGCACGGTTACAATGAGCTTTGTTGCTCAAACACATCCCTGGGGTAAGACAAATAAAACCAGATAAATCTCCTATAAATACACTTCTTACATTGGAGAAAAGCCACGTTCTGGCACCCCAAGCAGGCCACCTGATTGCCAAGAAGCTGGAACCTGCATCCTCTCTGAGGGAGAGGCAGCTGTAAAGAAATGCAGAAGTAGTTGCTAGCTGATGGGCTGGTGGGGCACCAGCATCAGTGGTGGTGCCTCATGGACAGGGTATGCTGATATCCACAGGACTGTGCTAAGAAGGCCTGAAGATGTACGGGAATACCTTGTTCGTGCTCAGTGTCAGACACATAAAGCAAACCCAAGTTTGTCTTCAGCTCCCCATGACCACAGGATGCTTCATGAAGTTAAGCAAAGTGGATGTTAGGAATGAGTGGGAGACAAAGGCCTCTGGAACATCTCCAGAAGCCCATCATCAGGGCACCTCCCTGCCTTGTAGACTTTTATTCTCAAATATTGAGTCCTACCAGGAGACATGCTGAAAGACAAACAGGTAAACAAGGACAGACTCAAACTCAAAGTTTCAAATACCTAAAAGTTTGGGAAATAAACCTCTGAGCAATGGATAGAAGACCCTGGTGACTTAG
The DNA here is from genome assembly GCA_013399455.1 of Anthoscopus minutus. Lineage (NCBI taxonomy): Eukaryota > Metazoa > Chordata > Aves > Passeriformes > Paridae > Anthoscopus > Anthoscopus minutus. The sequence goes on along the minus strand of VWYI01037599.1, from coordinate 450,927 downwards.
TTATTTCTCTCTTACACTCACCTATACTCTTTGAAAGCAGCAGTAGACAACTGATACAGTGAAATAGAGCGTATTTTTTTTCATCATCTTTCTTTTCCCTTTAACAAACGTATTTAGATTCAGGGGGAAGAGCGAAATAAAAATAAATCAAAAGCAAAGTAAAATTTGTTTTAGTCCTATCAATAACCTGATACAACTGTAAATCTGAGAAACCAAGAAAAATCTTAATTTACCCACTTAGTTAATAATTACAGTTCCTAAATAATAAGTCACTGTGTAGCCTGAAGTTCTTGTTCTGAGTGTATATTTATATTAGCAGTTAAGCATACTTTTCATGGGCAATTAAGACATTATTCGTTCCTAGCTTTTCACAGACATCTCAGGAGAGAATGGGGAAAGACGGAATTGTAAAGCCATGAAGATAATAAGAGCCTTTCCCCATCTTGTGATATTGATTTTCATAATATAAACTGAGGCACAGAATGCTGAATCTTGGTAATATACCTATTTTAAGTGTCAGTTGTTGAGTAAATAGACCTCTGTGGGGATATGTTTGTTTGAAAAGTCCTTTGGGATTAGGGAATATTAGCCCGGCTTTCAGCCTGAGACCTATTTTGTGAGGCGTCTTTGTTACTTTGTCAGCTTTCTAAAGCCTTTTATGATAGGTCTTGGCCCTGGTGATATTTATTCAAGTCAACCTAAGAACAAGAGTTAAGATGCAGCTGTTCCAACATTGTGGACATGTTTTGGTCTCCGTGTGTTTTGACTCGACCCTGAAGTGCAGGACACCTCAGAGTGACTAACAAAATATTCACACTCAGGCTCCCAGTTTAACTCTTAGACATTTTCCACAGACAGTACCTGCTTCTAATTAATTCTGGCTCCGAACCATTTTTCCTCAGACACAAGAACTGGTTAGTTATTCACTTTCCACTAGTTTGCACATAAGGCCCAGGGTTTGAACAGGGCTGTTCAAACTTTCTTGCAGCCCTGCATTCTGCCCTGCCTCCAAGTAGTGCAAAGTCTATATTTTTGTATTTGCCACAAAAAGATAAAACTAATCTCTGTTAAACAAGGCATCCTCTAGCTCCTTAACTTAAGTTTGCCACATGGGAAGAGCATTCCTAGGCTAGACTGATCTTTCCTTGCTTGCTATTACACCAGGATAATGAAGCCACTTTTATTATCAGTAGTTAATAAAAGGCAGGTTTGGGGTTTTGCTGTGATTCTTGTTAAGTCTTGGGTTTTTCCAGCTAACCTGAATCAAAATGCATGTATTTACTGATTTCATCCTGCATTGTCTAATTCAGACCATACGATACCTGATGTAAAATTGGAAGGTGAGTGTGGGTGTGTGAAAACTCAGTCATCATCAAGAAGAATCTTTTTTATCAGATTAAATGTTTCATTGGGCCCTTGACTGATGGAAGAATTTGACTTCTATTTGTAATTTTAATGTGCTAATGGTGTCCAATGAGGGAAAAGCAAAATTAAGACCTTCAGTAAGCCCAGTTGGATGATAGTAGCTCTTTTCTACATAGTGTATCTACCCTTTTATACATCACACATTAGATAAATGCAAAAATACAAAAATACAATATTGATTTTCATAAGAAAGGTCATTATCTGGACCTTTCTGACACTACTATGCTGTGACATGGGGGCTGAAAATCACAGGACCACAGCTGACAGGGATAAACCAGAAAATGAGTATTCCAGTAACAATCTATTGTGTAATCCCCTAAATTGTTCCTGTCCAGCTTTCTCCAGGTTTTATAGATAAAGAGAAAAAGGAATATTAAAATTCCTGAGAACCTAAACTCTCAGGAAGGGGAGTGGATTCCTGAGGCCACAGCATTGCATTCATTGTGATCACAGTGAAATCATGAGCATAAAGACAAAACTAGGGAGACATCATTGCAGAAATAAACCAGCCAGCCATGGCTCTCAGTTTCCGGGACACGGTGTGGGTTTGACCTAATGTTCTCAGACTGTAACAAGTAGTAGGCATTAAACAACATTGCATCTGCAATCAGAAAATATTAAGAATATGTGAAAAATAAAGGTCTAGGCTTGAGCAAAAGGTACTTAATTGGAGACACATGGGTAGTGGTAACTAATGTAATCCTGTAAAAGGGATGTAAGTTATGGTAGATTAAATCAAAATCAGGTGTATAACTTTAGACATCCATGCCTATATGAGAGGGATCTTAGCTTAAACACCCAAATAAAACCTCTGATTTTCCTACACCTCACCTCTGTCACAGGAGGCTTGGGATATTCCTCCCTGTGTATGTCCTGTGGGTTTGTTCAGTACATGAGTACTTGAAAACAGTTTTGAAGTCCCTGTGCAGAAAAAACTGCCTTCCCCAAGTGTTACCATGAATATCCAGTACCCCACACTGTATTTGGGGAGTGTGGTGTTCCATTTCAATGGCAAACCCACAGCTGCAGCCTTGTTTGTTTCCACAGGTGGATTTGAAGTAGATGCCATCTTAATCACTGACCGTGAGAAATCACGGACCCCTATTCCAGGGGCAAGATCTTCCACAAACACAGGCTTGCTCTGGGAAGGTATTTATCTGAGCAGAACACAGAGGGATTGTAGGATCAGACAGAAACCCACTGTTAGGGAAGTCGAAGAGAAAAACCTGGGCAGAACCCAGAACCTAACTCATGTAAATAAAATAGTACATTTCTATGAAAAGATTCACAAATAAGCAGAGATTTTTAAAATAAACCCTTTCTGGAAGCTGCAGCATATAGTATTTTCTTCCAGGAATGACAGTATAAGATATAATAATCATTACAGCTTTCATACTTACTCTCTAAGTACAGAAAAAATAGAGTTGCAATGCAAACTAGGATGGAATTGAAGTAGTGCTGACAGTCAATTCTGCTCTGAGGGCTTAGAAAGCATGTTTTAGGGCTCCTCCCCCAAACCCAAACCTCCTCTAAACTCGGGTACCAATTCCCAGCTGGTTCCTTCAGCTGCCTTTGTAGATTCAGCAAGAGGCAAGAGGTGCTATGCCCTCTGAGGTATTTGGGGAGCTCATCTCTTTCCCATTGGCAACACAGGGAGCTCAGCCCTGACTTTCCACTGAATTTGAAGGCAGAAAAACTTTGAGAATTCCACCCAGACTGCACCCTCCCTGGATCTGGGACCAAGGATATGCTCCCTTGTTCAAGAAAAACAAATGTAAGTAGCTGTTCAACATGAGCACATACCTGAAACTCAGTGGAAATTAGGCGGATGAGGAAGTGTGTTGCTTAAAGCACAGCACATGAATAGGCAGGGCAGGGGAGGGTGGAAAAACAGTCTCTTATGTTCATTTAGGTTAAAGAATTAATTTGGACTCAACCACAGTCACTTTCTGTGACTGTTCCACAGCTGAACTATGTGAGCATGAAAGTTTGTCGACAGCAAATGGTCAGCTATTTTGTGAAAGCAAACTTGTGAGTTTAAAACGTGGCCAGTGTTTAAAATTCAAGTTACTTTCACCAACCAGAACTTGCCTCATCTATGTACAGGAGTGAGTACACTGGCAGTGCTGCCAGAATGAAGGAACAATAATTCTTTCATGAGATCACCAAGTAAATATAAGTATCATGTTCATGGACTATTCATACAGCAAAAAAGAACAATAATTAGGCAAAGATCATCTTTAATAAAATTACAGCACTGCACCTCCCAACCATTGCAGGCTAACACTGGTCATGTTGACCATTTATGTGCAGAACATTTTACTGGTGTCTCCATAAAAGAAAGAATCTTCTCCTTGTGGGCCTGCAGGAAGAACTAATTAACAAAAATAAATCTAACCCTTAGAACCCAAGTATGTCTGCCAATAAATTATTAAATTCAACTACCTCATCATTTTGTGCTACAAATGATCTCCTAAACGCAGCTCTCCATGGACCTCAACAGACAGTTCTGACAATCCCCTTCATCCAAAGGCACACGATGCTGCCATCCTCAGTATCTCTGTCACCCAGGCATGAGGCTTTCACCCTGTATCTGACAGGATTTTTGAGGACACTTCCAGAGACAGTCTCCCAGACCCATCCTTCATCTCCAAGGTTGGGAAGATAACACTTTAACAGTAAGATACTCTTGGGGATGTGGTTGGTGCCAGTCAACTTCTGGCTCCTGAGAAGGATCATTATGAAGAAAGGTTTCCAAATACTTCCTATAAAACTTAAGTCACTCATGCTGCTGAGCAGTCTGCCTGCAGTTATTAGATTGTTGTGGTTTCTGTACCACTTTCCTAGGATTGAGGCAGGTTTTTTTGGTTTTGTTCTGGGCTTTTTTTTTGCTACTAACACAGAGTATAAAATAGCAATTTCTGAGATAAGGCTGAGGGAATCCTGTGTTGTCCCAGAGTAACTTCACCAAACTCAAGTCAGAGAAGTCATCAAGTATAATTCAGTATACTTGGCAGACTCTTTGAAATACTGAAACAAAAGTTATTTTTATAAACATTTAATAACATTTTCCCTTTACTCTCCTTCTTTTCTCCACTTTTCCTTTTTGTCCTTTTTAGCCAAACCATTATATATATTTCACTGAATTGAATTTCAGTGATGGGAAAACACCATTCTCAAAACTGCACTTAGAAGAGAGACACAGAAGTCATAGACTAATGCCCAAAGCTCCATACCTGGCAGGAAGGAAGCTTTGGGTGTAATAATTCCGAGGAAAATATTAAATAATTAGACATGGATTTTGCTATGGCATGTCCACAGAGAAATTGTTTTGCATACCTTTACAACAGAAAATGCATCAACAAAATATATGTATACCTATTTCTCAATTCAAAATAAATCCTTATGGTTTTATAAAATCCTGTCTGTGTTCAGTAATCTGTCACAACACTACCTTGTCCCACAGAGATGCTGTAGTAAACAAAGTTTTGTGTACAAAGGACAGATATGCAGAGCACTCACACCCTGCTGTAAGCTTCCTCAAAAGGGAGAATCTGTTGCCACACGTGTTTTTACTGTAAAAAGTAGCAAGTTCTCTTCTAAATGGTATAAATATACCCATAAAGCAACGTTACCCTGAATCCAGCCAGATCTCAACACCCATAAACATTTATGTCTTTGCAAGTGCTCTTCTGGCTGGAGAGGGCTAAAGGTGCTCATTTGATCACTTACTGCAGCAATTCACTGAGCTGCGCTGTCCTTTTTGCTTGCAATTGTGTGAACACATGGCCAGAAGCATTTTGGTCCTGCACCTTGTTTCAGGAGCCTTCTGCAGACATTTCTTCTTGCACTGTACCCAGTCTTTATTGAACCTTCCCTGGCTGGAGCTGAACCCATTTAACTTGCTCAGGTCAGCCCAATAAATTACAGGGATGTTTCTGACAGCTCAGAAGAACGCATGTGGGAAATGTTCCCTTTGGAAGCCATCAGTAGGAAGTATCCCAGACACACAGATGGAGAGCATGTGTCCACTGAAATCAAATGGAGCTTGCTCAGTGCACCCAGAATAAAACATTCAGCCTTTTAGTAGTGGAAGGCTGTTAAAAGAGCTTGGTGATGACACTTGTGCAACCCAATACCTCCACTGATGATATACACTTATTTCAACCACCTAATGAAATTGGGTGGGTTTATTACTTTATTACTTTCTTGAATTCAAAAGCATATGAAGGAAAAATTAAATGACCATTTTCTCCATGGCTGAGCCTCTGTTTTCAATTGGTATCCTCTTTCATTCATTTTCTTCATGTTTAAATACTGTTCTACCTCCCTACACTGGCAAAGTTTGAACAAATATACAACCCACCAAAACTTAGAAAAAGAGTTTCCAGTCTAATCTTATTGAATCCAGTGAAAAGCCATCTAATGGAAAGATTCAGGAAATCTCTTAAGAATGGTCATATATCTGTCCTTATTCAGAAGTCCTTTAAGAATGTGCTTAGTTCCACTTCACTGGGAATCAAGCACATGTTAAAATTCTTCCCTTTAGGAAGTTCCCCTTGGTCCACCATCTGCCAGCAGATGATTGGTGTCTCCATCCCTCAGCCACACAGAACCAAGTTTTGCTATGGCAGATGCCAAACCACTAATTCAGCAGTGGTGGACAGCTCAATGACAGGAGCCTGGACACCTATTTTTTTAAAATTCAAACCCTCTGAATGTCAGGGGTCTGCAAGTTTACTCCAAAATCACATATCAGCAAAAGGAAAAAAAAAAAATCTTGAAATGTTGAATAGGTCCCTTCCAACCCCTATTCTGTAATTCTGTGAATACCAAGGAGGCAGTACGGGATGGGAAAACTGATTTTTTTTTCTTGTTTGTCATCTTTGTTGTTCATAAATGTGGAGTGCTCCAGAAAATAAGCATACTTAGGGTTTGCCACAGCCATAGATCTCTGCTCTCTCATGATAATGAGATAAATTCTCACTATGTTCCAATTGCACAGTAGAGGGAAACTGAGGAATTGTATGGAACATCTGCTGCTGTGCATCCTGACTTGTCTGAGAAGTGTTTAAGCCCAGGAGAAGATAAATGATTCAAAGTTCCTGTTATCCTGAGCTGACACACCTTGCTCTCTTAGACCTTTATTTTCAGAGCCACATGTCAATCTTCATTTCCTATTGTACCTGTAGTACCTCAGATTGGTGTTTTGGGCCATTCTTGCACTCAAAGGTGAAAATCTGAAATGAACCATTCCTGGACAAAACTTTCAAGTATCTAGATACAAGGGAGATGCTGAATTTTTCCAGCCTAGCAAGACCTGGTTATTTTTTCCCACCTACACACCTCAGAGAACGAGTAAACCCATCATTATCCATGTAATTGCACATATTTCAGCAATAAAGTATTTAATGCACTGCTGCAGAAACAAGAATCTTATAGTGTTAAAATCAGTTTGTTACAGAAGGAGCTGGCAGTCTGCCTTGCCCATTGAAACAACAAATTGACACCAGTTATACCCTCAAACGAATGAATCAAGCAGCCAAGGGTTCTCAGAGGTCTGAGTGCAAGCTGAAGCTGTGAAATGGCATGTGGAAAGGTTACCAAATAATATATATTGAAAAAAAAATTAAAATAATCAACATCTTGTAGCCTTTAGCAATATTTTGAGAAAATATTATTCTCGTCCACCTACAAACTTTATGGAGATATTTCAGAAGCTGGAGGAGAACTTATTAATGGAAGTGGATGGCCCACAGGGCTCCTGCAGACAGGAAGAACTTATTTTTCTAAAATACACTGAATTAAATCCATATAGGAGAAATGTCAAGTCTCTATTCTTCAGTGCCTGTCCTTGAAATCTCCAAATTAGGACTCTACAGGTGACTGAGGTTAGCAAGTCTGCAACAGAGAAAAAAGACAAGACAGATTGAACAGACTGAACAATGACCACAAATCTAGACCAATTCTATTGATTATTCACATGGATAAGAATTAAATTGTCTTTCTCAATATCTGCAGTAATTCAGTTTGGAAAAATTATGGACAGTGTCCTAGGCAAAGAGCCAAATGTCCCAAGACTGTTCCTTGTAAGCCCTTAGTCTTCACTTTTCTCACTTCACATCTCTGGCTTCCCCTACTTCATAGTTCAATAGGCACAGCCTCACTTGCTCCTTCGGGTGTGAGAATCTGGCACCATCAAGGCTCTTGATGAAACCAAAAGAAGGAAAGTTTAATTAACCTGGGCAAGCCTGCAAATTCATGGCCAGTCCTTCCCATGGGATGTGACCTGTGCCTTCCACTCACTCCTTCCCAGTGGAAAGGAGACACTGAAGACCTCAAAGATGAATCTCTTCTGCATATGGTGGATTTGAAATGCTCTTAAAAATTCAGATATGAAATCCTCTCCCTAGGCACAAGCTGAGACATGGTAATGTGTCTTGTGTGTTCTCTGCTGCTGCAGATGACAGCTTAAATACTGTCCTCTAGGGCTCTTGCTGAGGTTTAGGCTGGTGTGTTTTATTTCCCCTTCACTGAAGGTTAACAGGGGAGTCAGGGCTGTCCTCTGTGCCTCAGATTACTTGCTGTCACTTTGGGAGATGCAGCTGCTCCACTGATTGTTACTACTGGACATGATCACTGGATTTCACCAGTATCTTAGCCAAGATCTGACTGGATCTTGACTTGAGGGACTTTCCATGCATTGCAAGGGAACCTACAGAAATATCTGACAAAGATAGACCTGGCAGATAAAACTCACAGCTCCAATAACCATGGGCTCTCTACCTGGCTCTGAGGAGTTACCTCCCTTATCATTTCTGTCCCTTTAGCTCCTTCCCTATACATCTTCTCTCTACAAGTGCCTGATACCTTTTCTTTCAGAAATGGCCTGTGATATTCAGTAAAGCAAGTGTAGCCCATTTTTGTTCGACTTTGAATTGATGCTTCCATTTCAGACGTGGGGGACAGGGCTTGTGTACACAAACACTTGCTTAATTTTTCCAGCTGTACTGTATGATCTAACAGAAGTGAACGCCTCATTCTGCTTATCTCACCCTGTCCTAGGGATAGTCACACTGACAGAGCTGTTGTACGAGGACAAAATGTGCAGCTGTAACAAGCAAAACTCTCTGGTTGTTGGAGATTCTGTCTCAGTGACTTATTGCCAAGCTTGTGTAGCAATCAAAAACTAATCCTTTAATGTCTGTATACAATTTGCAAGATAAAGTGATTAGAGACTCTTTGACTGTCGGACCACAGGTTGGAGAAGGGCTTCAAGAATGCAGTTAGTCTGGTTGTCCAGTATCTGTTAATTCCCCACAGTCTGACTGTCCCATCTTTAAAGCCCTTTGGTGACAGAATATAAGCGGCCTGCTCAAACAACCCAGATAAGTCCATCTTTGTCTTTTTCCTTAGAAAGACTATTTTTACCTGAAAAGATGTGTGGAAATCTTTTTTGACCTCATTTAAACCAACAGCTTGTCGTAGTCACAGCTAGAGTTCTCAACAAATGTGCGATTGTCTGAAATGTCTCTACACTCCACTTGTTTAATGCTTTGTGCTTCTTGGTACATTAAGCAGTCATTTTCTTGCAAAAAAAATTTATTAGGAGAAAGAAGTGTTACCCATGTGGAAGCTGAACCAGTGATTCCAGGCTGGGAGATCAGTATCTCATGCAAGAGGCCGCTCATATACAATGTATAACTTGGATTAGAAAAATCTGTTGAAATTCTCTCTCTGCCAAACTCTCTTCAATGAAAGCTACACTCTTGGAAAAATTTTTATGTTTAGTAGTTGAGGAAAACTTATGTCATCATTGGAGGGAATCAGTTTGGTGCATCTTAGCAGAGGGAGCAGGACAGTACAATACACTGGATGGATGGATTGAATGAATGTTGACAATATAAATTGGACACCCATAGGGATATCCTTCCTTTTAAAGCTGCATAAGTGAGAAAAGGTGATCTGCACATTTCTACAATCAGGGAATGTTGTCTGTTTCCCAATTCTGGCGCCAACTTTGCATTTAAATTCCAACCATATTGTTACAGTCCATTAATTTTTGTAGACTGAAGCTGTTGCAGTGCCACACAGGGAAAATATGTAGCACAGATGTGTTTGCTGTTATGAATTTTTCCGTGTTTTTTTAAATGTTTTTTAGAAATAGCTGTAAAATAAAATAATAAAAGCACTCCAAACAATTCATACATGGACTAAAATTAAATCCACATCACTCTGGCTGGTTGCAGAGCTACAGTGCTAAAGCTGGGAACACTCCTTACACCTATTTGCAGTGTAATTAGAGTTCATTTGAAGTCTGATGGAATTTCATTTCTATTCTGAAGGACATCTGTTGCAATAAATTTGTTTCTTGGACCAAAGAAAAGTTATTCAAAAAATTAATAGCAAAGGGCAGCAAATGCTGCAAGCATCTGAGAGGGGTCTAGCTTGCTCAGCTTTTTATGGATGGAAAAAAACTGCCATCAAAAGCAGATCTAGAGCATTTGCTCAGGGGAACTTGTCCCATAATGCATTTAGCTTGTTGCAGTTATTTTTTCTCTCTGTGTCACTAATTTTGAACAGCAGGATAAAGGCAGTTGGAGGACACTGCCACAGCAGGCACAGAAATACTTGTCAGAATAATTCTCTGCATTAGGAGGGTGAGCTAAAAAGGCACAGGGCCAAACCTGGCTTGCATTAATGCCCCTGTTACTATATTACTTATAGGAAAATACCAATAATGCTTGAATGTGGTCCTCCTGTGCCCTGTGTACCAGCAAACCCGAAAGAGTTGCTGTTTGCAGCAATGACACTGCAAATTAGCCACTCCTCGCCATTCTTTTACCTTTTGAGTTTGTTGCATAAAGAAGTGATTTCCTTTAGGTTCCCTCCAGATCTGGAGTGTCATTATTGTTTTATGTGACTATAGTATATATATCAAGTTTTACCTTTTTTTAAGAAGAGAAAGATTATAACCTAATGAAAAACCCTTTGTAATTTTCTATTCATTCCTTCATCCAAAAGGATATTTTTATATCCCCAAAGGGTAAATTAAATATTCGTCACAGGCATACATGAAATCTATATATACACCATACAGACACCTATGTACATGCTTACAGCAAGCAAATACCTCCATGTTCATAATTGCCAATTAGCATTGAATTAGCACAAGAAACAGAAAATTAGATTTTAATGCCAGCCACCTGATAGCTATACAAGTTTAATATTGCATTGCACCTCACCACAGACAGCAGGTAGCTTTATTGCACCAAAAGAAAGAGAGACACGATTGCAAATTCCATGGTGTTTGTAACATCCCTTCCATATGGCTTCATGCCTTTTTTTTGGTAGGGCTTTATTCAACTCAGCTTGGCAAGTGCGGTCGTCATGGTCCTGTTGACTTAATAAGGTGATGACAATTTGCATCTGCAGAGGATGAATCCCAGGAGAAAGAGAAATTTCCTTTGGAGAAAAGTGCTAGCGTGGCTAGAGTTTATCAGGAAAACCTGCACAAGCAAGTGAAGGCCCTAACAAGATGCACATACTGCATTGATTTTCTGCTTCACTGAGAGAAGGGAGTGACTACACCAAATACAATTTCTTCTACAGTATGTGGAACATACTTAGCTGTGTCATCAGGAGTAATTTTTAAGAAAATGAAGACTTTACCATAGCTATTAAAAATGTAGCAATAAAGCAAAAAATCTTATGAGGTGGTGACATAAGTGGTCATAATTCATTTTTATGAGAAAACAATATAGTGAAGACTGAGCCAGACTCTTCCTAGAGGTGCACAGTGGGCAAGAGGCCATGGAGACAACTCACAAAAGTAGAACTTCCAGGTATTAGGAATAAATCTCCCAGTGAATGTAGTCAGCTATTTGAGCAATTTTCCCAGTGAAGTTGTGCAATGTCTGTCCCTGAGGATATTCAAAACTCAGCTGGAATAAGTCCTGAGCAACCTGACCTAAGCTGGCTCTTTTTTTAGCAAGTGGTCAGAATATGTGATTTTCAAAAGTCTCTTTTAACATACATCATTCTTCTTCCACAACTCTGTGATGAGATTTACTTAATTCACAGGAATGATACTTAATGCTGTTTTCCCTGTTCCTAAACAGACTTCTCTGACAGAGACAGGAAAGCCACAGAAATTCTCAGTTTTAATTTTCTTACGTGAAAAATGGAAACTAAAGGATTTGTCTAATCACAGTGTCATTTATGTAGTGTGGACCATCATTGCCTGCCAAGTGCTTCAGGTACTTAGAGGACTGATTTAAACACATTATGAATAGCCATTAAATAGTGAGAGAAACACTTGAACTTGTTTTTAGAAATCATATATGTCCTGCCCATTGGCAACTGGGTTATAATTCCTGAAGATGTCCTTTCAAGCATTGCCTAGAGAACTGGGACAAGCTCTGGGTTGCCTGTGATTCATCTGTGAAGACTGTGTTCTCCAAAAGAGTTGACTTTCATGCATGCCTTCACATGCCCCATTACATCAAGCCTGCTTGAAATCTGGTCTAAAGTTTTCAGGTGCCAAATGAAGGCAAGGCAGATCCTTAGACAAATAAGGAAATTCCCACTATTTGTAGTACATAACTAATATCTAAGTAGGCTCATTTTATTTCTGGTCATTGACTGAAGAAATACCTTAAAATCTGATGATGGGTAGGTGACCAACAATGAATCCCAAATAAGCAGCAGAGGAGAATGAAGAAAGACTGAGTTAGACATAACTACCCAGTCTCACTTCTACAGAGCAGGTATTTGCACAGGCTGAAGTTCACCTCACTCCAGAAGAGGCATGGAGAGCACTTGAGAACTATTTAGATCCTTAAAATAGGACTTAAGTGGGACTTAAGGGCTGTTCCAGCCATCTGTGTGGATGAGAAAGCCACCTACAAAGAGCAGCACGGCCCAGACAAAGACCTGTTCATGGGAGAGCTCTCAGATAATGAGTAACAAGAGGTTTGAAGGCAGCTGAGATGTATAACTGACCAGAACAGGAAAGAGATGCTCAATGCTTTAGCGTGGCTCTTGCCTGTTGTACGTGTGGTGGGGGGAGTGTTTGCATGTATACAGGCACAAGAAAACACTTATAAAGCATACACACACACTAAGTGATTATTGTGATGTCCTTAGCATGCTTGGGAAGGCTGAATGAAAATAATGTCAGACTTGTTCTGTATTCAGCTATGGAGAACAAGAAATGCTGCTGTTAATAAAGGCAGATTTGGCAGCTGCGGAGCCTTGGCAAGGGTACAGAGTTCCTTCGTGTGCTACTGAATAGCTCCAGCTGTGCACAGCTTGAAATGTATCTTGAAAGCACTGAAAGACAGCTGTCCTGCTCACTGCCCTACTTGCCTGGCTGAGAGAGGATGAGGACGCTTTTAATTGTAAGTTAATGTGGTACTTTGGGTTGTTCCCCTGCCCGCTCTCCCTTTCCCTGGTGCAATAACCTAAACCAAAGACGTGTCCATGGGACAGCCAGCAGGTAGGGGTGACACAAGTCAGCCCAATGTAGGAGAGTGGTACTGCAGATTCGATCTAGGTCCTGCTGTTGGCAGAGAGAGAGAGAGATGACTGCCAGTGGCATGCTGTGCACTAAGGCAGGGTTTTGATACTCACTTAGCTCAGTCAATTATTGGGATCTTCTGTTCTACTCCTCCAGGGGGATAAGACAAACTTTTTTCCTTTTTTGTACCGTATTTAAAATGAAGTGAGCAAGGTCGGAGAAAAATGAAAGTGCGCTGCAGTGCTTTATGTCCCAGTGGAGGAAGGTCCTCTGCCTCCTGCAAAAATGTCAGCAATATATCAGGGAAGAGATCTGAGGAGTGATGGCTATGTCCTCCACTCTAGCAGAAAAGCCTAGAGCCCTCTCTGCCATGATCTTTAGAGTGTGCTCGTCTCTACAAGAAATTGAGTCAGCAGGATTAACTATACAATTACATTAAATACAAATGCAGTTGTCAAGAGGATAAAATAGTGCTCAACACTTGCTATGTCAAGTGGCAAGTATTTTGGTTTTTTCTCATTATTACAGCTTCTGACCATCAGAGTGGGGACAGCTCCATTTCTCACTGGCATCCCATCATCCAGGCCCACAGTGCAACATGTTTTCCTCTGTTCTCTCCAGGGAGATGCTGCTGAGAAACCTCAGTGTTATGATGGCTAAAGTCTTCTTCCAACTTCCAGGTGCGAGCTTATTTACAACCAGTTCCTACTCTTTTTCTCTTGTGCCAATGCTTGAAACAGCTTTTCTTCCTTCAGGTGTTTCCCTGAAACCCTTTGTCCAGGTGAATGGATATGTGGGCATGTGTGTATGTGCACACACACTGTGAAAACTCTACAGAGAGCTACAGACACCTTCATTTCTCCACACAAAGCAAAGCTGAGGAATGTCTGCCCAGTTAGACCTTCTTCTCCTGCTTTTGAAATCCATGAAATGTTTTCCATAGAGAAAACCCATGTTCTGGTGCCTTGGAGAGCCCTTGTTAAAGCACTGCAGCTACTTCACATTTTGGAGTCACCATCTTGGTGCCATGAGCCAAGCAGGACAGTCTGGACAGCTTTAAAGGAGTGCCAAGAGACTCTGCATTGACTGCACTGACTCAAGTGCTTTGTTTTGCCTATATCCAAGGTGGGAAATTTTGGTCATGTTTTACATTACCATCTAAAATTGATTTTTCCAACAGGAAAAAAAGTGTCAGTGTCAACAAGCTGAAAGAAAAAAAGAAGAAAGCTAATTTTCCAAAATGTACAATAAAAAATTTTTTTCTTTCTTTTCTTCTTGCTCACTGAACACCAGGATAACAGCAAATATGTTGTTGCATTCAGGGCTATCCTTTCAGTTGACCTGTAGGGTCAATAAAAAAGTAGGGTTTGTTTGGGGTGGCAGGTAGATGGAGAGATGTCATGGGACTGGGCAAGGGATGCACTGGCTAGAATATAAAATAAAGAGTTAAATCCTGGGGAATAGGCCAGCTTAATTAGAATTCTAGTGGGGTTATAAAAATATGCATTAACATGTTGTCCCTTAAGCATTGGGACTTAGGGAATATTTCTTGGGCTTCCTGTGGCTCCCTTCCATGTGGACTCTCTCACACTGAATAACTGTGCTGAACTCATATTGTGACCTTTTCCACTAACTTGGTCTCTGTCCTGTACCCCACTGCTAATTTTCCTAAATATTTTAAAACATAATACTGTGATGCCTTTTCCCTTCATTCAAACTACATTGGAACCAGCCAACAGTCTCAATAATTATTAAATGGGGATAAACCTGAGAGACAAACAAACAACCAGAGCACAGCTGCATAATACTCATTTCCTCAGGAAATGAAGCAAAATATTACAAAGTCCATTTATTAAAGCTATGTAATAATTTAATAAAAAGAATGTCAGTGTTCCCCCGTTGAGATCTTACTTGGCTTTTAGGCTGCCCTTTTTGTCTTTCTTTCACCCTCCTCTGAAGATTAAAAGCTGGATTGTAGCTGGAGATGAGACATACAGATTGCCTGAAAGTGTCAAGCCATACCAAGCCAAGCCTGAGGATCACATGCACCTGGTTAAACTCACTGCCAGGTGCTGGGTCTGGGAGGAATTGCTTCCCTTCCTCTGCAGAGTGGATGATTGTCCTCTTCCCAGTCTCATCTGTGAGTTTTTATTGAGGGAATTCCCTGACACTGCCAGAGGTAAACACATCTCTCTTGTTCCCCTGTGGCATGTCACCTCTCCAGAGACTGGAGGAAACCCAACACTGAAGCTCTGCAATTTTTGGTATTTATTAGCACAGACCTGATGGACCTACTGTGTCTTGCAAATCACCTGCAGTGGCAAAATGGGGACGTGGTGACTCAGATGGGTCCCTTCAGAGACACAGCTCTTGTGAGTTTTGGTGGGGGTTTTACAGTTCTGCCCATGGCTTGTCCCCTCACTCTCTAAACTGAATGATGGCAAAGCACAGGCTCAGACTTCACCAGCAACTGCCAGGGACTTCCCTCAGCTGGTAATTTAAACCAGGTGACTGATTTTTGGAGAGAAGAGACTTTAGCCTCATAAAATTTATTATGAGGATTAAATTAGTGATCTTTAACTTTTTAAATTAATTATATTTTGTTACCTCATTATATCAGCTCCACATCTTTTGAGATGCATTTAGTTGTATGCTACTATTTACTAATACTTCTTCTTAATGATTTAAATTGCAGCTATGCTCAAGATGTGTGAGATGCTTTCTAGAAATAGAAGCAGGTCCTGCATGAAAAGGCTTGTTCTGAAATAGATGAAGCATATAAACATCTTGCTATATGAGACATATATATATATATAATCTAAATATATATAAATAGCAGTAATTCATAACATGCTACAGGAGCTATAACAGCATCATCAAACACAGGCAATGCTTTTAATCCATTTGATGCTCTAGCAGGAACCAGACCATCATTTGACAATTTAGATATTTATTGTCTGATGTGGCACATGAACCTGTTTCTGCACAGAAATCCAACTTAATGGGAGGGGCACCCCCAACATGAATGGAGGATGGACATGGCTGTTTATGTCCAGCTGCAGATGCATGAGAAGTCATTCATACAGCTGGTCACATTTTGCTGGTTACCTGTCTTACAGGAGCTTCCAAGGTGGTGATGTTGCATAAAGATAAGACTATGGGGTCCCTGGCAACCTGCAGACAATTCCTTTGCTGAGAAAAATCCACCTACTTTAGCACAAAAGTGGCATTTGGTACTCTCAGCAAGTTATCTAAAACCTCTGTTTTATGGTAACATTTCACCTTTCTAGTCTGTGAAAGCTGGAAACTCAAATTTTCACTAGCATTTATTGGAGTTGCTGAAAGGACTGAATAGTATTTTCCAGCATTCAGAAAATATAGTGATTTGCTGAGCAGTCTTAACTTTGAAATGAGCTCCAGCTGAGCAGAAGGAAGTGATGTGTTATCTGGGACACCCAGAGCAGATGTCCACCCTGCACAGTAATACGCCAGTGTGCACTCACAGCCTCTTCCTGTCCCCTAAGGAGCACTGTACACACTGTAAGTGTCCCTGTAGCATCTCTAAAACAGAGAGGAGAGGATCCAACTTAGCTGCTTTAGTGCTCAAACTTCTCAGTTCAGGCCTGAGAACCAAGGTGCATGTGGTGGCAGCACAGTTGTCCTCTCTGGCTTACAGACACACGGAAAGGTCAGTGTTTAGAGGAAAGGAGGATGTGGTTATCTCATGTAGGAGACTAAAGTTTGGTGGGGTGCAGCTGTGACTGGTTTTTCTGAGTCTCTCCAAAAAAGGAGGAGAGATATTTGTTCTTCCAGACCTTCCTTTAGAGGTGAAGCTTAAATCAGATACTCTGAAACACCCTGGAAGAAGGAGCTCAGCCTATTCATCCAAATTCAGAGGAGAGCAAGTACCACGAACATCCCCCAGAAGGAATGACCTGGAGCATGTCCAGAGTCACAAAGCAGTTTGTGGCTGGGTTCCATGGCAGCCTTGACCCTCTCCCATGGGGTCAGTGTGTTACAGACAGCAGCCTATGCAAAAATGTTTTAGTGGAGACAATTGGACACTTAGTGGGGACAAACTGGAGAAATGAATAACCTCCCCATAGAGACAAATGCCCCACATTCAGGGGAGGACAGTAAAAAGAGAACTTTCACCTCATTTATAAAGCCCAATTAGTCTCCAAAGTACAAATACTAGGAAACTGTGAAGGAGTCCAAATAAAAGATAAATGCCTTCAATCTTTAAATTCATTCATAGGCTATGTCTCAGCATTTTTCTTCAGGTCTCACATTCTTGAAAGCTTGCCAGCTCTTTTCCAAGCCTCTTAATCATTTGGACTAATAAAAATATTATCTCTTTGTATAAACCATGGTTTTCTTGTATACTGAGACTATCACAGCTACAACATCCATCTATATAATCTGCATGACTCCTCAGTTCACTGATGTAACCAGGGACTGGGTTTTTGTCCTTTACAAAAGCTCTTTTCAGCCTCTAGATTTGTAACCCCTCAACCACAGAAGAAGGACTGGCAGGAGCCAAACCCACACCTGTGTAAAGGCAGAACACGCCTTTGTCACTGTGCTCACCCCTTTCACTGCACAAGCAGGTGGCTCAGGATGTAAAGATATATGTCATCAGCACAGCTTAAACACATGTCGGTGTAGAAACAAGCTCTAACAGAGTTGAAAGGTATTAGCAAATTCAAGTGATTTGGCATTACTCCTTTCCAGCTCCCTGGAGCTTCCCGAACTAAGCCAGTAGAAAATGTGTAATTCCACACAATTCAGCACAGCCATGAAGCAAAGGAGAAAATCTAGGTCTGTAACTGACTTATTACTAAGACCCATGGCTTTGGCAAGAATGGACCTGCTTTGAAATTTGAAGACCAAACACAAACTTCTAAATAAGCAAGCTTCATGTTTGATTATTTATATCAGCGCAAAAGAAAGCATCAGGTGGACTTGGGGGTTTGGTTTGGTTTGGTTTTTTTAATGTCAGGCAACAAAGACCTGATTTGTCTTGATAAGTTTGGAACATCCTAGAGATCCAACCTGATTCAGAGCTCTTAGCACTTCCCAAACCAGCATGAAAACACTGTCCCAGTCCCAAACCCTTAGAGAAGCAGTACTGCCAAAAGCCTTGGAGATGGAGGAGACAAGGAAATGCACCCCACATCAACATCCAAATGTGAATATAACCAGAGTGACTGGCAGGTCTGTGGTGGAGAATCTCTGACTGGGCAAACAAGAGCCTGCTTCCCCTCTGGACCCATGAGCTCTTTGAAACCTCACAAGTCTGAGCAGCTTTTCTGGCCTTTCCATCTCTCAGTCCACCTGCTACCTCTTCAGAGCAGTGGGACCTCAGCTCCACCTAACCCAGGAAAATAAACCTCTTGCTGGACAACATATCTGCTAAGAATTATACAGATGGGAACCAAAGCAAAGATGGCAGAAGGTGTGATCCAGACAAAGAACCATTGTCAGCGTAAGATGATTCTGCATTTCAAGTTCTTCACTGTTCTGGTTGCTTAGGAGTCTTTATCAGGTAGTTTCACACTGTGTTTATTTGGAAGAAACACAGGAAAGCTAGAACATATGTTCTGAGATGGCAGCAAGGTCTCTGTGCATTTACTCCATAGCCACCTCTTTCATGATGCCAGAAAATCGTGACCTCATGAAAAACTTTGTGAAGTATGCAGTCAGCCAGGAGCCAGTAATAGTAGTGGTGTCTAAACCACCAAAAAAAGGACCATTCAAGACAGGGAGAACTGATATTGCTTGTAAAGAAGTCATATTAAGCCAATTCATAAACATAGACATTCTTACTAAAGTGCCTAAACTAACACATCTTGCTATTTCCAGCATTCCAGTACAGCACATATATCCTAAACCACAAGGCAGAAAGGATGGGGTTTCTAACCTCATCGGCAGCATGTTTTTTATAATACCATGCAGTTCATTAAAAGCTTGGCATGCATTGCTGGATTCATTTATATCCATTAGAGAAGACCAGATGAGCTTGACAGTTTTATTTTCACTTGGAGATCTCTCAGTACAGCACGCTGCCCTGATGGCATCAGGCCCCGGTGACAACTGAAGTATTGCTCACAGAGAGGAATCAGAAGGACAATTGACCACAATGGAATGAAAGGAGTGGTGTAAAATTGCATGGAATTTGCACAGAAAGAATGTGCAACCTAAAGCTACAAATTATCTGTTGGCCCAGAGGAGATGAAAGATGATGCTTCACAAATTTTCAGCTACCTTTGGATTGAGCTTTGAAAATAAGGATCCTGCTTGTGTTTCCAGGATTTCCAGTGAAAATTTTTCAGACTCCCATGGTGCTCCTGGTTTGCACTAGGAGAAGCACATTCTGTTTTTTTCTTTTCCTTTTGACTGCAGCCTCCTGTGACTTCATATAGAAACAGCTTAAGTGCTGGATTGCTCAGCTCTGTGACTTTATTTCTCTTATCTGTAATTTAATTCTGAGGCATTCAGGAATCCTTGACATGCCTTCTGATATGCTGGAATAGAGAGAAGAATGCAAAATCAACATTCTTAGTTACTGCCGTTTCCATGGGAAGAGGGGTACTATGTTTTTGGGGAGAATACAGACAATTAAAAGGGATGCATTAAAAAAGTGACTCTAAAGGCATTTATAAAGGGACAAGGTCTTGATGATGTACTTCCACTGGGCCATGCCTTGCATTTCTCCAGGCATCCCCACAGATTCCAGTGGGAGTCAGTGGAATAATGTCTCTTTAATTAAAGTATCAGAACCTGGTAATTTAGGCTTAGTCTGTGGTTGTTACATTTGTTACTTAAATCAAGAAGACTCTTAGCTAGACTGGGACCTTTATTAAGTATGGAGTTAAGTTTTCTCTCTAATTTTAGAGTCTTCTGCTCTCCATTCTCATTCCAAGAGAACAGTGTTAAATAAATGTATTTTGCATGACAGAGATGCTGATGAACAGGCTCTTCAGTCGGGCTAAAAGCAGAAAATAAATCAGATTCTGATATAAAAGCACTTCATTGAAGTGAAGTTGAGAGAGATATATAAATTTCTGCTCACTGTAGTTCATCCCCTGTGATTGCAATTTTCTTAGGGTAAGTGATTTCCTGTGTTCATTACTGTGAACTATGAACTATCTGTCTATTGACTTCAGCAGTTTGATTCTGCCTTCTTACTTTTAAAAATATACATTTTAGGTAGACTTTAACACTTTAGATGTGATAGGATTGCTGCAATTGTGTTCCTATAGTCTACTGCCGGGAAATGATCAATCCATTTTAAAATAGGCCTAATTTTTTTATCAAATCAATTTTTAAGGACTTCTGTTGCTGCATACTCCACAACAATTCTGAGATAAATACTAATAAATCTAGTTACCTTGTGGAAGTGGAGTGATATGGGATTATGCCTTTAAAAGTCATGAATCTTCCTGGGGTTTTGTCCACTTTTAAAAGCTCTCATCAATTTTCAGGTTTCAACCTGGCTTTTCCAAAAGTATTATGCATCCTCAACTCATGTTCATTATCTTGAAAATGTTGCTGTTGCTCTCCTAGAGGTTTTTCCCATAAAACCACAGGCAAATTCAAAGCTCCCTTTTGCCTTTGATAGAGCATGTTGGTTAGCAGGCAGGACAGGGACTAAGATATTTTTAGCAATGAGTAAAAAACAAAACTAGTCCAGAAAAACTCACTCCAGCATGACTGCACAAGCTACAGTGACTACCATCGTGTCTGGAGTCCAGTGGGCAGTGGATAGGGATAAAAAGCCAATATTTTCTCTTTTTTTTCCCCCCCACTTCTGCTCTTTCATCCATTCTCTATAAAGTTTTTTGTACACTGGGAACTCAGTCACCATAGGGGTTAACTCAGCTTAGTGGCTAAAAAACTACACTTACTCTAAACTACATCTTGAGTCATTCACAGACAAAAGTAAACTGGGACATAAGGACTGAGATTGTATCAGCAAAACCAAGACTGAACCAGCATATCTGTTGATCCAAATTTCGGGCAGTTCCAGAAGCCCAGAAGGAGCCTCATGACTTCCAATAGCTCTGGACTAGCCAGGGCATACTGAAATGTTGGCAGGGAAGGTCCAGTCTGTACCTAACTGGCAGTGTTAGACACTTCAGAGGATCAGCATCAAAGGCACATCTCCCCAAGCTTTTCTTTGGCATCAAGAACTGTGAAAGTTCTCTTTGTAATCTGTGTTTTTATAAAGCCGCCTCTGCCCAAAGAGCCCTAAAATACTTTCCAAGCCAAGGCCTCTTTTGGATCTATCTTTTATTGGCATAAATGAAAATTACCCTGATGGTAGATCAGAATCAGCCCTTTGTGTAAACAGCATTCTTGAAACTCAGCCTTCTCTTGGGCAGAAATCAATCAGGCTGCTTGTTTAGCCTTAACCCTCCTGTCGTAAGCAATAAACTTATTGCAGTGGGAATTGAGAGGGTGCATCCAGAATCCACTTTGTGTTTGATGCTCTTGGGTTGATGAGGTAAAATTCCTCAGGACAGGAATGGCCTCTTAGAGGAGGTCAGAAATTGCAAATATCAGAAATGCAGTACAGCAAGGGGATGTCAATGCCAGAGTCTGCCCCTGGTTTTAATGCAGATGACCTTGTGAAGTCACACCTTGCCACAGAGGTAATGAAGCAGTCAGGCATTTTCTCACAGAGATGCAGACTCCAGTATCAAGACTTGTGTCTCCTGACCATAGACTTACATTCTCCATTTACATTCCTTTCAGAGAAGCTCACATGTCCACAGGGTTGCATTGACATCCAATTTGAAAATCCTTGGCTGAAATCACCAGCTTGTAGCACAGCTGGGGCTTCTAAACACTGCTGTGATGAAGAACAAAAATAATTTCTAGAGAGAAAGAAGAAGAATTATTGATAACCAGGTGACATGGCTTCTACTGGACTTTCAAGCATTAGTTTTCACCAGCGTCTGTGTTTGCCTTCATGGTTTCAGCATACTTTCACTTTAAAAGCTATTTGGGGACAAGGACAGTCATCCACTGAAATTTGTCTATACATAACTGCAGATGAAAAAAGCTGGAGAGGAGGAAACAGAAACAGGTAGCAACCTTTTTCGTCTCTCCCTCCTTATTTCACTCTAAGTAGGCCTTAAGTTTCTCAGTAGAAAACTCTTCCCATATCCTGGGGCATCATCATGTTTCATTTTAATTCATTGGCATTTGTTAGCCAAGGTAGAAAAAAGAGCTGGAGTGCATGTGCATGTGTAGGGGGATGTGAAAACAAAATAAACAAACTAAGGCAACTCTGAGGAACAAAATAAACAAACAAATAAATATTTGCCTTCAAAGCAGGAACATTATTGAGTTTGCTCTGACTTCCTTGTGGGATGTTGGATTTTGCACTATAAAAATACAACACATGGAAAGCATCGAGAAAAACAGGATCCCAACCTGGGTTCACATTCTTCTTCCCCTTTAAACCCTTCAAGTAAAATGTCCCTACCTTGAAAGCATAGAGCACATTCTGAGGTCCTTATTGGAAAGCTCATATCTCCCTTGCCTTCTCCCCAAAAGGGTTGCTACAATAAATAATGATGTGCTGTAAATAAATCCAGGATTGTTTTCACTGGAAAGATATCTGAGGATCACGGGCAAGAGCAGAACGAATGTGTAGGAGTGTTTCAAACCAGAAGGAAAAGATATGCAGAGTTTTAGCTAACTTGCACCACTAAATCAAAGGCACAGATCTAAAAGGCCCAGCGGGAGCGGTGCGGACAGCAGCAAGAACTCTCCTGGTGTCACTGGTGTCACTCCCACCAGTTCCTTCATTAGCAGCCTCCCCTCCTGATGCCTGAGTGTCGGTACACGAGGATCCAGCCAGAGCTGTCGGGGCTGGCTCTTGCTGAGCAGCAGAGATGGGTTTTGATCGTGCGGCTGCAGCCAGGCAGCTCGGCTGCGGTGTCAGACGGCCCCTGGAGAGGCTGGGCTGACGCCTCGCAGCCCACTCAGACGGAGCCACATTCCCCCGTGCTGGTGGCAATGACACAGCTACCAGAGGAGCTCATAGCAAGCAGCATCTGAAAGTAATAAAGCAAAGGAAAACTGCGGGGAGGCGTGAGCTGCAGGAGCCTGGGTGGGAGCCGCCGAGGCGTTTGGTTGTATGGAGAGAATTCATTAGCGGCCGTTTTTATACTGAAAGACATTCCAGCCTTGGAGATAAAGTTCCTGTTGAGATATTTCCTTGTCATTCACTGCTTTTAATCCCTAATTTTAATTTCTATTTGACTGCTCTCAGACACCAGACTCATCTCTTCCCCCTCTTACCAAATGACTTTGCAATAGCAAACTTGTTGGGAAAAAAGAGTTTGTACCACTACGATGAACATTCACTGCCCCTCCAAATATCTCCATTTCTGTAGCAAAGAGACATTTCCCTCCTCCAATGCAGAGCCAGTCCTCAGAACAGTTTTGCAGGGCAGAGGCTCATCACACACCCTGGAAATGTCCTGTGAGGGCAGCAGGACTGGTACCCATTCCCATGGTAAAACTGCCCGGAAAGCAGACCCTGGAAATGTGCTTAAGCCTAGATTGCTTAAACTTAACTCAGGAAAGTCTCTTTAGTCAATTTTTAGTTAATTAATGTATCATACTTTTGATTGCACTGAGATCACTCTGCAAGCCTTCCTTGGAGTCTGATTTACAGGAGAATTGCAACCTGAAATATTTAATACAGACATCTGGGCTTCTGGAATAAGAGGGGATCGGATCACAAAGTCCAGTATTTCTAAAAAGGCCATCAAATGATTGGACGGAGATGGAGCAGCAGCAACAAAAAAATCCAGGAAGTCTCTGGAAGTTCAAAATCTTGAGAGTGCTGCTGGGATAGCCATCAGTCCTGAAGACATTGGTCTCCCTAATATTTGGCCAAGGGTGTCAAAGGTTTGCTGCCTGTTTTGCTATGCCACTTTCACTTTGCTGCATAGAGCCTCAGACAGGCCCATATGAGCCTAACTCAGGAGATGCTCCAAGGGAATTGTTATTCAAGGGAGTTTGAAGCCTCGGGAAGGATACCAAACCTCTCTTTTTGGAACAGGATTTAACACAGATTGAAAATCTTCCATGCACTTCAAGGTTTTCTGCTTCATTCCCAGAGATGCTTTGCAGGCCTGTCAACCCTGATTAAATCATTCCAAATAATTAAATTGTTTTTGAAAGTGATTTGTCAAATATATATATATATATATAATTTGTAGCTTGCATGATCACAGTAATACATTAAGTTCCTGAAAGTCATTGAGTCCTGCATCAAATTGCCTTCAGTCTAAATGGTTTTATTCTGTTCAATTGGGTTATAAAACCTTGGCCACCTAGTGAATCTGGTAGTGGCTATAAATCTCTGCAGCTGGGAAACTGGAAGGCAGCCCTGCCTACCTTACAATGAGAAGAAACCCTGCTTCCCATTCCAATTCAGCAGTGCCTGCAGAGTATAAAGACCTTTCTGAGCAAAATCCTTCAAAAATAGTAATAAAGAACCGAGGGGAGCCCGGGGAAGAACATATAATTATAGATGTTGTTTGGAGGGCTCTGCTGTATTTTGAAGGACATTTTGAAAGACACAGCAGTGATGGGATGGGATTTTTGCTCTGCAAGATCAGGGTGTATTGACAGTGCCCATGAACACCACTGTACCACCAAGATATATCACTTTGTTGTAGCCACTGCTTGTAAGGCCCTTAGAAACCCAGTGAGCTACAGTGAATGTTGCTGAACATCCATTTCCCAAGGCTATTGAAATAGGATTTTTTTTTTATTTTTGGTGAATGGCCAATGAATAAAACAATCCTGACGGAAGAAAACGAGCCAATTCCTGGCTTCTGTGTTAGGATTGAATAAAGAGGATCAGCTCACACAGTAGGTGAAAAGGATACAATATACTTGTGATAAAGTGGTTGCCTTTTATCCCATTTTCTTTTAATTTCCATGTTGTCAGATTTTTTCCTTCAAATAATTATCATACAACCTTGTATAACTTTGAGGTCAAATTAATAGCTCTGTAGTTACCCAAAACATCTCATTCTCTTCCTGCTTTTCTTATTTAGCCATGGGGCCCAGATCCTATTTACCAGTTACATGAACTACCCATGACTGAATGAATGCATCATTGCTACTGAGCTAGCCAATTCACACCCTTCTCCTTCCAGAATTTGGGGACAGAGTCTATCTGTCCCCAAGTCTCCATTTCTCCTCCTCTGTGGTCATTCCCATTCTTATAGCCTCATCCTCATTTCCTTTCAATTGCAAATTCACCCACCTCCTTAACCAAAAGGAAAGTAGTGCTGTCACAGGCAGCTGAGCCAGTCTGACACTGCACAGGCTGCAAGGGGAAAGAGCTGCCTCTCGTCTCCTTCAGCTCCTCATGGCCTCACTCATCCCTGGCACCAGCCTGGGTACTTGTGGATCAGTTTTCTGAGCTGATTCAACTTGCTAAAAGAGCAGAAAAACTCTCAACATGCTGTTCTGGGGTGGTTTACTATGGGGTTAAGGAGCTGGTGCTAGACATGGGGTGAGGCTTCGTCACCGTGGTGGGGAGATGGGAAAGCACAGCAGAGCCTCTGCTTGCTGGCAGAGATGAGTAATCTTTTAAGCCATCTCACCCTATCACAGAACTGCAACCCGAGGCAAAGCATTTATCCATTTTTGGTGCCATATTTTTGATCTCCATGTTCTTTCTCTCTTATTCCTCCTCCAGCTGAAAAACCGTCTGGTTTTGTTTTTAATTTCCTTTGCAAGGTTCAGCTCAGCTTGACAGTTGGCAATTCTCACAAGCTCTCTATGCTTTCTGACCTCTAAGATATGGCTTTTTTTTGCTGGTTAGATACGGTTTTAGGTCTTGTAACCCTTTGTTCTGCCCAGTCCAAATGTCCTGTTTGAAGTGGATCTTGAATTTGATCCAGGCTGGAGCCTTCCTCTGTTGGTCCCTCTCCTGAGCAAGATACAAGAGCAAAGGGGTTTTTTCACCCTTGCCTGTAAAGTACCCTGCACACAACAGTCCTAGAGCTCTTCAACAAATTTGCCCCTTTGGATCTAAGTGGAAGATCCCGCTTTTAGCACTTTCATTATATTTACATAGATTAATCTCAAGATCACAGGTCCAAAGTCATTATGTTCTCAAGAGATCTCACCATCTACAAAATCAAACGCAAAATCTCATTATCTTGTATTTGTTGCATAACTGAGTGAATAAATGAGTCAGCCCACACTCAGGGCTGTATGGGCCTTTGTTGATAGCATTTATTTTACAGTGCACTTGTGCAGAATTAAAGCTTCCATAATGATACAATTCTCTCTTGTATATGTACTGAACTTATTCCCTCTCTCTGTCTCTCTCTCTGTCTCCCTGTCTCTCTCTCCTTCCATACAGGAAGGTAATCTTAGCTTACAGTCCAGCCTGGGAATCTATAGAAAATTCTTGGAATGACTTAGTCCCAGTGTCTTTAGCCATCTTACCCTATATCACTTGGAACCAAATGGGTTTTGCTCTGCCCATGCAGTTCTTGTGCCTTGGTAGTCTCTCCTACCATCACTGTACAGCATTACTTCTCCCTTTAATCTTTGTTTCTGCCTCTCCTGACCAAAACCTATCCCTCATTACCTGCATTCCAAAACCAATGCCATTCCAAGATCCTTCTATTATCCTTACAACATTCCATGTTACATCCTGCTTTGGGAGTTAAATCCCTCCATTTTATTGCTAATGCCGCTTTAATCAGTAGAAAAGTATTTCAATATTTTTACTGGCCAATATATTCTTTCTACCTGCATCAGACAAAATCTTTTTATTATCAAATTATCTATTTGATTATTCCTTGCCGCAATAATTTTTCTTTTCCACAAAATCCATTTTACTGTCCCACATCCCAGCACACATCATTTTTCCATTATACACTGAATCTGGTCTTCCTCTATGCTGAATCCAGGTGTAAGAATTTCACAGATATCTCCCCAGCTCTCTCCCTCATTTCTCATGAAGTCTTCATACCTGCTAATTTTAATCCTACAATACCACTCTCTCCACTGAGGTGAGAGCAATCCACTGAATATCCTTTTCCTTAGTAATGCCCCATAATCAAATGTTTCAAAATCATCTTTCTTGATGAATATTTGAAGCACTTGCTGACCTCCACATAATGACTTTTATACCCTTTCCAAAGGCTAAAAGATTCATCCAAGACTTTGTATATCTCTCCTAAGTGGGCATAATTATCCTTGATTCCCCCTTTGGGGAATTGTTTTAGCTTCCAAATCCACACTGTTGTTCCCACACTCCTCTGAATATATCTGGCAACATGGGAATTAACTGGCCAAAGTAATTTCTTCTTTCTGGTCATTGAGGGAATCAGGGACCATACTGTGGCTTCTGGAATTAAACTCTCATTTCATCTATGTCTCTTGAGCAGCAAAGTAACATGCTACACACACCTCAGGCTGGAGCTACAGTTATGGTGTTAAGAGGAAAGTTTACTCTGAAGAGCAGAGATCTGGTCTCTAGGTAGCCTCACCCTGGGGTTTGGATTTGGTACCTGCAGGCTGAGTTACTGTGCAAAGTTTCTGCAGTGTTTAATAAAGGCTCTACTGATGCTGCATCTTCTGTCGATGCTCTTTCCTCAAGCAAGTATGTAAAAAACTTGTAGGTGTTGAATATCCATGAGAATCCTTGAAAACTTAGCTGAAAGTGACTATGTGGCTGAACAGTTATTTGGAAAAAGAGCAAATACACACATACACACATACCACACATAAACCTCAACTATATTATAAAACCAGGCAGAAAAGGTGCTAATATGTATTCATCTTTAGTTAAGCACTGACAGCAGGGCAATGTATTGTCTTTGCCGATCTTACTTTCACTTGAATGGTTTTCCTTTTACTGCATGTGGTGTTTAAGGTCTTCCAAAAGAAATACCAATGATCATTGGAAATGAATAGCTGGTTGTGCATGAGTGTTGGGAGAGTGCTGAAAATGGGCTTTCACTCTGCATTCAGTGGGAAAGTGAATCACCCTCACACAAAGCTAGAGCCTCGAATGTGAGGAGGGGAGAGAATGAAAGCAGGATGTGATTCTCAAATGCATTTGGTGCTGTTTATGTAGTGGAAGAGTGCATTGATTCGGTGTAGAGGAAACACAGCATCTCACTGCTGGGAAGCAATTGCATTCATTTTGAAGTGATCTATTAGCTCTCAGGTCCTTTAAGAAAATGGAGAATAACATGAAAAGAGATAGAAAAGCAGAGTAAAAAGCAGAAGTAGGTCCAGTCTGAAGGCTCTGGGAGGCTGTGGAGGGGCAGAAGCCTGGACATAGAAGACTGTTGTCTGCTCCAGATAGGCCTGTAAAGATGATTTATTCCATTCTTGAATTTTGCATAAAATCTCAATCTTGTATAAAAGCAGAGTCCCAAAGCTGAAGATAAGGTATCCAAGAGCTAACTGAAGGCTCTAGGGTTGCATAGGCTTAAAACCTACATCATTACTCCATTTAAAGCAAGGATGGGCTTAAAACACAGTGATTGTGTGGGGTGGGCGTGTGCAAAATCAGCCTGTTTGAAAAACAAAAGTGAGGTGCAGATGAGTGTAACAGATGTGCTGGGGGTTATCTCTTCCTTTCCTTGTATCTTACTCTTCCCAGCTTACCTGCTTCATGCCCACACCTTGTTGGTGCCTCTGACATTCACCAGCTGGTCATGGAGCCTGATCCCCTCCACGTAACCCACTCACCATCACTTTGGATGTTAATACTTCACCGTGTGTAGTCTGGTTGCTCTTGGATTCAACCCCCAGTTGATGTAGGTCAGTGAAGCTTCTTTGATTTAATTTCCACCAGCTTAGGTCAGCCAGTTCTGAGAGACATGAACACCATTAGCCCCACTTATACCCTTGTTTCTTTTCCAAAACTACTCCCAGCGTTCCAGCACTGCAGGAGCATTGGAAAACTAATGACTCAAAAGTGAGAAAAACCTGTCATTGAGTTTAGATTTTTTAGCAGCTGGAAAAAGGAGCAGATCTTCAGTTTGTGTGAGCAGGAAGAGCTGAAAAGCTGCAAAAGTCATGTCTACCTGTACTTGCTGAACTTGCTGTGTCGCCTGCCCAAGATGACATTAGTACCAATAATGTGAGTTCTGAGGTGCTCAGTGAGGGGACAGAGGAGAAATAGGATGGATTGCTCAGAAAAGGAATAATTCTCCAATGCTCTTTAGTGGGGAGCAATCATCACTGTTTTATCCTTCCAAGCACTGTGACCCTGTGCAGAATTGAGGTTCTGCTGACCTGTTGTACCTTTTCTCTAGGGAACTGGTGATGCACAGAATAACTTCCTACATGTTCCCAAGGTGCAGACATTCCCTTAAAAACACACTGATGAGTACAAAAAAGTGGAAGATGGTGCCATCCCCAAGGATTGCCATCTACCCAGTAAGGGGGGAAAGTCCAGAGACCTCAGTCCCTAACTTTCCTTCTGCCAGCCCCAGGTGGGCACTTGTCCCCTATCTTTACCACACCAGGTGGTCAACGGGTCTGTCTCACTGAGGGGAAAATGGATTCTGAAAAGCAGACTTTCTCATTCCAGTGCTGGGCTTGGGTGTACCCTGGGAGGGCATTCCCAATGCCATTCCCCCCATTCAGGCCTGGGTACATGCCAGTGCACTCTCTCCAGGTCTGAATTTTCTTCAGCAGTAATGAGCTGTCCATGCTGACTGCCCTGTCACAAAAAACACATCCATCCCCCAGAAAGCAGCACACCCACAGTGAGCCTGGCTCCAGGGCTCCTGCAAGTCCTGCTTGAATTAAGCACCGATTTTAATTTGTGGATTTGTAGGCTTTAACTACCATTGCAGTTTCTTAGAGAATAATTACTATTTTTTTCGTTCATTTTTATTGGTGAAACGAATACTTACTGGTAGTTTGTCGAAGTTACATGCAGCATCTTTCCTGTGTAGTGAGGAAAATAAAACCCAAGCAGCTTGCTTAAAAAAGCAGAAATTTAAAATTATCTGCAAAGGTGCTTCTGCTGGGTCAGGGAGAACAGGCACAGAGGCATCTCACTTTTTCTTTTTTTTTCTTTTTTTTTTTTTCGGTGGTAGCAATGTCTGGATGGTGGCTCATTATCAGTTGTAAATTACAGGGGGTGGGGAAAGGGACATGAATGACAAAGTTTAGAAACAGCATCTGCTGAAGAAAAACAAATGAGGTGGGGGGCAAAGCAGGAAAAAGCAGATTAAACACTGTAATTGCTTGGCAACAAGTTGCTATTGTAATTTAGAAAATTGGAAGCATCCGTTCTCAAACAGTTCTAGCTTTATTTCGTCTCTTCTCCATTTTTGAGCGCAGCCCTTGTTCAGCGATCAGCTGTGTCCTCCTGCAGGATTACTGGCTCTCCCGCACACACAGCAGTAATGGACCCCTCGTGTTTGGTTATGGGCCATCGAAGAAAAGCATTTTGCGATTGTTTCACAGTGCAGTCATTTAACGAGATTAGAGATAATTTGCCCCTTGGAATGCAAAACTGTTTCTACAGGTGCTTAAGCTTCCTGGCTTTTGGATTAGAGGCCTCATTTTGTTTTGTGCCATTGCATCCAGGAGGTCTCCAAGGACTGTAAATAAATGAACAGCGACTCTCTGCAGCTGGGAAACCAATTTTCCAGGCCAAGCTGCAAGAGTTGCAGCTTTCAAAGCTCAGTGGATGCAGATAAATATGTGCATGCTAATGTATTAAATGTGCTGATTAACTTATCCTGACTGTGCCTGAATGCCAGCCATTTGCCAAGCGGGAGATCCCAGAGAAACAAGCTTGGCCAGAGAGGGAGCAGGTTGCTGGAGGCAAGCAGGAGGTGCAGGGATGTCAGAGGTGGTAAAAGGGGTGATGGCCATTCCCACTGATGCTGGCAAAGCCCCTTCACACCACCCTGCCTCCTTCTCCCACAGGGGAGAGAACAATCCCTGGCCTTTGGCCACATCCAGGACAACGGGAAGTCTCATGGATGTCCACTGTGGTGTGGAACCTCATGGATGTACGGATGCCATGGACTCCATCCAAAGGAAAGGAGAGAGAGTGCTTGCTCCCTCAGATACACCCAGTTCTAGTCCTGCCAAATAGATGTGGTCTCTGGGACAATTCTCCAAGAACGATTATTGAATGGAGAAGCATTCCTGGATAGGCCTGGATCATGGTTACTGGGGGACAGAGCCTCGTTTATTTGACTTCCCTATTCTTTTTCTATGTCTTTTCCTTTTTGTGTAGTGTTTTCCTTCCTTCTATGCGTGTCATTTGTTTATTTGAGCTGTGGGGGTGTTTTTCCTTCCTTCCTCCTTAATATTAACTAATGTCAAACTAACACAGGGGGAAATTGGATTCATTCAACTTTTATTCCTAAATCTTTTTTAACTTCAGATGTGGAATGAAAATCAAGACCATTGAAATTCCCAGATGGTGAAATTACTTTCCTCTGTTCAACCCTGCAACAATTCTTTGGGAAAGGTCTGAGCAAGTCTAGCTGGGACCAGAGATTCCTGTGCCTCAGACATCCCTGCAGGACCCTGTCAGGCTGGCTCCTTGGGATGCTCAGGAACACTGTGCTTCTGTAATTCCCACACCTGTGAGGGGCAGAGTGCCAACCACTGAGCCAAACTAGCCATGACCAGTGGTTTGGGGGGCATTTCAAGGTTCAGAAGTTCATTATTTAAGATCTCTGCATGCCATAGGTCATCTGACTACTTTGAACAAAATGCTGAAACATTTCAGTGTACTCCTGAGTCAGGGGACGGAGAACCTGAAGTTCTACGGATCTACAGGTTCACTAATAAAGCATTTCAAAAGTGATTTTGACATGCTGGGGTTTTTTTTCACACAGACTTTTAGTCTTCAGATATGTAAAAATGAAAAAGAAAAATTTTGTCAGAGGAGGCAAAGGCATGTTCAGCTACGAGTTGCCACCAAGAGGGTTGGCTCTACTCCAGTGTCACCTTCACTGCTTGTTCCCACCTGCCCCAAACCATCTACTGGTGGTGAAACTTGGTTGTATTAGTATTTTTGAGGGTTAGGGTGTACAGTGGGAGCACTGGCATCAGGCAAGGGAAGCAACAAGATTTAGCAAGTACAGGTGAACATGACAATTCCTTCTGGCATCAGGTACTCCTATAAATTTAGCCCAAAGGTGATAAAATTTCTAACATTGTCTTTTTTACCCCCTTTCTTAAAAAAAATAAGGTTAGCTGACCCTTTCAAAATCATGAACTATTTTAACAAAAGTCAAACTCTTCTCAGAAATATTCCTTTTTTAGGTTTTGGGTTTTTTTTTCTTCTTGGCTCAAAATATTATTCACCTCTATTCCAAGAGACTTAAAGAGCACAGCTTCAGTGATCAGAAGTGCGTTTTTGGCAAACAAAATATTTGCAGAGAAAATTTTGCCCAGATGCACTCATAAGAGTTCTTGAAAGCTTTTCTCACTGTTCTTCTTCTAGTAAAATGGCTAAATAGATGTTCTTATCCGACACAGAGATTACAAGAATGAATGTTTTAAGAAATGTGACTCACACAGTAGGAGCCGAAAAGACAGGTGCTGTAAATTGTGTCCCCCGAGGAAATAATAATAATAAACATCCTTACAGACTGACAGGGTATCAAATGAAAAGAGCAAATTCCCCCTAGTTCATCTGTTTCAGCCATCTGAGCCCTGGACTCACCGATGCACAGTTTGGTACCTGCCTTTTCTCTGATGAGTGGGAGCAGATTTTGCAGAGGAAGCATTTCTGCAGGAGGAGTGACATTGAAGTTTCCTTCAAATTTGCTACAAGCCACCAGGAAGACACTTGACAAGCAGCAAAGTTCAAGCAGCAGCAAGCAAAAAAAGGAGAAAAGGCAGAGGTAGTACTAAGAAGCCCATGCAGAAAAAGCACAACTCAAATAACCAGACCTACTAACTAGACAGCCACATGAAGAGCACGTACACCATCGGAGCAAGGTGATGCCAGTGGGGATTGGACTCAGACTTTCCAGATGGCTGCATATATTGCTCAAACTTCATGCAAATGCTATTTGCATGGGCTTAACTGGTTGTGTACAGAATATCCCACTCATCCCCCAAATGAATGGAAAGCAATGGAAAGCAAGAAGAAAAATATGATTTGCGGCATACACGTAAATATGCAAGTTTTTTAGGATGCCCTGCTTGTGAATATCTGATTGCATCCCCTCCACAGTGCCCAGCTACTATTCCAGAGATTTATACTGCAATAACGTCCCATTCAAGGTTCACCCCACTTGTTTAGATGCTGTGACTTGCCACAGAACCCCACAGTTCCTGAAATTCAGGGCAATGGCAGATGAAATGTAAGAGAGCAGAGAAACAAGAGCACAGGCAGCTGGGGAGGTTTGTTCCCAGAGGCAAAGATAACTCTCTGCTGTTAGGAGCACTTTGCAAGCACCGTGACAGAGAGGGACCTTAAAGGCAAAAGGAAAGGAATTCTAAAGGCTGCTCTCTTGGGAAAGACTAATACCTCAGGTGGGTCATCTCTCCTGAAGTAATTCTACCTTTAATTCTGTGGTCGGATACAATAATTTTAAAGTTTAAAAGCAAATCTGTGGAGTTCTATTCTCTTTGCTCTACATTTGTCTTTAAAAAGAGGCAGGGGCTGCTTGCTCTTATGTGAACAAGACCCATCCTCTGTGGAGACATCCTGGGGCCCTTCTCACTGAGCTCTTCCCAAGTAAAGCTGCAGGTGGAGGTAGCTTGGCTGAGCCCAGCTTCACCGCTGCTAATTTTAAATATGCAACAAAGTGTCTATGTTAGAGGTCCTCGCCCTGGCCTTGCTATCAGTGCTGGAAAGGTAACCATCTCCTCCAAAAAGCAGATGGGATCACCCCAGTCTGGATTTGAGTTTCACCCTTCCCCTTCTGGGAGCAGGGAAAGGCACTTCGGGCATATTTGGTGGGGGACCAGACTCACTTGGGTAGCACTCATCACCTTCCCTGGAGCAAGGGGCTTCCTTCCACTGAGCATCACCACCAAGTGTTTTAGGGCAGGTTATTTTTCGTGGGAGTTGCATGCAGCCCTGATTGCCCAGAAGAGCATAAGTGAGCATTGTTCCCCCCACATTGTTCCCTGGCTCTCCACTTTTCCCAACTCCTTCTTACCTCATCCTCCCCTTGCTGGCTAGAGAGCTGTAAGCCGCTGATTAGCACTTCATTTGACAAACAGGAAGTGAGGAAGAAAAGCATCATTTTCAGAATTAGAGCCTCGGAATGAATTGAAGAAAGAAAGGGGGAAGAAGGAAAAAAAAGAAAGCGAGCCTTGCACACTTTCCTAATTGCTCGTTAGAACCAATGGCCTTTGTGGTTCCTTCCCCCTGTGTCTTCTTTATAAAAACGTTTGCACAAGACATTGCTATTGTCTGCCAGACAGCCTCAGGGTAGGACAAAATGAACTAATTGATTTGCAGTTATGTCGTGGTGAATAGTGCTAAACATCCATCTGCGGATTCCTTGTGAGGAGTGATTAATAATTTGTACTCCTGGGCCTGGAAGCCCGAATACCCCTTTTTTCATGTAAAACTGAAGCGTTTCATTCTCTCAGCATCACAGATATCTCGTCTACATTGTGGGTCACAAGG
The DNA here is from genome assembly GCA_013399455.1 of Anthoscopus minutus. Taxonomy (NCBI): domain Eukaryota; kingdom Metazoa; phylum Chordata; class Aves; order Passeriformes; family Paridae; genus Anthoscopus; species Anthoscopus minutus. Next base: position 416,329 of record VWYI01037599.1, on the reverse strand, counting down.
ACGAGGTCATGAGTGCCGTGCTGGCGATGCCGCGCGGGCGGGTTGTCTCTGTGTGGGTAAAACCCAGCACGGTGGTGGGATTAATGGGAATGTGTCAGGCTGACACACAGTACTGTACAGCACTCCTGCCACGGCCATCCCAGTGCAGATGTTCCCCATCTCTTGCCATTGTTCCAGGGACAGTGGATTTTACATGTGTTTTCAAAGAGAGAGCTGGGAGACTTAAAATGTATTTCAAACACAGAACCAAAACTTACATGGAGACAGTTTAAAGAATTAGGACTTGGATTCGAATTTCAGGGCTTTTCTGGGCGCTGTTTCTATAACCACCAGAGAGAAAATCCCAGCACCAAACGCACCCAAGTGCTGAGGAGTTTCAAAGGTCAATAAAAAAAAATTTACTCGAATACCACCTATATGTTGAAAGATACATGCAAAATTCCTTAAAATGTCAAGTACAGGGGAGTCTGCAAGACCTCTCTACAGGAGCTCTTGCTTGTGGACCTGCTTTACCAGGATATTCCTCCTGTGCTGTCAGAGCTGCACACTTCCATAATTTAGATGGTGAGCCAGAGGCAGTGGGCACTTTGCCTGAGCTCAGTCAGCTGTGACAGTCTGTGATCCTCTCTCCCAGACATGTCTCAGGGTCTTCATGGTTGTGTCCCCAACTCCACCACTCATTCTTGGTCCTTGCCACCTCCACCTGGAATGAAAAGCTCGTGGCTGCTCTCTGAGCCATTTCCTGCTTCCTAATGAAATCTATTGGCCTCCTGGGGGGAAAAAAAACATTGACTCAGCCAACTCTTAATGAAGTCATCTGTTTTCATGGTGTTACTGGTGCCCTCTACTTTCCCAGATCATTAAAAAAATTAACAACCTTTAGATACATCCAGAGATCCAGAGATGAGATCTACTCGGTCAGAGTAAATAAGTTTCAGTGGAAAAAACCACTTGCCTTTCCCTTGTGACCCATTTTTACTTCTTCCTAGATTATCTACATTTTATCTCATGCTTTGAACATTTTGTCTGAGTGCCTCTACATTAACAAACAGATGCCTGTGAAGCCTGGCCTTGCTGCCAGCTTGCTCCCTAGTTGGTTTGGACTACTGCTGCTCTCTGAAATAAAACCAAGGCATAGTTCTGGAAATGGCTCTCTCCAGGAACTGATCTGATATCAGATTTGGCTCCCTTTGTGATTCACTGTCCTACAATCCCACCTCAAACATACTTCAGGAGGTTTCACATCTTTAAATATTCCCTGATGCTGTGCAGTGTATTCACCACTGATCCCATTCACGTCCCATGCCATAAAAACCAGACTGCCAGACTGCCTATGCCACAGGGTCTGAGGGACAAGGACTGGCTGCTGTCCTTTGGAAGAAGCATGGACAGTTTATCTCTCTGAGACAAACAGGCAGAAGGTGCAAGATAGATTTGTTTCGTTATGCCATGTCTGGGTCAGGTTTCCTTCCTGGAAGCGTGGGATGAAGCCCTTACAAGCACTTCTCTCCGGGCAGTAACCAGTAGGGCAGAGACAAAGGTTTTTAAAAAGGGTGCACAAATCCAAGACATTTACATGGTAGAAAGAGACTAGAACATTTAATAATTCAATCTTCTCAGACTCAAACGGTCAACCTGGTGATACCTGGTTGTTTTCCTCTCCTGACAGTCAAGAGCTTCTGGGGAAATTATCTCTTCTGAGTAAAAGTAATTACTGTAAGTGCTTTGCAAGAGTATCTTTGGGTAATGTATTTGATATAGTTCTGAAAATTATTTTGTGAGAAAATAATGAGCTAGGAGAATACAAAGTGCCTTTTTCAGAGAAATTTTCCTATTACCTTCTGGAGGTGATAGGTTCTGGCCACTCATTAAATATAATGCAAAAGCTTTATAAATATGTGGGGCTGTAAGAGGAATGAGATTAGATTGGATGTGGCTTTGAAAAAAGTATCCATTTAGAAGGGTGTTTGCAAGATTGATGATCTCAGGGAGTTCTGCAGGCCAAGGCTATGGGTACACTGTCATATTCTTTTATTTTTCATTTGGGGCATCTCAGGCTGATTTAGCACACTGCAACACAATGACCTCAGCTTAAACAGATGAAAAGGACAGGTTTGGATGATTTATGGTGACACACTGTTTATAATCCATGGTCTTGAATGACAGTACGAGTCCTCCTTATTCTGAGTTTCTGAGAGCAATAACAGAGGGCCAGCATTTCCACACTGCTGAGCTCACTTGTGAAACTTACTTCTACAGTAGATTACTGAGGTCAAGAGTGTAATCCAATTCAGAAAAATCAGTGGGAACATGACATTAAGCAACATTATGATTAATGATGCTTTCTGTTGCGTTCCCAGTGATTTTTCTGAATTTGACATTCATTTGTGCAAATCCATACAGTACCTATATCTTGAATACTGGAAGCAGTTTGTGACTGTTCACCTCAAAAAAGATACAGCAGAAGTATGGACAAAGACAAAGAATTGCTCAGATCAAAATAAGCTAAAGGAGACAGCTCCTTTCCCCACATGTGGTTCAGTTGAGGAACCCTTCGCTGCAGAAGTGGTGGGTGCAGGAAGCGAGTTTAAAAAGCACTTAGATATGATGAAAAAAAAAAAATCACTGGGGACTATTAAAAAAGAATACACCACCATTAATATAAAAAGCTCCCAAAGTCCCATGCCCCACACTGCTGGAGTGAGAGGAGGATGTTCTGGAATGGCATCACTGCATGCTCTCCTAAAGCTTTGCTTTTCTGTGTGCACTCTCTTCAGCTGCGGAAAAACAATGGGTCTGTGGCAGTAACAGAACTAAAACCCCCATCTCCTGACTCCTTTCCTTGATGACTGTGGGCAGCTGACAAATGGAACCCACCCAATCTAGCATTATCCCAAGCAGGAACACAAAAATCTGGGCTTTGTTTAGTGAGACAAACGTCATAGAAAAATGTTCAGCTCTTTGTGCAGATTTGCAACATCTGGCAAGCAGGTAAAATTAGCCAGCCAAAATGAGAGGTGTAGCACTTGTCAAAGCAGAAAGGCACGGTCGGAAAGGAGGACCCTTAATGTCAGGCGGCTGTGTGTCCCACGCTGTGCCCAGCCCTGCCGGCAGGACGCGAGGCTGTGGGGCCGTGCCCGTGGGCCTGGCTCCCGGCTCCGGGCAGCGCTAAGGTTCTGCACCGAAAGCCATGCGAGAGGAAGCAGCGGTGGGACAGCACCCAGCTGCAAAATTCCTCCCCTTTCTCCCAGGTGTCCCCGTGCGAGGCTGGGAGGCAGCGGGGAGAGTGAGGATGGACGTGCCCAAAAGCCCTGGCGTCTCCGGCCACTTCAGACGCGGCCATTGAGCGGGCGGAGAGGCTGCGCATTGTGCCCCTTCCCAGAGGGCTGCCTCCTCTCCATTTGTTTACCACACATCCTGTCTTCTTTTCTGTTTGCTTCACACATCATCGCCTTCATTAATCGTCCTTCCCGCTCCCCATTTGGGCCATTGGATTTTCGGCTCGCCATGGGTAATTCTAATTACCTCAGACATAAAAAAAAATAAAATAAAATAGGAGCTTAAGTAGGTGCACTTCATTCTTTAACTGCCTTTTACAAGCAGTTCAGTGCTGGCTACCAAGGGAATCTGATTAAACTAATTACCCTGATTGGCTTGTTTAATCAACTGCTTGGTTTAATTGGGCCTCGCTAATGCGGAGTGGTGGAGTCCGTGGTGCGTAATGTGAGAACCAGGAGACCCGTAACACCGGCGGTGACACCACTACAGAAACCAGCCCGCATTCCCAGCTAACGGGGGGACTTTAATAAATGCAGACCTCAGCTGAGAGCCCAACTGTATTCTCAAGAGCCTGAATGGGCTGGAGGTTTTAGTGATAATTAAAATTGCTAGGGAAAAAAAAAAAAAAAAGAAAAAAAAGAAAAAAAAAGGGAAAGAAACCTCAACCCTTTCTCATTATAGGACTTGTTTTTTTCCCTTCCCCCCTCTCAGCCTCCAAACTCGAAGCAAAATTGGGAATCCTGTCTGCCTCTTTCAAACAACACTTCAATTCATCAGGGAAAAGAATCCTTCTTCCTTCGTCTCCCCCCATCCCTGAGATTTTTCACTCCCATTTACAGTGTGCATGGCCCAAAGTAAATACACAGACAACAGGGTTACAAATTACCTTGCACTAGGTAAATCCACCCTGAGTACCTAGGGAGTTTGTGGAGTACAAACAGCTTCTGTGTAAGCATCCTAGCAATAATGGGCATTCCTGTAGCTCTAATTACTAGAACAATAATAACCTGCAGAGCGTCCTTTTCTTCCTCCCATCTCAGTGACTCCCCATTCCCTTCCCTGCCCTCCACTTGCTCTCACAGTGGGGAGGGATGAGGATGAAGAGCCAAACACACGGCTGGGTTAGCAAAGCTCCCCTCATCTGGGTCCAATATGTTTTATGGTGACATGCATGGTGAATTTGCTACTTCCTGAGGATTTTCTTAGAGCCAACAACATCCTGCAGACTGGTGGATGCTGGCATGAGTGTGACACCCCTGCAACCAGCACTCTAATCCAGCACAGGTATTCCCTGTGCCACCATGGGCAAAAATCAACAGCATGATCAATTGTCATAAATCTCAAATTACCATCTGTAAAATGGAGATTATAGCAGCAAAATTCACTCTCCTTTAGCCATGGAAAATATAAAAGTGATTTAGCAACTTTAGACTGCTTTTGTACTTGATGAAGGGAAATGGGCATTTATGCCTATTTCAGATGTCCACTTCACTTTACTCTAGGAATGCCTTTTACTTCTGCTTTGGGTGTAAAGGGAACTTCAGGTGATCTTGGAGTTCCACCATGGCCAAATAACTCCTGTCATGGCTGTTGGGAGGAGGACCTTAGGGAAGGCACCAGAGCTTCTTGCAGAGCCCATCCTATGCTTGTGATGGTGTTGGGGAGCTGTCCTCTTACCAGCCTGGCATCCTCCCCCTGCAAGCCAGCAGAGCGAACTTGGCCTGCTTCCCACTGTGGTCACTGCCTTATCTCTGAGCTCTGGCCACATGTTGTCCCAACCTCCCCTGTTGTGATGGGCAAGGGACTGCTCACAGGCATGACCAGACTTATAGAAGGGATCTGGTCTTATTTATGATCACAGTCTGAGGGGAAGAAAAGATTGCTCCTCTAGAAGTGGTTGGGTGGACCCCTGTGTTGGCCCACATATCCCCTGGTTGCTGCCACCTCATACCTCAGCACCATACACCATGGGTTGTTTTCAAATTGTCTCCAATTGTCACATTTTTTCCTGAAGAAAACACTGAAATATTCTGCAGATTGGTAAAATATGTGCTTGAATTCTGTAAAAATTCAAATGCATTGGAATTTTTTTTGTAAATCATATATTGTGAAGTCTCCTTTGCACTGTCTCCCTCGTAACCCACAGCAAATGAACCTCATGGTTCTCAAACCCTGCTCTAGAGAGGCCTCTCCTTTTAATTTTGTGGTTTGCTGTGGGCTGAAACATGTCCATGTAAGTGAGTAGGTGAATGCATTTTAAAACCACAGGGAACCCCAGTGTTGAGCTGAAAAGCAAATAAAAAATTTTCTTCATGGATGGGATGTGTTTTATATCCCAACTGACCATGCTGGGAAGGTCACTAGACGCTGATGAGCTATGGTTATCTCATTGACCACCCCAAAAGTGCTAGCTGCAGGATGCTCAAGTTAAAGTCACAGCAAAAATCATTACCATTTTTATGAAGGAGAGTATGGCATTTTTCACTGGAATATACCCAGTCAGATTTGCTACAAAGGAGAGGCGGGGGAAGCAATAACCATTTGCTGATATTTCAGCTCTTCTAGGGTCACTCAGGGTAGTGCTGTAGTGATCTCCCTCCCCATCCTCCTGCCTGGCGGCATCCATCTGGGACACCTAATGAATGATTGGTAAACATAACTTTTCCCAGCAAGACAAAATCTGTTTCTAACTCATGACCCGCTGACACTCGTTCATTATGTGGCCTTCTTCTGAGAGACAGGCTGTTTAGGAAAACCATTGACCGGCTGCATGCCCTGTGCAGCCATCCCTTAATTACAGGACAGACCCTCTTAGTAACGGGGTGATGCTGAGGGGCTGCTGAGCTGATGTTACAGGAAGGGCATCGTGGCCACTTAGTGCTCTGCTGAGACGCCGTGGGGCCGTGGGACCCATGGCAGAGCCCGTGGGGCTGCAGGAGACATCCTGGCTGGCCCTCCTTGCTGCTCAAACAGGGCCATATTTCACCAACACTCTCCCCCAGCCGCCCCTCGCCTTGTGTGGGGATTTCACCTAACGCCTATGGAGATCAGTGCATGATTTTTCACTGCTTTTCATCAGCTTTGAGTGAGGTATTGTTTAAAATTTTGAGATATGTATTTGTTCTTTTGGAATCCTTCATGTTCACGGACTCTACGCTGTCCTTCATCCAGGGGGTGACTGGGTTTGTCAGGGATCATCCTCTCCTGTAGGTAATGTCCCAGCCTCAGCTAAACATGGCATACAGCAGTCTGTGATGTTGCTCTCCGATTCCTCAGGAACAAGAAAGATTCATCTAAAGCAAATCACTCCAGCTATTTCTAGCTGATTAATTAATGGCATTGCAGGGAGAGCTGATACTTAACAAACACTTTCACTTCCCACTCTTCCCACTGACCTCTTGGGAACTGATGTGAGCTAGAGAGAGTGCTGTGTTTTTCCTTCCTTAGAGAGTCTTTAAGTTGTTCACCTGGCAAGGTAAACAACCTCATTGATCTTATGAGGTTTAAATGAAGATCAAAGTAATTTGGGGATGCTCCAAGCTTTAGTTTTCTGGTTTTTCTGTGTTGTTTTTTTTTTTCCTAGAGCTACTTATATACCAGGTTTTAATCTCTTTTTTCAGTTCCAAAGAGCTGCATTAAAACACCTTATTTCCAATAGGCAGAGAATATTTCTATTCCACTGAACGATGCTAAGTTGTCATTACATTCAAACTGCATTTTAACAACCTTCTCATTTTCAGGGCTTTTCACCTTTGCATTAATAAACATTCACAATCCAAGAGCTGTTGAATTCATACCTTTCCCCATAACCTCTGTGTTTCCCAAAGGTGTGACAGCAAGAGAGATTTGATCAAGGTCGAATTGAATCAAAACAATAGAGAGCCAGACAGTTGGCTCTGGAGCCTTGGTAGTGCCAGAAGCAAATAAAGCTTCTCTGTGTTTATCACTTCATTCAGTCCAGATGGGCCATTTTCCTCATCCTGCAGTCATCATCCTGTATCCATACAAAGCTCTGAGTGATATTTCTATAGCATGTTGCTTCAATGAAGCTGTCCTAGAGTGGCTGTACCAGCGGTTTTGAAGTTGCCTCTGTGTCTCTCATGTGGTTAGGCTTACAGATGTCTTCTGTGGTCTCTCTTTCTCTATCAGTCATCGTTTCATTCTCATGCCTTCCAGATTTCCAGATACCTCCTGCCTGTGTCTGCTTGAAGAAAGGCACCCTGTAAAGCCCTCCCATGTATTACAAAAAGATCTGCTTCTGGTTTTGCTTCATATAACTCATTGTATGTTTTGCAAAAACCTAGGAACTGACAATCAGATTATTGATCACAGCCAACAATTCTGGCTCCTCTGTGTCTAATCCTACACTCCCCCCTGGAAAGTGGTTTTAGATTTGTTAAATGAATTTGGGGTTGATGAAAAGCTCAGGTCAGACGTATGGGCCTTAAGCAGGCAGAATATAGGGAGGAACTTCTTATGTCATGTGCCCTTCTAATAAGACTCAGTCACGTACTGTACAATTCCTCCAGCTCAGGCTATCAGTCTTCCTTGAAATAAAGCTTTTATCTGCCCAACATTCTGCACCAATTCCCCAGGTCTGATTTGGCTCATTTGCAAACCTAGCCCATATTTTGCACAGGAGGAGTTCAAGACATTGAGCACTCCTGCACATCCATCGCTCCCATCTGCCAGCTGGAGTGGGAGTTCACCAGAGCAACTGCTGTCAGCTGTGTTGGCTCCCTCTGAAAAATACTGCAGGAATGGGACAAGAAGGAAATATCCAGGCAAGGAGCTGGGAACTGGATGACTCAAAGTTCAAGCTTACATTCAGACATTCAGCCGCAGGATGAAACATTTGAGGCATGTGAACAGCAAAGAGTAGAAAATAATACACATATACCTTCAATCCATGAGTCTGGACCCACTAGAGTGAATCCAAGCAGCTCAGTTCATGCAGAGAAGATAAGGTGCACTCTTTTAGGAGTTTTGAAGCTCAACTGGCTCTGCTCCCTGGTATTGTGTCTGTGCATTAGCAATAAACCTCCTAACAATTGGCTTTGCTGTTTTTAACAGACATAGCACTACCCAGGTGTGTCCAGAGACCTGCCGAAGCTGAGCAAGAGCATGTGTCTGCACTCTGTTCCTGACACAAGCCATTAGTGTTTTGCTGGCTTTATCCCTCTAACAGCACAGGCTTTGCAGGCACTTTTTAAAGCAGACCTGATTATTTGACCACTCCAAAAATCTGGCAAAAACAAAAACTGCTGGGCAAAATCGGAAAAAAACCCAGTAGCATCACCATCCTCAAGGCTATGATACCACAAGGAAACGTGTACCACAGACTGTGGTGTTTCCTCTCCAAAACCCTTTTTAAAAGAGTTGAGAAACCTCATGGGCTTTGCACTGGACTCTGAGCTGGTGTGAGCAGGGCTGTAAAGGTATAACCAAGCACAAAGTATGACCCTGGCTTAGCCCAGCCTGACTCTGGCAGGGCTGTGCACAAAGCCACAGAGCCTGTGTGAGAATGCCCTCAGTCAGGCTCATAAAATGTTGTAGTTTGCAGCTGAGAAGGGATAAATTAAACTAACAAGCATGACAGCTATTTAAAAATAAGAAATCATGTTTCATGGGGTAAAACAACATCTGAGGCCCCAGAGAGTCTGTACTTTGTATTTTTAATAGTCCTCTCACTGCAACAACACTCTCCCCTCCACTTAGCCAGGCTGAAGACCCCAAGTTCAAACATTTACCCACCGCTCTCTCCCTGGTTTACTGCATCTCTCATCTTTACTATCACTTTGGATAACTCTCTTTCGTGAGGAGAAGGACTCATTAGCCAGGAATTGATAAACAAAAAGGAGAGTGGAAGCAGAGGTCCCTGCTCCCCAAAGCAGGCTCCCCGGGGGTGGTGGTGGCCTCCCACCCAGGACGGCTCCGTGCAGCCCCCAGCTGCAGCCTCTCTGAAATGTGCTGGGGGACAGGCTGTCAGAGGGCTGAGCTGTCCCACGCCAGCCCTCTGGAGGAATCATGTGCTGAGGGTATGAAAAATCTGTGTCTCAGAAGATTCTGCAAAGGCAGAGTGAGACTGGTTGCCTTGGGCCAGCGTGTGGTGGATTCTGGCACACAGGGAGTGGGTGGCTGCTGGTGGCTTTGGGTTATAGAGGTAGCAGAAACTCATGAAACCCCATTGCAGGGGAATTGAGCATTTACCTTTTACAAAAGTCTCATCTTTTTAAAAAAAATCCATGACACTGATATCCACTGGTGTTGCCTATGCACTCCTAGCACTCTGCTGCTTAAAGGGGAGCTAAAAACAATTGAATGAGACTGTAAATTCAGTTAAAAGTAGCTTTGAGGCAATATGGCAATGATTGCTATTGGCTAGGTTCTTCAGAGGAAGATAAATTTCAGGATAAATTCTGTGTGAGAATAGATAATCTGTGACAAGATTACATTAATGAAAAAGATTATTGTGTAACCAACCAACTTCTTATAAATAATCATTCAGTTGAAAGTCCTCCAGATGACAAAATAATACTGTTCTCTGTGGTCATTAGCATTGACAAAGACAAAACAAAAGGTGTTAAAGTTATTTAAGGCAAAGCTGAACATTTTTCAACTAGAATTTTCACATGGTGACTGCTATGTGAATCAGGATGCTGAGGCAGGGAAGTTCAGGGCTGGTTACAGGTAAGACCGTGGTTAATTTTTAAGCATGAAATTCTCAGAGGTTGCTATGATTTAAAACTCTCAGAGCAGAAGCTGATCATCTTTTCTGAAGTTCTAGCAAACCTTCAAAGAAGAGTATTTCTCTGTGAGACTTTTAACAAAGGATAAGGAGGACAGGTTTCAAAGTAAAAGAGGAGAGATTTTAATAAAAAGATCTTTATTATGAAGGTAGTGAGCCACTGGCACAGGCTGCCCAGAGAACCTGTGCCTACCCCATCCCTGGAAGTGTCCAAGGCGAGGCTGAAGGTGGCTCTGGGCAGCCTGGTCTGGTGGAAGGTGTCCCTGCCCATGGCAGGGGGGTTGAAACAAGATGATGTTTAAGGTCCCTTGGAAAGCAAACCAAACCAAACCAAACCAAACCAAACCAAATCCTTCTGTGGTCTGCCCCTTGAAAGTAATTCACAGAGACTCAAAGAGATGGTTAAAATAGAAGTCTGGATCAGTATACAGCATTTACCTTGCCTGGGTCTCCAAGTAATAGGAAACAGGAGTATTTGATTTTATCTAAAGAAGAGCTGAAGATGAGGAATTCATCAACTTCTGTGATATTACAGTTTTATTCTCCCTAAGGACAAGAGGAACAGTGGGTCTTTAGTGCCCAGAATTGTGAGATTCAGCCTCAGTATGGACCAGGTGAGTTTTTCAGAACTGATCACTTGGTGAAGCTGAGCAGAAGCAGAGCTATGCACAGCCAGCTGCTTTCTGCAAACACCCTGGATCTTCCCATGGATTAAGAAAACACTTTTTGGGCAAAGCCTGATTTTTGGGCTGATGTCAATCTGCATGTGGTCTGAAATGGAGATAAGCTGTGTGTTGCATGTGTAAGCCAACTACAGAGTGCCTTTCTGCAGAACTTACTGGAACATTTGACATTAGCAATGTCTGCTTTCAATGAAAAATATCTTCACAATTGTGACAGAATTTTTTGCATGAAAAGTATCTCTTTTTTTTTTTTCTGTTTCTTGGATAAAAAGACTGAAAATAATGTGAAAGCCAAGCCTTTACTCTGTACTATTCTCAGAATTTAAATGATGACTTTCATTTTCCTTTATTTTTTTTCCTTTTTTCTTCATTTCTTGCAAAGAAAATGCACACTTCTTTGTTTTCTTTTATACCTTTGCATAACTGTCCTTTTTATTTCTCTTAGTTGAGAAAAGATAAAAGAGAGGATTACAGTGGAGAGAAAGAAGACAAACTATATCAAACACAAGTATTTTAATTTTCTAAGAAGCTGAAATCAAGAAAATGTTCTATTGACATCATGAGCCTTGTCAAAGAATTTCCACCGCATCCATCTTATTTAAAGGTTAAAAAGCTTTATTTCCTCTTGCATGTTCATGACATATGTTCCTTCTTTTTTTCTTTTCAGGACTGGCCCAACTCCTAACCTATATCCTTTTCTTTGCTTGTCCCACTTTGCACAGGAGGAACATTTTCAGAAGCTTCCATGGGACTTGGAATAGTAGATCCTGTTTTGAAGAGTAACACAGGCACTGGGGAGCTGCATCAGATCCAGCTGGTCTCTGACACTCAGCTTGTGCCCTTGTGCCAGGGCTGTGACCCACTGCCTTGTCACTGGGCATTTCCCAGTGGCTTTAATCTAATGAGTTGGCTGCAACAGTAAAGAGCAGGAATTGAGGAATTAGGAGCTTCATCCCTTGGGGTGCTCCTGTACAGCAGCCACATCACAGCTCCCCTTTCCCAGGCACATCAGAGGGTCACTTTGTCCATACCAGGCAGGACCAGCAGCAGTGCAGATGATGAATATGTAAAGGTTTGCCAATCCAGGATTTTGATCCACGGGACAAAAAATGGCCTTTGTTCCAAAAAGAGAAGTCCACAAATAACAGTCACAAGAAATTATTTGATCTAATGGGAAACAGTTTCATCAGAATCAGCTGTGGAAGCCTGTATGTCACGTAAAGCATGTACAGCAAGCAAAACGCCTCTTGAAGGAAAAACAAAAAAATGCAAATAACCCAAACACTGACAAATTATTTCAGAAGAAAGGAATAAAGAAGACTGTGTCTTGCAATATCTTGAGGCCCATTTAAACATCTCTTTTTGCTGATGCCTGGAAGAGCTGAAACAGAGGCTAAATGGAGTTAAGAGGAATAAAGGATATTTATTGAGGCCTTCAAAGGCCACACCTGGGCAGCACCAGTGCTACATTCAGAGCTCTGCTTGGATGGCTCTGAGATGGAGGCAAAGGAAGGGCCCAGCCCCAAGATCACACATTTCATATGTTTCAGTCCACTTGCATACAGGAGTCCTCCTTCCATGTTGTTTATACTTGGAGCCTGAAGTTTGGCAAAAATGTCTTTGAGTCCAAAATTGGAGTAGGATTGTTGTGTCTTCATCACCCTGTGAAAAGATCCTAGTAACCTGAACAAAAAGCCACACACCAATGCAGAACAGAAAACCCAAAGGTCCAAGGCATCATGCAGAAACATTAGGCTTCTTACTGCTCCCTTAGTGAGTGTGGATTTGGATATTTGAATCCCTGTCGCTCCATGGACTGTTCCACAGCCTTGTGATGTGATGAGAAACAAATGGGCCTGGGCTGAGGGCTCTTGCACATCCCATTAAACAGTGCTTGCTTTACACCTGCAGCCTTGCTGCCAAGAGGGATGTCTGCCAGGGGCCTGGATGGGCAGGCCTGGCTCAGACTTGTTGCTCTCCCCTCTTTGTGCCTTTAAAAAAGGACCCTCAGAGCGTGCATCAAATTAGGCACTTGCATGCCTTAAGATACATTTCTGTACTGCAATGGTCAAATCTCAAGGAATGAGTGTTTTTTAGCTTTACTTCATTCTTGTAGATACTTTCCTTCTATGTTTTAAGATTTTTCTCTGCCTTGGCAGAGTGTTTAGAGTGTTTGTATGATTTTCTCTTTGCTAAATGGGAGACTTTTTTTTAAAATTAAGAATAAAGAGACTCCTCCAAAGCTAAGGAAGTTGTAGCTTTCTTACTCACATTGACACATGCTGCATTTTATGACTAGAATATTTATTTTTATGCTCATTTTTTCTCTCTTCTCCATCTTCCAACCCTTTTTTGAAAGTTTTATTTACTTTATTTTTAATCCCTTTGAGATAAAATGCTCTCCACTATCTCATCCCATAGTTTTTGTGTGTGTTTAAATTTAATCAAATGAATTCATCCATCCCAGCTAAAGGGAACATGGTCAAGTGGCATTTAGTAATGCCACTGAACCCCTAGACTTTATCAGTAGTCACTTCACAGCAAAAGAAGCTGTTGGTTTCTTTGGTAAAACAGATGCAGTTCATGGAGGGTTACACTATATATTGAGTTTGTCAGCCAAAAACCAGCTAAATACTCAAATGATGCAGCTCACCAAATACACCTCCCTTTCATTTTGAGTTGCTTCATAAAATGTCACCAGTCAGTCAGTCTTTAGCTTTGCCTCCCTTTCCTGCAGACCTCGATGAACACCAGGCATGGACATCATGAATCCCTCTCTGTATTAGTTAGTAATTCATTCACAAGAATGGCAGAGAGGGATACATTTAGTCTGGCTCTGATGTTCCTATTCCTGGGGTAATACAGGGCTGTACCCCCTTCTCAGAAATACTGTGTTAACCCGTGGTGTGAGAATGAACTGCCTCAGTTGTGCAGACAACTCCAAAAACTAAAAAGTAAAAAACAGCTGTCAGGAATATGATCCCACAGTACTTTCACAATGGGAATTGCTATTCTGTTTGTGAGATAGGGGTGTGGGAATTCTCCTTATCAAAATGAGTTAACATGCTTTCACTGAAAGGTAGCCAGCTTGAATGATAAAAAGAGTAGAAAAAAAAAGGCTAATTCTTCTGACATTGAAGATTAAAAAATGAATTCTGACACAAGGAAAAACCTGATATTTGTGTAAGTTAGGGCAATTTTATATTATCCAGGTTTTTATAGCTGTCCTCGGTTTCCTGGGGAATCCATGTTGCACTGAAGAAGTCTCAGTGCTCAGGAATCTCTGAGCCTTTTCCCATCTTACAGGGCAAGGCCAGGGTATCCTTCTGTCTTGGAAAACGTTGTGCTTTGATAACTTTTTAAGGCCTTTTGCATTCAGGGCATGTCAGAGCAGCTCTTGGTCTACTCTATTTCAAACCCACAAATTAAAGCATTATGGGAATCCCAGGATCTACAAAGGCATGAGATTGTCTTTTGGCCACTGAGTGGTGAATAAGCCTCTGGATCTGACCCTGAATTTTCAATGTGCTCAGTGTTTGGGCTCTCATTTTACCTGTGATTTCTGGAGCAAGACCTGTCAGAAAAATAATGAAATTATTTTTTATTTCTAGAAGTTCCTGACACCATTTTAGTTCACACAGACACCTCACCCTTCAGTGTATAGTTATCCATGCCCCCAAAACCATGCAGATTGCAGATCACCATCGCTGGTGCCATAGAGAAGTGAAGACTCCAAGCAACATAGATAGCTAAAAGTGGTTTTAAGTTGAGTGTTCATATGTGTAATGTAGCTTCAGCTGAGATGGGCACAGTGGATGCTGCTGAGTTACACAGAGGGTTTACAAAATCCAGTGCTGAGAAGGCCTGTCCCACATGGTGTGCTGCAGATCAGCCCTTCCTCCTCAGTGTGGTGTCTGAGCAAGCCGTGACTCCTGAGGGCCATGGCACAGCCACCTCCCCAGGGAATCCTCGGGACATGGAGTGCTTGGAAAGCCGGGGTGTGAGCCACGTGCACGGGCACACGCACACCCTACAGGCATCTGTGAGTTACGAGGTGAGAAACCCCGCACAGAGCTCTGCTGACTTCATAAACCACAAAAATGATGAAATTATTGCCACATTATGAGAAGTGATCCCATCTTAGTTTTATACCTTGTGTGAGGCGGGAGCCCTGATTCTTTTTCATGTGCTCTTTAGAAGTTTTCAGAAGTTTCTCTGCTTTCTGAAGTTCAGGTTATTTCACACCTTCTGCTGGTATTTTCTCTTGCAGCAGGACTCCTCTCTCTTGCCACCAGTACAGTCACAAATACCCTGTGGCTGTTCCTGAACAAGTCCCTCCATGAAGAAAGTTGCAGCCAAGTGAGAATTTGATCCCCTTATATTGCCTCTGGTATTTCCTCATCTTGTAGTAATATTCATGTAGAGGACTTGCACGTTAAACTGAAATTAAAACAGAAAAGAGGCAACACTAAGAGTTCAGATATTTGTCTTAGTGTGGTTCCTTCCTTAGAGCCAGAAGCTGAGAGCTGGGGCACAGCAGTTCTGGCAGAAAGAGATCCAGTCTTGAGAGGAGAGAGGTTGCATCCATCCTCAGGGACTATTCCAATATCTAATTATGCTCAGGATAATAAATTTAGTTTTTATTTCCTATTCAGCTTTTTCCTGACTTCAGCTTGCAACCACTAGACCCTGTCGTGCTTATGTCTGTGTAATTAAAGAGGACTGAACCTTCACCACCCGTTGCCTTTACAGGCAGCCATGGCCCGTGACCAAGACACCTCTTAATCTCATCCTGATCAGCTAACTAAAATGATTTAAAATATTCTAGAAATGCATGCTTTAAGTAGAGCAAAATCAAACCATAGGGAATTTGGAGCTTTATTGCTGAGATAGCATAACACTGGATGCTCTGTGTGTACATAAATATGTACATTTTAAAGTTTCAGCAATTAAAATACCATGCAGATGGAAACTGTGGAGTAAATGCAATAGCAGAGGCTTTTGTTTTATGCTGTGGCTCACTTCACTTAGTTAGGTACTTTTTGTTGCTGTCATTTTGTTTTATTTGGGTATTTCCTTAAACCTTAAAAACTTAATTTTGGTCAGTGCTGTCAAACAAACCAGAGCCATGTACAGGCTGGGTTCTCAGTTAACATCCTGCTCCTGCCTGGCTCAGGAAAAGGAAAGGACTGCAGAAAAAATACAATTTTCCCCTTCTGCTGGTTACTTCTGAGGGCAGCAGTCTGTAACTTGAGCACCGGCACATGAAAGCTGTTGGTGTTCCACTCCCTCCTTACTGACAATCCATAATGGCTCATGAAACCTTCACAGGAGGTATCAAGAGCTGTCCATAATGAATAACTCTGCTTTCATGTAAACTACTAAAAGACAAGATTTCTCCGCCAAGATCAACAGATTACAAAAGAAAAAAAAAGGCATTTACAGAACATACTGTTTCAAAGAGATAAAGAGCCAGAAGAAACACAAATCTTCAAGAAATGAAATCCATTTTATTTCAGACTGCTCCACAATCATTCTCTCCCCTCTTCCCTACTCCTTACCAAAATCCCTCTGTTATTTTTTCAGTTTACAGTCTGCTTTTCTTCTAAGCTGGTTCCACCAAAACCTTCCTGTCCTGAAGGTCCAGTTTGAATTGAACAAAACAAGCAATGGCTTTGAAGATTAAAGTGCTAAAAGGGCTTCCATCAGCCGCAAAACTGACCAGACTGCACCTTGGCATAGAGTGATATCCATCCTTTAGCTTTCAGAAATATCAGCTTTCAGCCAAAAAGAAGAAAAATGGCTAGAAATGCAAATATCAGGGACCAGGTCTAGATCTACTGCATTCAGAACTAGAGATTCCCAGAAGTGAGCATATTGCTTATATATTTCTTCTTAGTATTATCTTGAGGGTTGAGGTTTCTTACTTGATTTGCCATGTGTTCAACCCTGTAATTGGTTAATTGCACTTCTTTATTGTTTATTCCACAAACCACATCTAAAATCCTTACTGCCAGAAGCAGTAAGGTAATTTCCAATAAATTCTGGGAAGGAAAAGCTAAAAATCAGATAAAAATACTAGTTCCAATCTAGTCCTATGTATTTTCTGAGTAAGTAAGTACTACAACTTCCCCTAATGCAACTTCTGTGTTCTGAAAAATTCATTAGGACGCTGTAACACTTCTCTGCGTGGCAAAATTCCTGTTTGTGACAGCATGGAAATATACACAATACAGTGAAAGACATTCATATCCAAGTTATGCAATAGTCAATGTGTTCATATTTTAGTCAAAATTCACTAAGTGACAGGAAAGTGGCATCCCTTTGAACTGATTTCCAGTTATTTTTGTTTGCAAATAGTTTAAAGTCATTAATCAACAAAGCTTCCTTGAACCATTAGCAGAATTGCTGCTCTGCTTGGTTGTTTCTCTTTGAAGGGGATTACAAAACCATTTGCTGTAGTTTCAATCCACATGGGTTCCTGCTCTGAATTGCATGCTAAGTTTTGGGCTGGAGCAAATTCTTCATCTGGTTTCATGTCAAAACCATCTGAAGTCAGAGAGTTTTGCACAGAACTGATGCAGAGCCATAAATTGTCCAAGTTCAGTGTGGATTGGCCCAACTGTGTTTCCTTGAGAAAGGGTGGGAACTGGAGCAAATCCTTGAGGGAAAATGAGCTAAGTTTCAAACAAAACTCAAGACTATGCAAATTTTACATCATTTCAGGTTTCACAGCCAGCATTTAGAACTCTATCCCTATCCTTTTGTCCAGAAAATGAGACCTGGCTCCCAGTGTTCTTCAGAAAAGCTAGCAGATCAGCTGACGAGAATTTGCAAAGTTTCTCTTGCACAAAGTTCCACATATTTTTACTCCAAAGTACTCATACTTCTGTTATGTTCAACTCCCTAAACAGATATGCATGCAAACTGGTGGACCTGAGGTGTAATTTCTCACATTTAAATGTACAATCTAGGTTCAGTCACAGCTGGGCACAGAAAACAAAGGAGGGTGCCATCACTTGTTTGGACAAATGCAAAGCTAGCCAGTGTGCATTGGGTGCTGAGGATCAGAGAATGAGAAATAAAAAATCCTCTGATGTCTAACAAAAGTGTACTCCTGAGGAAAACACAGACTCATTCTGCATCAGGAAAAAGAATTAGAAAGCCTATGAGCTTGTTGGATAAATCAGCTTTGCCAGATTCTCAGTCAGAAAACCAGAACACAGTTTGGTTGGAGCTAGCATTGTATAATACTAAAATTATTTTAAGAAATATGTATTCTCAAGGATTAATTATTTCATGTTCTTTATGAGTGCCTACTTCTCTTTCAGATGTTTTATTGCCAAGCGAGAGCTGAAAGTTTTAGAGAGAATGTTTAAATCCTACCTCACCTTCCTGAGCTGCTTCATGTGCACAAAGTATCAATTTCAACTCAGCACAAGAAGCAAAACAAAGCTTTTAGGAGTGTCTCCTGTTAGAATAATTGGTATAACTGGAAAAAATAGATAAGCTTTGGGGTGTATAAGCAGGACCTTTAAGTGACAAAAAGCATGTTTAACATTTTCCATTGATAAAAACCATTACTCACCCAAGTGTGTCCTTCTGCTTGATCAAAGCACCATAAATCTAAAAAAAAATAAATCCAGCTATCACTGCCTGGGAACAGATATGTTCAAACACTGTTTGTTGTCTTGTTAATGATGTCAGGGCACCCCTGAAAGCTGTGTCCATGATTTGATTTTCCAAACCTAGTAATCCAGTGCTGTTTGAGAGAGCCTAGGAGCTGTAAGACACCCACGTGGGCCAGGTCTGTGTCACACAGGACCCACAGAGGGTCTGATGGGCGCCAGGTGAGCCACAAGAGGTATCTCAGAGGTGCTGGATTACCACATTTAAGCAACTGAATTCCATTGATGTATCACAAGAAAAACCACTGAAGCTGAAACCAGAGTTTTTAAGAGAAGAGGCCTGCAGTGGTGGTGATTTACATTTTTTTACCTAGATTGGTCTCATCTGGAATTAAGTTTAAAAATGGCATGAGAGAATGGGTATAAATCAAACATCTCTCCCTTTTTCACAAACTTTCAAAAACAGTAGATATTATGTAGGTATTGGAAATATGGTGGTTAAGTTTCCTAGAGAGAGACATGTAGAGGGCAGTGCGTAAACCTGGCTATTGCTTTACCAAAAAAAACCTGAAAATTTATGTGAAAGAAAACAGATCTCTTCTGAGTACTGAGATCCAAAGCCAACAGAGTTCTTGGGCTCCCAATGCTTACTTGGGCATCTGAGTTTGTATTGAGACCGAGAGGAATGAACTGTTAGTCCCCTGCCCATGTGCTCTCTGGACAGCACCAGTGCACCTGGATATCTTCACTTAGTAGGAATAGCAACAAAACAAGTGTCAATTCCATTTGGTTTTTGTTTTTATTTCAAAACCTTCTCCAATACTTTCAAGAATAGAAAATACAATCAACATTCCCCTGAAGTTTATAACTGCTTGTATTGAGTGGTCATGTCACCAGTGATGATCATCCTAAGCTTCTCCAGAGCTGATCTGGGTGCTCTGGAGGATTTCTCCACAGAATGAAATTCAGGGGTTCTTGTGGATTTACAAGTGCTTGAGCTTGAGATGGACAGTTTGATCTGAAGGGAGGTTCTGACCAGCTTCATTTGCAGCAGCTGTCAAAACTGTGCAAAAGCCCACAAATTTTTGCATGATATTCATGGATATGAAAAAAGGTACCTGTTATCTGCTTGAGCCTCAACAACCATAAGGGATGTTTTTGACTTAGGACAAATTCACTTTTGCAGGGTTTTTCTTTAATATTCTACAACTTAGTCAGAACTCCTTGCACACCTGCAGGTCTCCCACTGAGCAACTGTCAGTATTGCAGAGTATTAAACCAATCTTGGCATTTCACTGTGTCCACTAATTATAAGCACACCTGTTTAAGAGCAGTCAGAGGAATGAAAATCCCAGCATCAATGTGTTTGGTGCATGTGTTTGCTTCCCCTTAGAGTGAGGATGAGAAAACACTACTTTAAAAATCTGTACTCTTCATTTCTCTTCCAAACAAATGTAAATGTTCCCTCAGCTCCCCTGGGGAACATCACTGGTATATGGAAGACTCTCAGGAAAGGTGAGCAAGCCTGAGGGCAAAGTTTTTTTGTAAATATGTTTATGCCTGTTAAAACTGATTTAAGATAAAAATAAAATTCAGAGAAAGCAATCAAACTCAGGTCTAGGCAGAGCTGTTGCATCTGGTATCAGTGGAAAATAGCAGTCACTGCAACATCACCAAATTTTGGATTATAGAGTTGTATAATATCCTCAGTTGGAAAGGATTCACAGGGATCATTAAGTCCAACTCCTGCCCTGCCTAAGGCTGCCCCAAGAATCCACCATGTGCCTGAAGCCATAAGCACGTCCCATGACACTTTGTCCAATTGAGAGCTGTGTGGCTGTAGATGGTGCCTCCTCTCATCTCCTGAACCCTGACTCAGGTCCAGCCTCATGTTTCTGGCATTGTGAGTTAACTATCTTGCTCAAAAACAAGTTTGTGAGACTGAAATATTTTATTGTTTATCTATTTTAGCAAAGAAAGCAGTGAGAGAAAAAAGGTTACAATTTCATTTATACAATTTTCCTCATTCACAGCAGATGATCTTGGCAACAAGGCTTCTTATCTAATAAGACCAGTTTTCATATTCAAACAAATATCACATTACTGTAGACAATAGCATATTACTTCTTGGTGGTCTGAAATCCTTTGTCCTGAACCTTTTGTATTAATGTGGATAAGGACTAATGATCCAGGAGTCAGTGGTGTCAGACAGTGTCACAGTCAGCTGAGAAGGGGATGCTTTGTCTGTTTTTGTTTGAACTTCTAACTCCCATGAGAACTTCACTCACACCGGGCCCTTCTTGACCCAAATACTTCTTGTCTCCCTTCACGTGTCCCTTGTTAAAAGTAGTCAGATAGCCAGTTAAAAGCTATCAGCAAAAGAGTGGGTTCACCAGGCATAATGCTGTCTGTCACTCTTCGGTCCTGTAAGCAACACCAGCCCAAATTTCATCCCACTGATCTGTCACTTTTTATCTTGCATTTAAATGTATTTAACAATCAACAGAAAGTGCTTCAGCCTGTGATGTCCAGCAGCTATTTTTTGGGAGAGGATACAGCTGGTGCAGAGCTGGCAGTGGTTTTGCATCACAGATGGGTGAGCTGCAGAGTCTCAGCAGCCCATTCATCAGAGACATCAGCCTGCTGATGGCTCCAGTGCAGCATTTGCTGCTCAGATACTCTGGAGTCATCCTGTCTGCTGAGAGTCCTGGCAAGCCAGTTTATCTCTTTGCACAGATACTTGCAGCCCTGCCTGGACTGAAGCTGTGGGGCTCATCAGCACATTAGCAAAGCTGAGAAGGAAATCTTAAATCCTTCATGACCAGACTCTGGTACTTGAGATGACCTGGGTGGGAGATGGGGGAAGAGGAATCCGACCTTTGTGAGTCACCACCACTATCAGCAGCATATTGCTAAGTCCAGGGAATTTTCCCTGGCACCATTCATACCACCCAGCTCTGCAGTGCTTTCCTGGGGAAGAAATTCAATGTGAACTGACTGTATTTTGCCATGTCCCTGAATAAAATCCCTGCACAGTTCAGGGACACAGCTGAAGTGAAATTCAAGCTGACCCTCACTGTGGCTTGCAGGATAATCAAACCTTGGGCTTGGCTATCTGATACTGTAGACAGCAAAGGCTGTTTATTTGCAGTTTTGATGAGTAGTGGACAATCAGGTTTCCTGGGAAGTAGCACCAAGCCTGACAGAGTTCAAGAAACATTTGGACAATGCTCTCAGGCACAAGGAGGTGAAACCTCCTTGGTTTCACCAGGGCAGGGTCAGGAGTTAGACTCCATGATCCTTGGGGGTCTCTTCCAACTCAGGATATTCTATGATTCTGCAAATCAAGGGCAGTCCTTGGCTGCAGCTGCCATGGTGGCATAGGACAAGAAAAGGAACAGGCTGCAAAGCTGGCACTGTTTCATATGCCATAAAACCTGCAGAATATACTTCCATGGGTGACTGCATTGGAATCAGCAGAGGATCAAACTTGTCCTGCTAACGACTCAGGTGGTGTCTCTGGGTGCTCTGCTGCTATGCTGAGACCATGAAGTTGGACATGAGCAAAATTCCTGTCTGGTTAAAAGAGGGTGAACTAAAGGACAAAGAAACAGCTCTGTTATTGTCTAGACCTATCATATCCTTAGAGGCTATGATGCAGTTTATTCAGCAGAAGAAATAAAAACTGCTTGGATAAAATCTTCTTACATATTCCCATGCTCTACTCTCTTGTGAAAGTGTTTTTAGTGTAGAACTACACCACTTTAATTATATGCACTCCTTCAATAAAAACATGACTCACACCTCTGCGCAGGAGATAAAAGATGTGTGGAAACCATAAAAACACTAAACCAGCATATAAAGCCAGCAAAGCTGCTTATCTTCATGGAATATTTTAATGTCTGTATTGTTCTTCCAGAAAAGCTATGGGACAATTTACGCCTTTAAAAAGCCTTAGCTTGTAAATATATATCTAAAATATCTTTTCTAAATCTGATTCTGTAAAACAGTTTTTAAAGGACTGATATGGGGTTTAACAGGGCATTCTAAGGTTTTAGCATCCTGAATGTTATATTAGTCATACCTTCTTCATGTATAAATATAATGGACAGGAGGCAGAAGAGCCTCCAACAGACAAGACAAATAGAGAGGTGCTGACAGGGTCAGTGTCTTCCTCAGCATGAATCCTAAATGATTAGTGGTGCCATAAGCAGAGCAATTAGACCCCACCTGCCTTGTCTCACCTTGCATGGAGGTCATGCCTGTTCCTTTGGGCCACCTTTCCCTCTGGAGTCACTAGCTGCACCCCAGAAAATCTTCCCCTACCCCAAGGGCTGTGGAGCCTCGTGATTAAGGCCCAGCTTAGCAGACCTATGTCTCCATCCTCCTGGGAAGCCTTTAACCACAAGGCTAGCAAGCAAAGGGAGGCACTGTCACCATCTGTCTTTGATCTAAACTTAGTGCAAAGTCTGGGGACAATCACAGTCATTTGATCTCATTTTTGGGTTGCCTCCCAAGTCAGATATCTCCTTCCTTATCCTCAAGTCCCACTGAGATGGGCCTCCCAGAGCAAACACCTCAGTGGCTCTTGGTACAATTTGACAGGATGAAAAGTACCTGAGAGAGTCATCAGGGACTGCAGTGAACACAGAGGAACCTTTGTGAGCTAAGTGGCTTAGAACACCACAATCAGAGCATTTTGAGCTCTAATTGTCCAAAAGTTTGAGCTTCCTTTTATACACACACACATGCACACAGGCACACACACACTCACAACAGTTGTTATATATTCAGTGATCTGTGGCTGTGCTGAGGGTGATCTCAATTAAAATGTGTCTTTGCAGGCAAAGTGTTGTGATGCACAGGGGTCTAAAGGACAGTGAGAGTTCCAGGATTTCTGTGAGGTTCATTACAGGCATCTGCAGCTGGCACTGGGTTTGTTCTTAATCTTTGGCTGAAGCACTCTTATTGCACATCCCACTCAACTGAGATTCACTAGACATCATATGGTCTAAGTCTAGTCTAATTTAACCCGTTTTAGAAATGCCTGGTATATTTTACTGAATCACCCCAAAGCTGAGCATGCAGCTGAGTCTGTGGACAAGGAGGGGAGGGTGATTTGCTGTGACAGTCTCCAGCAAATCAGTAACATGAGCATTTAATGGGGGCATCATATATTCCATGAATGTTCTGATAGACAGCCACTCAGGCTGGTGTGTGTAAATATCTTCTAGTTATGGAGCTGTTCCAGATCTTGGATCATGTAAGTAGATGTATGCATCACTCATCAGAGGTGCCCAATTTGGATGCAAAAATTAGGATTTTATGCCAATGGTGGATAGCAAGCCTCTTCAGGAGGTCGTTTAGGATGCTGGATTAAGAGGCTGAGCAGGACTGTAGCCAATGCAGAGAAATGAGACTCCAGACTGAGGTGAGCAGCCCCCATGAGGTGCCTACCCAGCTGACAAAACCCCTACAAACCTCTAATCACCAGTGTTTGATAAGAGCTGTGCAGGTCTAAAGCCACACAATTAAATCACTTTAGGATACTCACACTTTCATCAGCAATGTAAATCCAAGCTAATTTATATTTTTGTAATAGCTGAAAAGTGGAGGCAAAAAGGCATTTTAAAGATACTAAAGTAATAAATACCTCTTTAATTTGTCAAATATCAATACTTTGCCGTTCTTTGTCAGTAAACTCAACTCTGCTCAGCTCCCACCCACCACTTCTTTATGGTGCATAGAAAAGGGAATCCATTGAGATTGTTATATAATTTTCTGCTTAAAAATTGCTTCTACCACTTACTGCACTTTTCTGCCTCGTTGCCAGGCATGTGACCACTACTTTACACATCCCAAGAGATTCAAGCATGATTCTAACTCCTTGTAAATAAAGAGCAAGCAATGGACAGCTTCTCCCTGCTTTGAATCATGCCATGGATCACATTGAAGTGACTTCTGTGCATTTAGTGGTATGCTGGAGAAGAATTGAGAACTCCTTTATGAGATTTTGTTAAGGCAACACAGGGAGATTAGCATGCCATTAGTAATGCTGTTTGTCACAGTATAATTTATTAAGGCTGATTGGTAATTTCATCAGTCATTGCTGTTGTGCAACACTTAAAAATCTGCAGCATTACATGGAGAAGGCAATTTAACAGGCCATAACATTTAGCAAGGGTAAAGGCAAGGGTAAAACCATGTAAAATTGTGGGGCAGTTCTTGTCAGCATTAGAGAACAAGTGTGATTCAGAGCCATCTCTGCTGATGAGGATGCTGAAACACACTAAGAAACTTGAGCACGTATTCTAGATGAGCACAGTACTGCCCTGTGCAGGAAAAAGGGAAAAATCACATGGGGGGAGTCAGAGCCAGGCTGTGCAGGGAGGGGAAGGTTTTTGAAGGCTGCTTCCTGGTACTTGGTTCTCCAGCAGAAAGGCTGCTAGGAAAACCTACCCACAGGAACAGTAATGGCACCTGTGTTGGGATACTTCTTGAAATTAGCTATTTATTCTCTGCTCCCCCCTTGCCTCCCCATAACATTACTGACATAACAAACCTCAGCTTCTTTCCAAAAGCATTTTAAGTTGATTGACTTTCAAGCATTGCAGCAGAGCAGAGGGTTACTAGCTCTCCCTCGGAGGTTATGTGAGCTAAGGATTTTATACTTGATGCCATACCTCTAAAGAAACTACCTTTCATGCACTGAGGAAATGATTAATCCCTGTCAGACTGCAGCACACCAAGTTGTTCTGCAAATGGTGTCATTGTGCCCAGAACATGGATATAGGAGAAGGAGGTGAGACCCACAAATAATGGCCTGGGGAATGGTCTGGCACCTCCTAGAATCCGTCAAAACTTCTAATATCTTGGCAGATTTTTCCCTTATAACTGATATATTTTCATCTTTTTATCTGTCTTTCTTTTATTTTTATCTTTTTCTCTTTTTGCTTTTTCCTTGTTTGTTTCCTTCTCTCTTTGCCTCAGCACCTTGCCTTGCCTAGCCACCTTCCTAATTCAAACACATGCAGCTTACAAAGTTTATATCTGAGAACAACATCATCACATGCAGAAATAAAGTCACTTCCAAGCTTTGGCATTTGCAGGAGTTGAGCCTGAAGTGTTAAAGTACAAACACTTTCTGATCAGCCATTCCCTTGATAACAGATGGCCCAATCTATGCTCCAAGATTGTCTTTAACTCTGTCTGACCCAACATAAAACCAAATGTTCATAAACTGCAGTTCTCCATACCCCAAGATGTCCATTTTTGGCTGTAAATCTGGAGCACATGCTGTTATCTGAGATTTGTAAGTCATGTGCGATACAGGGAGGTGCAGTATCTTTCTTGGGGGTGTCTGAGCGACACAGGCAGAGCAGCGCATCCGCCAGCAACGCCGGCTTCGCCAGGGAAACTTTCTCTGCCAGTGTTTTCAATGTGATAAAGTCATTTTCTAATTTCCCTGGATAATTCCTCACCTTATACCTCGGGTAAATATACCAAGCCCAAGCCATGGGAATCACACATGTTGAAGGCCACGGGGATCACAGCGCGCCGGGGTGGGAAAGGACCCCCTTGTACCACACTGGGATTGTGGTACAGGATCTGCAAGGATGAAAGATGCTTCTTTCCATTGGCATCAGTGTTACCTCAAGGGCAGGAGACAGAGAAAAAATGGCAGATGTAAAGCCCATGGAGCTGCTGAAATAGCACCTCAAAGTTAATGAATTGTGAGGAATCAAACCCCAGCTCAGATGTCTGGCTGAAAACACTCTTCCCCAGCATTCATTCATCTCCTAATGGGTTGTGTCACACGCTGCTGCTGAGAAAGGAACAGGGAGATATCTCCAACTGGATGCTTGGCACACCCTCATTTAAGGAGGAAAAGGGCCGGATCTGCTCTTTCTGATAATGTCACAAATTCTGTTAATCTAATGGATGCAAAAAAAGTATCACCTTTCTTATAACACATTAAACTTTTGTCTCAGGCTTTAAAATAAGAAAATAAGAGAGAATATTGCTTTTAAGGTGTCCATAAACCAGACAAATGTTCAGGTTTCATTGATGCAAAAAAATGTCTTTTCACAGGCATTATTTTTTGCAGAGCAGGGGGAATGGGAGCTCCTAATCTGTTTATACTAGGATTAATATTAGGAGTGAGTTAGTTTTTCCAAGGTTCAGCAGAGCATGAGGGGGAAAACAAAACAAAACTTATTTTCAGGAATGTTTACCAATGGGTTCTGGTCATGATTTGTGTTTTGAAACTTGGGAGGCCAGTTTTTGAGCTTCACTGTTAGTGTTTAATTTAAGGATTAGGAATTATTGAGTTAGGTTCATTAAAATAGCTGGGTTTTGTCCTTCGAAAATTTAAGAAAACATGGTGTAAGCCTTGGAAAGAAGGTCTCTTTCTGGGTAACAACAGCCTCATTCAGCTCTAAGCATATGGCTGTCTTTGTTTTAGAAACCTGTGTTAAAATAAGGATAAGGCTCCCCATTCCAGCAGAATCATCAGCTCTGTTCTCAGGGATTTACATAACTCCCAATAATACTGGTTTAAGCCTTGAGAAATCTACTGAGATTCCAGTATATTAAAACTACTGTAAGTGTGATGGGAGTAATTTCTTCCCTAAATTTTACGTTCAGTTCCCAGTTTGAAGAGAGGGGAATGTGAAGCACCGACATCACAGACAGGATAAGGCTGGCAAAGGGCAGCTCTAAACTCTCTCTCTGAGTAGAGGATGAAGATACTGAAATATTAAAAACCAAACCTTGAGGAGGGACTAGTTCCAGATCTCATAATGAGAACATCCTCTTGGAAATGCACAAATTGCAAATGTGCTTGCCCTATTGCAATGGGCTAGTCTGCAAAAGGCAGAATGAATTCCCATGCCCCAGCAGGAGGAAGACAAGGCTCCTCTAGTGCCAAACCTCACCCCTTGAGCTTCCCAAATGATTTGCAGCAGTCTGTGTGGCTTTATGCCAAATGCATGGCAGGATCTTTGCACTGCCTTTCTCAGCAGGTCCAGTTCTGCCTTCAGCCACTTTAACATACCAGAATTCAAAGCAGCTGCCCCCTTGCAGTGTGGGCTAGGACCAGCCCCAACTTGTCTACGTGTGGTTGTGCTCACAAATGCACCATTAATTGAGAACAGTCCTTAGTGGGTTTTCATTTCAAGAAGAGTTTTAGAAGTTTGGGTCACTGTAAACAAAACTGTGCTCTCCTCTGTTCTGGGTGTTTTACAGCAACTCGGCTCTTTTTTTTCTGCAGCCCAACCAGCTGAATGTAGCTGGCAGGAAGACAGTGAATCCATTTTATGATGACTTTCAAAGTTTCAAAATGTGTTTTGGATCTGCCTTGGAGTGAAAACAAAACCTTTTGAACTTTTTTGTACTGTGAAGTCATGTCAAGACCATTTTTTCCTGGGAAGACTCTGAGCTTCCCTCTGTGATGCAGACTGTGAAGACAGCCTTGGCATTGCTGCTGGGTGTCAGGTGGCAGCTTAGAGCTCTGGAAACAGCAGCTCAATGATGTATAGAAAAACCTAGAAACCTTAGATATGGCTGCAAGACAAGCTGGCACCTAGACCAGAGAAGCTGTGGATGCCCCGTCCTTTAAAGTGCTCAAAGCCAGGCTGGACCTGATAGTGGAAGGTGTCCCTGCCCATGGCATGGGGTTGGAAGGAGTTGATCTTTAATGTCAATTCTGTGATTCTGTGATTCTACTCCAGACAGTTTCTCCTAGGTGGGATAGCTGCTGTGACTTTTCTCAGGAATGCTGCAGCTCTTCCTAATGGTATAAGATCACAGTGACATTGAACTTCTGTGACAACAAACCACCCATGGCCAAAGTGGATTTTAATCCTGATTCCCAGCCTCACTTTTCACTTTTACACATACCACCAGCTTGCTGATGTAGATAGCACTCTACTCATCTTTCCATGATTAGCAGGGGAAGATACACTGTGCAATAACTAAATAAAAACAACAAAAAAGCCTTATCAGGCTTGAAGCTGCCTCATTTTCCTTCCTTATGTTCTTATATTCTTTCAGCAGCTCTGTCCCACTTGTTGTTTAAAACAGATACACTTAGTGAAAAATGAAATCTCTGGTCCAGAAAATACCAATTCTAAGTTAGTTTCTCCAGGAAGAGACCCTGACTATGCCTGATTTGTACTCAGTAATGTATGTCAGCTGTCACATACTTTCAGACCTGTGAGAAATTACACCAACATTGGATTATAGTGTACTTGATTTTGAAGAAAGGAGAAGCTATATTACTGTAATCATTATTTAAACCATATCCTTTTGATTTGTTGGATGCCAGGCTCCCGTTCACACGTAGCATATCATGCAGTCAAAAATAAGGGGCCTGCCTTTGAGGGAAAAAAAATAAACAACATTTTTTTTTCCAGATGAATTACTCACTTTTTGCATAAAAATCCCATTATTTCAGCTAGGGAGAGGGAGAAACAAAATTTGAAAATGTGATCTTTCGAACACAGGGGCTTCCTGTGAAACATGACTCCATGTGTCAGGTGCTGTGATAGCACAAAACTTCTCCCTCAAGAACTTTCAATCTGAATAGAAAGCAGTTAGAAAAACACCATATTTTTAGTATATATCCTTATATACTCCAAATGGAGAAACAGAGCAGTGAGAGAGAGTGGATATTTTATCAGAAATGTGTCATGTTGAAAAGGAAGCCTCTCTGGGAAAGCAGTCAGATGCACTAACCACAAGATTATAATTCTTAGTTATTATCTTTTCAAAAGATTTCACATCATAATTTCTGCCATTCTGGTTAATACCACATTAAATGGAAAAAGCAACCTACTTGTCACATAAATTACTAGAGCAGACCTGCCACCAGTCACCCATAAGGAGGCACTGCCTGTTTTACATCCTTGATGAAGCTCTGAGGCTTATGAAGTCCACGTGGCTCATGCAGGCATTACCTCCACACAGTCTTTGCTATCA
Source organism: Anthoscopus minutus (assembly GCA_013399455.1). Taxonomy (NCBI): domain Eukaryota; kingdom Metazoa; phylum Chordata; class Aves; order Passeriformes; family Paridae; genus Anthoscopus; species Anthoscopus minutus. The sequence continues at coordinate 387,011 of VWYI01037599.1, read as the reverse complement.
CTTTCTGCCTCACATACCAATTTTCCACACATTATTGTAGGGCTCATCTCACATGCTAGGATTAGCTAAGAGTCAGATTCAAACCTGCCACCCAATCAGCTGGACATCAAGCAATTGCCCAAAGAGCTGGCAAACACCAAATGCCCAGCAACCCTTCCAGATGGAGATTAGTTATTTTCCCCTTGCCTGTCCATCTCCCTGTTTCCCCATCAGACATAACTGGGCACCTATGATTTCTTAGCCACAAAGTGCACGGTTTATATTTGAAGAAAGGCATTTGTAAGAAAGATGACAGATTCACGTAAGCATCCAGTGAACTCATACTGTCTTCTTCAGTGTTTATATTAACTTATTATGCTCTACTGTTCTCAAATAATTACATAACTATCCAAAGTCATTTCAAACAGCCTTTCAACCCACATCAGCCTCGTGTATAAACACTGGTGCTTTATACAGTCATTTTGTATGAAATTTGTCTGCAGGGCAACAGTTTGCTGTACTGTATGCCTTTTGTGAGATGATTCAGGCAGCAGTTAAGACTCAAAGTGCTTTTGATTCCCTTGCAAACAGTCTGTCTGCCTTCCCTGCTATCTGAAGCCCAAGATCTAAGAAGGGGTTGCCCAGTATGGTCTGTGTCCAGAGTCCTGCCAATAAATCACTGAGCTGAAAACAACAGACACAAACAGATCCCAGGCATCCGGACCCCTCGCTCCATAACTGCAGGTACAAAGTCTTCCATCATTTCTTCTAAACAGGTCCAATTTCAGCTCAAGCACCCATTGTCAATGGGTCAGATGCTGCAAAGTTGCAAGAATATGGTTCTGTGTCCAAGCAGCATTAATTTGTGCCTCATTTGGGGTTATTAGCTTAGGCTCAGCTCTGCCCTAACCATAAATGAAGGAAAACACAGCCTAGCTGTAAAGATATGGTGGCTTACTGCCTTTTGAGGATCAGTGCCATGCAGTAAAATAAAAAAGACTTGAAATTCCAGAAAATGATGCAAAACAATGTAACTCTCAAAGAGACAAAGACTGCCTCTTTGGAAAAACTTCAGGCAATCTTAAAAGCAAAAGTGCATAGGATGAGTCACTGTCTGACTTCCCACCCTGCTTTTGGGTGGGAAGGTGGAGAAATAGTCCAACAGAAAAAAATGTGTCATCATGACAAGCCTTTTCATCTCACAGTATAAAAACTTCCCAGGAGACATTGAATCCCATCAACCAGGAGCAATTTGGCACTGGGTGTAAGGACCGGTAGAAGACATAAGCATCATGCAATTCCAGTTTAAGACCTTTTCAAACATATAAGACCAACCTGAGCCAATATCTTTGGCCTGGGAACAGATTAATGTCCCTACAGCTTCATCTTTAAGTGCTGCAGTTTTATCTCAAAGGGGAGAGGATTTTGCACAGCACTAGCCCATATTCTCATTAGAGAGGAAAGCAAGGAAGAAAATAATCTCAGGAAATTTTGCTGATTTCTCTCTGAGTTTGAAGAAATGGACACTTCTTCCTTTCCTCTCATTGTCAGGAGGGGTTGTGGTCTTTGTTCTTTGAAAGAGAGAAAGGTGAAAACTTCTGGGCTGAGTAAAGAACATTTTTTTAGCAGTTGTCTCTCAGTGACACATCCTCTTATTGTACATACACACAAACACACACACACACATGAACACACAGACACACATTTTCTATTTCATTAAAAACATTCTGGTAACAATCAGAGGCAGCTCATAAATGTCATATTTCGAAAAGCATAATGCGTGATTCCCTCAGAGCAGTTTTTATAACAAACAGTATACCAGTGTTTGTGTATAATTTCTAAGACTATAAAATAACTTTTTATGGTTCTTGGGCTAATATCTGAAAAGTAGAGAACATTTTTGTATGAAATTCTTTCACAATATTTAAAGCACAATATCCTCTGCCAGTCCACTCTCCCTCTCATTTCTCTTTCTGTGCAAAACCATGACAAAAAGCAAAGTGCTTTTAAGAAATACCCCTCTGGCCTGGAGCCAGCCCTTTTTCTTTTCTTTTTTGTTTCTTTTTTTTTTTTGGTTTTGCCAGTTGAAGCTGACAGATATCTATAGCAAACAGTTAACATATATAAACATGTCAGCTGTAAAACAAATACACTTTGAAAGAAAACAGAGAGCTGGAGTGGTTTGTGCTGCAAGACAATGTTGGTGCAATTAGCAGACACAGGGTGTGGGGTCTTCAGGGCACGTTTAGCAGGTCTGTCCAAGGTAGAAGTACCTTTCTTCTTCACTCTGTCAAGTCCTGTGTGGATGGCATGGAAAAAAAGACAGACCCCTGGTGTCACAGCCACCATCTGGTGCAGATGAAAAGAAAGCATAAGCAGTTTTTGATGCTGAGGAGGTGTGCGTGAGAGACAGCTGCAAGCATGCATTCCAGGGATACATTTCTCAGGTCAAATAAGCTAAATTGTCACTGAATTGCAGCCACTTAGAGGCTTGATCCTGCAAAGCTTCTGCCAGATGCTGAGCCCTCTTCCCTGTGCTCCAGCAAGGCTTTCCTCTGCTGCTTTTTATCGTGTGTCACTTCATGTCATCGTAAATGAGCAGGACTGAATTAATTAGAGATGGGAAAGAAAACCAGCTAGGAAAAAACAATTAGCAGTGTGGGCTGGTGCAGTGCACTGTGGGCAGGCTCAGAGCACCCCACCAGTGAGGAGTCACCTCAGTACCAGAGTTACTTAAAAGGTCATAGGATGTTGGGATCCACAGAGGGATGGATACAAAAGGTTGGGGCAAAACCCAAAGGGTGATGACCAGACAGGGAGGTTGCTTGGGTCTGTTGCCTGCTCTGATGAAGGGCACATCCCCTCACTGAGCACTGCCTTTTATTGGGACAAAGGTGTCCATGGGCCCAGGCTCATCATTTTTGTCATTGCTGTTATCAGACTGAATGAGGCAAATAACCATTTTAGCCTGCCTGTCAAGTCAATGAGTGGGACTGGCATCCTTCAAGAGAAGTTCAGGGTGGGCTTTGGTGTTCAAGATGACATGAGATGGATCCAGCCTCTGCTGAGCTTATGTCCAGAGGTTCTCCTCCTTGGTGGGCCCTACAAAGGAGCCTAGCACAGACTAGACAACAGGGCGGCTCCAGGCCATCAAACACTAACAATAGGTTAAGAATAGACTAAACAGAAAATTAAACAGATTAATTCAATTCTCAGACTAGGAGTGCAATTAAATGGACTCTGATTCCCCAGGCTGAGAAAGGCACCACTGAAGGGGATATGATAGAGATCCCTAGACTGGAAAATATGAATAGAAGATGACTGTTTGCTGTCTTTTCTAACACAGGAGCCAGGGGACATCAGATGAAACTAGTTAGTGGCAAGTTCAGAGAAAAAAAGATCCAAAAGAAGAGTCATTTTCCCCAGTGTGTAGTTAAGAGGCTGAGCTCTTTGCCATAGGGCTACCACATAGAATCATAGAAGGAAAATAATTTAAAGGCTATTGAAGCCAGAGATGCCTCCCCTGGCTCAGGGCAGAGCTGAGGCTGACGGGGTCTGGTGGGTGCAGTGCAGGACATCACTGGGCACTGGCTCTGCTCACACCTCAGCATCTGCGGGGCCACAGGCCAGGCCTGCCTTGGGTTTGTGTCCTGCTCAAACAGTGTGAAATTCACATCTCAAATTGCAGCCCAAAAGGTTATTACCAGCACAGATGCTGCCTGTAGTTGGAGGGGAAGACACACACACCTCAGAGTCCTTTGCACCACCCAGCCAGCAGTACCTGGGCAGCCTGGAAGCTGAATCTCCTCAAAAAAATTAAATGTGGGATAAGGAGGGGCTTCATCTTTCTGATGCCTCCCAGGGACACAGATGAAACCTTTCTTCTTTTGTGACAGGAAGAAAAGAGGGATTAGCAGCAGTGATGGGTGAAATTCAAACACTTTGCAGGTTGCGTTCAATTTGGGTAAGCCTAAAACGGATCTGGAATGGGATTTAAGGAATACGCAGATTTCAGAAAATGCTTTCTGTCAAAGCCATTTCCCACATCTCACCTTGCTTTCATTTAATGCAGAAATAAATAAAGATGAAAGTAAATGTTTTTGACTCCAAGAATACTTAAGACATGATTCATCAATATAAAAATATTTTGCAAAAAGATAATTTTCAATTACCTTTTAACTTTTACCAGAAAGGTAAGATTTTTGATAAGCCATTTTTAAATTAGTTATATTTTTAACTCCCTTCCTTCCTTCCTTCCTTCCTTCCTTCCTTCCTNTACCAGAAAGGTAAGATTTTTGATAAGCCATTTTTAAATTAGTTATATTTTTAACTCCCTTCCTTCCTTCCTTCCTTCCTTCCTTCCTTCCTTCCTTCCTTCCTTCATCAGTTTTTTATGCTCATTATTCCCTTACCCTTCTCCATTTACTGCTGAAAAAATAAAAAATATTTCTGAACCCTTAGAGAAAACTGCTGTTCACTTAAATCTACTGGGAAAAAAAATAGAAGAAAGAATTTTAAAATGTGAAACTGTGTGGAAAACAAAGCTTCTTTTTGAACATCCTTCTACCTGAAATATGGGATGGAAAGCACATGAAGAAATACTTTGAAAGGTGGGATGCCTCTACTTCTGCCTTTCCCACTGCAGTCACAGGAGACTTGATAGATCTCCCTTGGCTCATGGAGGGGCAACAGAGATGTCACCTGCTAAAGGATAATATTAGAGATGGTTCCTGGTTAGATCTGCTTTTACAGACACACAGGAAGTCTGCAGCAGAAAAGGGATTAAGAACAAGCCTTAAATAAGTGACCTCTCCCACCCTCAAAGCAGCCTTTCTCATTTCTTTCTCCTTCCCAACAGAAAACACATGCTGCTGATGGGGACAGCGAAAGGGAAGGTGACCCCTGAGACCAGAGCTGCTCTGGGGAGATGAAGCAGACAATGCCATGCAAAGTAGAAGCAGGGTTGTGTTTTCCTTTTGTTTTCTTTTATTTTCATTTTTTTTTTTCTGTCTCCTCAAATATTTGCAGCAATAAAAATGTACCTGATTTCCACGCAACTCCAGTCTAGCATGGGACCTGCTAATCCCCCAGCACCTCAGAGAATCCTCATGGCAGCAGTGTCCCCTTTTTTGTGCCCTTCTCTGGTCCCCTGCTGCACAGCAGTCCCCTGATGCTGGGGCCACATCCTGAGCCAGCACATGTGGAGGTGCTGCCCTGACACTGGCTGAAGATTAGTCCCCTGAGATTAACTGCTAACTTTATAGCTCTGGTTTCAGGGGGGATTTTCCAAAGCGCCAGGTTGGTACATATATATGTAACAGAGCAGGAGAAACTGCAGGGATGGCTTTATCCCCCTCCATGACGTAGCATAAACAAGTTCAGTAATTTATTTCTATTCAGGAGAAAATCACTCTCCAAAAAACAGAAATATCCAGAGAAGCTTTCTGCCAGTTCAGCGAAGCAGTATGCTGCGAGAGACTTGCACTAAGCTGCTTGAGAAGAGGCTTCAACCCCAAAGGCAAACATCTGTGGAAGCTTTATGAGAGCCTAGACCAAGAGAAAATCCAGCAGTGGACATCTGTGGGCTTCTTTTGGGCCAAGCACAAGAGATTCCAGTATCTTTTGTATGAGGAAGGATTTCTGGAGTTCATGGGCTTCATGATGAGGAAACCCTCACAATGCCCTTAGCTGGAACATAACTGCCTGAGGTTTCTGACTCTTCCAGGGTTATTTTCTTGTATGAAAACTCCTTAAAGAACAAAATAAAGGGATGGTCAATTTATAGATTGATGAACTCACCATGATTTCCAATAACTTGCCTGGCTTTGAATGCCTTAAGTCTTAACAGTCCTGGACTGGTAATAGCAGTTTGGACTGGTCATTTGACACCTGCAATAAAACAGGGAATTGCTATTTGGAATTGCATCTCAACTGCTCACAGATGTCTCTGTTTTCATAGAATCATAGAATCACAGACTGGTTTGGGTTTTAAGGAATCTTAAGTTCCTCTTGTTCCAACTCACCTGGAGTTGGAACTCCAATGTTGCATATCCTGGGTAGGGACACTTTTCCCTAGACCACTAATAACTGCAGGAGATCATACAGCCTCTGGGTTGTGGGTAGCCACAGGCCTGTTCCTAAACATGTATGTGTTGCTGGATTTTTTCAGGAAGATATTGGTTTGTTTTTCTCTCAGGACAAATCCATTGCCTTTTAGGACTGAGTTCTGAGACGCAGAGATTGGAATCTTGCTTGGGGCCACCAGCATAATAATTTGTCCCTGAGCTTGTGGGTGACAATGTGCTGTAAGAGATTGGGATGGTTCAGAAAGCTGAAGAATGAGTGCAAGAGAGAAGAGGAACATGTGGATGTGTAGGACCTCTGGGGCCACTAAGCATGATAGCTTGGGCTGCTGAGAAGCCATCATTCCCAAGAAACCCTGGAGAAACCCAGCTGACATCCTCTCCCCAGTGCCTGTTTCCGTGCCTGGACTCAAAATGTAAATTAGGCTAGGATAAGAACACAAACTGTGCTGTGCTCCTGTTTACTTTACAAGCATTGATTAAAACAACATATCTCACCACAGCTCTGAACTCCAGTTCAGTTGGAGACTGCAACAGCTGTGGAGAGGAAATGAGCTTGCATGAGCATTCGGCTGCCGGTGTCTCCTTTCAGCTGAAATTAATGTCAATGGTTGTTGATGCTACAGGTCATTTCCTGTCTCTGCTCTTAAATCTGGAATGTCAGTGGATTTCCCAATGGTGAAGAGAGGTCTAGCCAGATTTCCAGCCAGCTTTTCAGGCTTAGAAGTGTTCTTGTGAGCACTGGAGAGTAATTATGAAGCAGGATGTAACCCCTGTCCCACAGAAGTTCCTAGCAGAGATTGACATAGGAAAACATGCTGCTGTTTATGTGGAACTCTTCCTGCAAGCAAGTAGTAAATGTCATCTACAGATAGGCAACCACAAAACTACAGTAAAACTCTGTTAGCTGCAAATTTTAATGCCAGGGATCATTATCCCAGATTGCTGCCAAAGAGTTGTTCCAATGCCATTACCTTAGAGACTGGGCTTTGTCTTCTGGGTTATCTTCCAAAGCTGTTCAGGCACCATGGACACAGTTACCATCACCTCAAGGGGAACCATGGCTTCAGTTTGTGGCCTTGATGAACATGTTTTGCCTCAGCGCAAGCAGCAGAACAGTGAGTGACCATTAAAGAATTCATGGGTAGCTTGGCTCCTTTTTGTAGTCAAGAACCCATTTTCTGTGACTCCTCATCCAAAACATGTGGGCAGCTGAACCAGCACACACTGGGCAGCTTCAATCCTTTGACCAGCTGTCACCCTGGGTTCTCCCAAATACTGCACTCAGGAGTTAATCCAAGATCTCATAAAACAGCTGGGATGCTGGGGCTGGGAGCTCTCTGCAGGACTGCCCAGTGTTGCACTGAGGTTTTCTACAGGTGTGACTCACTAAGTTGTAATTTTAGGGTAGGAAGACCAAAGGCTGCCTCACAACACCACCATAAATGTGGAGTGGCTACTCACTGAGCATATGAGCAATGTGGAGCTACTCACTGCCTGAAGACTTGGCTAATCCAGCTGGATATTAACCTTTGCTCCGTTCAACTTTCATGATTTTGCTCCATGCAAATTTGAGTCATGTTCTCTTCTCACCCCTCTTCTATTTGTTGCATTCTTCCTCTTTTTTCTTTTTTTTTTCCTTTTTTTTCCATACAATTTCCTCTGTGTAGGGGAATGTGCCTGTAGGTGTATTTGGAAATACAACCTGAGGCACTTAACTGAGGCAAGATCAATCCTGTGGTGCTCAGGCTTGCTGGGGAGAAGTTTTGTGGTTTCTGCTCCCAACGTTTTCTCTCATATCTCTCGAGGAGCCCATTTCTCCTATGTTGCTATGAAGAAGTGCAGCTCTGAGAGCAGCTGGCTACGTTTGGTTCCCAAAGTCAGGTGGAATGAAAACTGCTGCCCCATAGATGTCACAGGGAGTTCAGTTTGCCTGGGACAGGGAGGCACTTGTGAAAGCAAAACCCTTTTCTCTGAATTCATTGTTTGCTGTGCCATGGCCTGACAATGAGGGCTGGGATCTCTCTGTGCCAGGCACCACTTAAAAAACAGAGGGACAAACTTTCCTCACCCCAGAGTTTGCAGTCTAAACAGACAAATACTACAGAAGAGGGAGCAGAGTTTGGCTTGCATATATTATGTTAGCTCCCTGATTTCTTCATGGATGGCTGGGAGGAAGATGTATTGCTTTCTTTGCATGGTTTGGAGGGGTATCCATGCAAGTCTGGGAGTGGAACAGGATCTTGTCTTTATGGCAAATTTGGCAGGGGGAGATGTTCCCAATTAAATTTGTGCATGATCAGATGAGCACTTGCAATCCTAGCAGAAGGATTTCAAACTGAATTGGTTTAATTTACTGCATACAAAGAATTGTGTTTACTTGAAAATGCTTTTATTCCAGAATTACGGCATCTCTGTGTGGAGTTTTTAAGGGACAACTATTCTTTCTTAAATCTATCCCTTCCCTTAATCTAAATTAACTTCCCTGAATAAAAAAGTGTGTGTGTGTGTATGTAACACAGAAGGGGCCATGGGAAAAGCAGGAAGGGATTAGTTGAAAGGAAAAACAAAGGAAGGGGCAGGGATTTGAAGGGGGGGAGATAAAGTGACATTGAGAGGGAAGGAAAATGAAGAGCAGCTGGAGGGATGAGCCCATAGGACCAGGAACTGAGCAGGCGGGATCTGCCCAGGGCCAGGCAGCCTCCCATGCCAGAGGGAGCAAGGGCTGTGGGGGTTCCCATTTGTGGGTTTGTTTTCTTCAAGGAAAGGAAGTGTTTGTATTGAAGGAAAACATTTTTTCCATAAAAGTTGCAAGGAACCCCAGCATATTTGATGCAGTAATGCAAATTGTTGCTTATAACAAATTGTTGTTTATCACACTTTTGTAATCAAAGGTAGTGAAGCCAAAAACTTCTTAAAGTTTAAGTTAGTGAAAATAAAAAAAAATTTAAAAATTAAAAAGAAAAGAAAAAAAGACTGAAAGAAAGAAAAAAGGACCAATTTCTTCCTTGTTCAGCCAAGTTCATCATTACTACCAAATGGGGCAGGGGAGAGGAAATTCTGCACATTTTGCCCACAACAAGCTGTATGCAACCTGTACCTTATGAAAAAGAGCCATCCTTCCCCCAACAATGTTGGACCATGGGCCTTTCATGGTGGGGGGATTTTATCACCTGCACACACAGGCTTCTGTCTAAGTTAACAATAGTTCTTGCCAGACTGTATTTCTTATGAGCAGTAATTGTGTTCAGTGTGATGCAAAAGCACAGCCAAAGTTCAGTAAAAAAAAAAAAAGAGAGAGAGAGGTGGGAAGGAATAATGACATTTTACACATGAATTCACTGAGAAATAGAACAAGAACACCGAGGGCACCAGTATTCTCCCAAAGCTTAGCAGCACCTTCTTCTCAATGCTAACTACTGGGGCTCCTGAATCCTTCAATTTGCTTATGCCCTAAGCCATTAGGGTGAGTCTGAGCTCACTGGTGGGAATTTTGCCATCAATCTTTATAAATCCAGGCTCAAGAAGGGAGAAATCCATCTGGGTGCATGTCATGCAGTAAGAGCTGTCATACATGGAATCGTAGGAAGATTTGGGTTGGAAGAGACCAGAAAGGTCACCTGGTTCCAACCACCCTGCCATGGACCACCCACAAGACCAGGTTGTTCCAAGTTCCATCCAACCTGCATCAAACATCTGCAGGGATGGAGCATCTGCAGCTTCTCTGGGCAACAGTTTCAGTGCCCTACCACCCTTTGACCAATGCATTTCAACCCTAATAGCTAATTTAAATCTCTCCTGTTTTAGTCTGAAATAATTTCCTCTTTCTTATCACTGTCTGCCCATGCAAAGAATCACTCTCCCTCTTTTTTTGTAAGCCTCCTTCAATTACTGGAATGTCTCAATGGGGCAGGGAGGTCTCTCAGTACATAAAGTACATATAGGGTCTCCATTTCTTTAAGTGTAAATTAAGTGAGGAGAATCTCAGGTTTGTTGTGGTTCTCCCTACAGTTTCAGTGGAAGGAAGGGTGATGCTTTAGACCTGTTCCAGGAATGCACTTCCTCCTTGTTGGTGCTGCACATCCACAATCAGGACTTGATCCCAGGGCCACGAGAGCTGTTACAGCTGCTGAACTTTGCTTTCCAGGTACAGAAGGTTTGTATTCCTCAGAGGAGGAGTTCACACTCCTGCACTGTCAGGTAGCATGTGGTCTCCCAGGGCTCCTAATTCACGTTATGTGCAACCATTCAGACGAGGCTCTTTGAACTTGATCTTACACTTGGCAAACCTGGGTCTGCTCCAGCTCTCCTGCAGGCATCCTGTGTGGCATTTGGAAATGTGTTTATCCATCCCACACTTCAGTTCTCTCCACTGAAAATTAAAAATGGGAATCATGTTCTTATCTCCCAAGGGACTGGGAGATGAAATTGTTTTAGACTGGGAAATGCTGAATCTGAGGGCAGTGAGGTATAGAGATGTCCTCTTGGTCTGTCTGTGATTAGAGGGAGCTGCATGGAGTCAGATGCTCTTGTCAGCCTTATACAAAAGCAGATGTGTGAGATGTACAGCTACATTTTTAATGTTACTTTTTACCCTGCCTGCATTTTTCTTTATGTAAAATTATGACCTTTTAAATATCAAATGGACTATATATTATTACAGAACAGTTGCTCTGTTTTGTAAGAGTAACAAATATGTTTTCCATTATATTCTCCAGGTGCATTCTATAAAAGGGGCGTTTATGGTAGAATCATATATATTTCAATATAGGCTTAGTAGTTTTATGTCAGAGAGAGGTAGCCCTGAAACCAAAACCATACATTTCAACTTCACTGAGATTGCATTTTTGTTTGAAATAATGTAAACCCTCAAATGGGAACAAAACATATTGGGTATTACATAGGGTTTAGAGAAAGTTGCTTAGGAGTTTGGGCTGAAAAAAAAAATATTGATCATTTATATGGGATTAGGGAAAGTTGGAAAACGTAATAAAACCCCACAAAAGTAGGCAGAGAGTTGCATAATAATACAAAACTTGGAAATTGATACTCATAGCCTTCACTTTTACTATTTGGAATCTTACTTGGGAAAAAAGTTAATTAAAGCTAAGCCATTGAAATGGTAATTTACAGCCCCGTTTGGAGCAGAAGCCTGGAACAGTGAATTCTGGAGAAAGGTTGTGCATCATAGAGCTGCAGCTTAAAACTGCTGTATAGACATTGCTGGAAAAGCTCTGCTTCTGCTGTCTTGTGTCTATTAATCAGTATCTCTGTGTATACACAGTGGCTTGAACCATTTTATAAATACTTGTAATTTGTAGGAGAAGATGTTGCCAAGACCTATCTTGATACTGCAACCATAAATAAAGTGTCTCAACACAGAGCTCTGAATTTAAAACAAACTGCTTGAAGAAGGTGAGGACAAACATTTTTTATGAAATATGAACAGCCTTCAGTCTTAAGCCAAACACAGAAGGAGCCTTTGATATTGAAAAACCTAAAGAACAAGTGGAGATTTTGGGTTCTATCCATCTTCTGTGACTCCTGCAAGTGTTTTCCACTATCACAGATTTATTCAAGTGTGTTTCATCATTTTATTCAATCTGCTTCATTCTCACTATCCCTGAGATTTCCAGGAGAATATTTAGAAAGTTACATCAAGGGGTGTTTTGTTCTCAGATCCTCTCCCAGGAGGGGAAATAAGTGAAACTTTTCTTCAGGCAAATTAAAAAATAATAAAAAAAAAGTCATATCCATTACTTATTGAAAACATCTCCAGCAAGACCAAAAATATTCTTTTTCAGAGAGAATGCAAACTCCTACAAATTTGAGAAAGAAATTCCCACAAGAAAAGAGATTCCCACAAGAAAAGAGACTTGAATCTTTGAATCAATTATTTCATGTACACTTGCTATGTATTCCTTGCATTTTCCCCTGCAGCTCCTGGAAGGGGCTGTTGTCAGAACTCCGGAGGTGTGACCAGGCACAATGAAAGTCTCTGGGTCCATTGATAGACAGACTCTTCAGGATGATAAAACCAGTCAGCACACACCATCAGTCTTGAAATAACTCAAGATACTCCCTTAGACTCATGCCAAGCAGATAAAATGACCACTAGTCAGTGTTACAATTACCTTACACAATTACCTCACCCTGGAGAATAAAAACCAGTGTCCCTGCTGTTTATAAACCAGAGCCAACCCTGGCACATCTGCACTGTCTGTAAGGAGCAGATCCTGAAATAAATGATTCCCTCAGTCACAATGAGCCTTTATTTTCTTTTTTTAAATTATTATTATGAAAAGTGCTGAGATCCTCTCCAAACAGGAGCTCGGGAGCAAGCCACAATGGATTTGGTGACAGTGAAAGCAGAGACCTGGAGACAAAAAAAACCAAGGGCATAAATGTATATTTTTTAGCATAAATGTACCACATATTTCCTTCTGATGCTGCTCTATGTTCATTCTCTCTGCTGATTTCGCTCTCAGATGAAATGAGTATTGGCTTTTGGAATAGTTTGTTATTGCACATCTGCAGAAATATTGCACAATGTTAACTTTCAGCAGCCTTGAGCCAACGTGTCCTTTGTATGCCTAGTGCATTCTTCTGGCCTTGAACTGTGACAGTAAATAATGGAGTTCTGTTGACTCAGTGTTTATTCCTGATAAATCTCAGCCCCCCCTCCCCATGCTTTTCTTCATGCTGAATACCTAAATGTATTCTCCAAACCTCTAGCCAAGTCACATCCAAACAAAACATCTCTTTGCTTGTACATTTACTCCAATTCTCTGTGTATTTCTGTGAGAACAGCCACAAAGTTATATCATTGCAAAAGGTAGGACAACTGCTCTGTTGGGCATCTTTCAGTGCTGGACACACATCTTAGTGTCTCATCTTTGCCTTTTCCTTGATTTCCTCAAATACTGTTAAAATTGGCAGAGTTTTCACTTCAAATCTAGGGCAGTTACACCATCTTGTTCCTACTGAATTCACTTTCTCTATAGCTCTGAGTGATGAAAAAGGGAGTTTTAGCATAAAAATCTGTATTGCTACATGATGAGGGAGGTCTTTGAAAGGCATAGGCTGGGAGTTCCTGTGCTGCCTTGAGGAGCTGGGCTGGAGTGCACAGCAGCAGGGGTGAAGGTAGGGGCCCAGGGAGGAACACTCTGTGCTCACACCTGTGTAACTGGGACCAGTCACGCCACCAGCAACCACTGAGACACAGGAGCAGGGAAGTTCACATTTATCTAAAGGATAAAAGTAAGAATAAAAAGCCTTTCCTGGATTTTAGGCTCAATGATGGTGGTCTGTGATAAACCTGGTGACTTGGTCTGCTTGAAACTTGGGCTGCCTTGAAACTATGACTTGAAAAAGAAACAAGAATGGTCTGACCAGATCTGATTCAAATGTCTGCACTATTTGACCCAGACCAGCATTTTCTTCTGGGATCACCCCAAGTTAGGCAGGGAATAGATTAATTCTGAATCTTCACGGTCCTCATCAGCCTTTAGCAGCTGAGTTCCTCTCTGTCAGTCTGCACCAAGCACTTCCAGCTATGAGCTGACATACTTCTGCAAGATGTTTCAGCTTTGACCAAGCCTCCTTTCTGTGAGCAGAGGAGAGGGATCATTACAGCCAGCTCTGGCTGCAGTTTTTGACCCCCCACAGGACAGATGCTGATACCCTTTCCCCATGTTCTCTACCAGCCTTGCAAAAATCAGGGTATGAATCAAGACTGTGCTATTTTGGACTCATGCCATTGCATGAACTTTCAAAGATATTTGAGTTCTTTTTCGTCCTCTTCATCCCATGAAAAATCTTGTTCCTCCCTTAAAATACAGGAAAAGATTCTAAGTCCAGCACAGACTTGCCTGGCTGTGATATATATCAAGTGCTGCACATGCACTTTTTAAAGTAGGTTTAAAAATGACATTCCCTAATAGAGATTAAATATTGATTACTTAAGTAATAGCTCTGTCTGCGATAGGAAATAGATGTGCAGCAACCTCTGCACACATCAGTCTCTCGCACTGAGGAAATAGCATACCAGATGAAAGACAGGAATTTTGCAAATTCTTTTCTTAAGCCATCCTCTTCTTCTACATAGATACATATAAATATACACACATCGATTTTTATATATGTATATAAATGTACATAACCCCTTTGAGTCTCCCTGGAAAGCTAGCTAGCTGCTCAGTTTTCATTTCGCTTCCTCCTGATTACTTGGCGTTTCAGTAGTGATGATAGTGCACCTGTCCCCATAACTTGCCATACTGTGTGTCCTTATTGATTTTGAAAAAGGGTGAGCCTCTGACATGGAAAAGTGGGGCTTGTCCCTTGGTGTGCTGGTGGCCTGACGTGAGCGTGTCCCCTGCCAGTGGCAGTGCCGCGCCAGCTGCGTGTGGGTGCCAGGTCACGCAAGGAAGGGGAGGGACGGAGAGCAGGTGGTGTGATATGGCCACAGTGACCAGACACAAATGGTCCTGGGGTGCAGCAGTGAGCCCCGTGGGTGTGGCTGTTTTGTGGCATTGAAGAGCTGGCAAGAAGCCACTGAAGAGCTGGAAAGAAATGCCTCATCTTGGAGGGGAAGATGAAGACTCCTTTCTTCACCCTCTCACTCCGTTCTTCAATATGGGGCAACCTGATCGAGTAAGTGGCATTCCTGCCCATGGCAGGGGGTTTGGACCTAGATGATCTTTGGGGTCTGTCCCAACCCAATTCTGTGCATGATTCTAGCTCTTACTGTGTGCCATGCACTCTGGGTGGGCTTCTGCCTTGGCTGCCACACTGAACCTGGACCCCAAAGTCGCTGATCACTCACAGCCTGGGTGCCAGTGGGCAGAATGGGACCTTTGCCTCTTGTTAGCCACTGAGCTACCTGGGTCATAGCCTTGGCTGCTGTCAGCTCTGTGACACCCAGGGCTCCTCCTGAGCTCATGTCCTTGCAGCACTGCCAACACCACTGCCTGACTTTAAACAGGAGACTTTGCCAATTTCTATTGCAGCACTTCGGTTATCTACTCAATTTGCTGGGAAAAGATAGCAATTTTCTCTGACCTTCCCCTTCTGAGACAGCATCAAAGCAAGGTTAGATGTTAGATAAAGTCCAGGGACACATAGATCCCTGCCTGCAGCATGCACAGCATCTTTGGAGCATGTGAATGTGGCACAGAAACTAAAAAAATGTCTGCACGTGCAGCATCTTTCTGATTACTGTGTTCAGATTTCCTGAATCATGGGAAGATTAGTACTTCTGTAGGGTATCTCCTTTGACTATTGCTGCAGAGTGGAACATGAGCTGAAATTGCTCAAACCAGATTTTTCTGTTGCAGATATTTTATTTGAAGTTTTTCTCATTTAGATGGAGGGGTGCAGAAGACAACGGCTACCTTCATTCCTGCAGAGATCCTACTTTGGGTTTCCAAGGCCTAGCATCATTTTTTTGAGGCAAGTGAGTTGTTCATAAGGGAGTTGTCCATTTCTGACTCCCTGTAAGGCTCCTCATGCCCATCTTCCTACCAAAGAGTTGGGGATCCATTTCCAGAAGCCAATAATTAGCTCATCTGCATCATTCCCAAAGAAATTACCACTGTCATGCAGGCAAATAAGCCCTAAGAAGAAAATCATTCTAAATAAAACAAACACAGCAGGAGGCTTTCAGAGGTAAACTGTCTACTTGGTACCTGGCTCCCTTTCATCTTCTGCAGGAATGGAGCCTCCAGCTGGCACAAATCCACAGGCAGGCAACGGTGTGAGCATCCTGCCAGGAGACACTGAATTGCACTCAAATTGTGCAAGCCAGGCCAGTGGGCTGAAAATCCTTCATTGTGCTGCCAAATGCTTTCGCCTGAGCTGAGGTAGTAATGTGGTCCTTTTTATCACTTGTCAAAAATAATTTATCTGGCAGCAAGGAGCTCAGAGCAGCTCAGAAATAGGAGTGAAGTTTCAGCAGGACCCTCTAAATTTGAGTGAGACCCAGGCTACAGGAGGAGTTTGTTGAGGCCATACAGCAAATACATGTGGTTGCATCAGAGGAGCTCTTTCTTAGCCCTGCCATGCTTGGGGGGGAAAGACACAGAGAAAACATGGAATATAGTGAAGTATGCAATCAGGATTAAAATTATCCTTCTGCTCTCAGTGCCTGTGACTGTACCTACAAAACTTCCAGAGCAGCCAGAACTCCTAAAGCATCACACTGGCCTTTGTTTTGGCTGGCATGTTTGAGACAAAAGTTCTTGAGGCTCTTGCTATGAGGATGGAATGGGACTGCAGCAGCATCTACTAATTCAAGGACATTTTATATCACCAAAAGTCATTAGCCACGTGATGCAAGCTCCCACAAAGCAGATGGGAGTGTGCCTCTGTCCTGCAGGCATCCTACAGACCCCATGTGGAGGACTCTGACTGAGGCCATGAAACCACAAATCGCTACAGAGGCTGCAAAATAATCCAAAAATCCATGTAAGCACAAACTTGTACATAATGGGTGTGTTTTCAAAAGCCAGGCACAAGAGTGTGAGCTGAAGATGAAATAACAGCCTTCCAGCTCAGTATGTCTGCGCATATGTTGACTTGCTGTGACTGTAGCAGTTTAGTGTGGCACTGTTTGTACCAGTGTGCATTTATGTCTAGGAAATTTTTATTTTTTCACACCCCTCAGAGCCATTGAGGCCCCTTAGGAGAGCTCTGAGTGTGTAAAACAACCACCTTTGGAGCACCCACAGCATGTGCTGAGGTCAGTGGTTGGTGGTTTGCAGGAAAATGTAACTGCACCAAACAGGCACAAGGCAGCAGTGGTTCAAAAGATCCTTTTTTTTGTTACCTGATGCTCTAAAGCATGTGATAAACACCTCCAACTGAACTTTGATCCAAACTAGCAGGAGAAGGGAACTTCTCTCTGGTCAGATGTCTGAAAACTAATGTTTCATTAACATATTAGCTCTGTCTTAGTTCATTAATAGCATATATTCATCTTCATTTTATTAAATTCTTCTGTGCCATTACATCTGGGTTATGAATCAGTCATCTGATCTGCCTATTTCCTTGCTTTTAATATTTCAAAACCACCATTAAAAAGTAATAAAAGCAGAAATTTCAATCTCAGATAATTATCAGTATCTATTAATTGCTTTTCAGCTGGCATATAGCATGCCAGGTGAAACATTAATAAAAGAGACATTTCTTGAACTGTCCTAAAAAAGTATGCTTACTAGGGAAATCTTGGTATTTCCAGCAGAGATCAAATATCAGTTTTTTTGGTTGTTTCAAGTAGATACAGTTATAACTATTCCAACTAGTTATGGTTATAATAATCAGTTTTAATTTTTATTGATGCTTTTAGCTAGAAAAGACAATTCTGTGGAAAGCATGGATTATTGTGAAAAGGTTCTTAGTAGAAAAGCAGATATTCTATTAAGGGAAAGAGATTCATCACAGTGTTTTTAATATATCCCTTTATCCTTGCAGCAACTACTAAAAGCTGTTGGAGGTGTTGATTTATTTTTTTTTAAATAGTTCTATTGTTCATATTTTTAATTGAAATTTAGTCACACTGAAAACATTGCTGGAAGAGGAAGTTCATCATGAGAAGGAAACTGACTTTCCTTTGTATTTTAAAGTGCACTCAAACAGTATCAAACATAAGCAAGCATAAACCATAAGGAGTGAACAGAAGTTTGACTTTTTAGAAGTATGGAAATTAATCAGGAGGAGGAAAACTGAAATTGTGACCAATCTGCAATTGCTGAAAATGCTTTTTATTCTGATGTGTGTGTATCAGATGCCCTGATTCTCCTCCCCTTGACACAGTTGTAAATTGGAAGTGAGTTTTGTGGGATTTCGCCTGTTACAGCCTGAGAATGAGACTCAGAGACCCGAACAGATTGCAACAAATAGATCCTCTCACATGTACATTGGTAGGAATTTTCTAAATGTGCTTTGTTTTGAAGCAATCTGTATTACCAGAAGCCTAGACTTGTGTTATCTAATTAGGTCCTATCACACACTGAGGACCTGCTCAGCCCTGGGCACCACTCTGAGGGTCACCCAGTGACAATTGCCCAAACTGGATAAGAGCCAGTGCAACAAATCTGTGCAAGACAGTGAGGGTTCAGCTGAAAACAGCAAAATAAAAGATGGACCAGGGATTTATCAATTCCACAGAGAGAGGGTTTGGCCTCAAGTAAATATTGTGAGATAGACAGATCCTGTCTGAAAGCATCAGTCCTATCTTCATTTATGTCTACTGAGACTTTGGCCATTCTGCATGTTGATTTTGGGGCCAGAACTCTGATGGCAGTGTTCCACTCTTTAAATCATGGCAGTGACGAGTAGGAGCAGATTAAAGGCGTCAGGATTTGGCCCTTTGTAGATTAATAAAGACACACTGAATGGGAATTTTGTCTTTGTGATTTTCTTGGAAGGGGACGAATAAAGTGCTTTGATCTAGAAAGGGGAGTGTGAAAGGTCACTGCCTAAGCATGTGTGCTGAAGTGCCCTGAGTCATCCAACATGATTAGCATAAATTAGAATCTGACTGCCCAGCTTTATTCATCTTTATTGATGTCTATATAGTTGCAAAGGCAGAGGGACTCTAACAATCCCAGCCGTCACAGAGAACCAACTGGAGCATGTGAAAATCCATAAAATGTTTAGTATTTCCAAGTGGAAGCAAATATATGAGTGCTATTAATGCACAAGCCTCATAATTTTAAAGCTTGGGTTTTGTTTGGACCTGGATCCAGACCTTTGGAAGCTTATCTGAAGTTCTAAAACTACTTGTGCTTGCAAAATTTCAGCCAAGTTCTGAATTTGTCATGAGATCTTTTTCCATTATTTCTAGCCCTGGATGAACCACTGACAATAGTTATCAATGCCCAGCTGAATAAAACCAATATAATATGTGCACATTCCCTCAGGCAAACTGACACACAGTCAGTGTGTCAGTCCTGGGAAAACAGAAGCTGTACAAAATTGGACAAAATAGACTTATGCCATGTTCAAAATTTCTGCTCCAAGGTCATTTTTGGAAGCAAAGCCCTATAAACCCTCTCCCAACCCCCCCAGATAAAAAACACATTAGATGTACAGGTTTGTGACAGTAGGAAGAGGTACATTAAGTTTTGTACTTGCTCAGAGCATCCATCTCAGTCTACCAAGCAGTTATACAAAATCCTCCATCACTTCTCCTACCTCTGTGTCTTTTTAATGAAGCTACCAGGACTTCATGGTTCCATCCCCAGGAACACAAGCCATTGGGTTGAGAGATCTCCAACGTGTTACTCAAGCTGACAATTGTCATTTCACTCCTTTGGAAAATGAAGTTTTCCCCTTCTGAAAATATTGCATAAGCAGTAAGAGAGAATCTTTCATTTCTGACTACTTGATTATCTCTCTTGGATGAACAGTAGGTGATATTCAGGGTTCAGTGATTTGCAGAAAAATGCAGTCTTTGAAAGCAAAATATAAACAGAACAAAATACAAATTACATATCTCTGTTAAGGAAGTGTCTATGGTCAAGGCTCAGCTATGTGAAAATCATGTCCCAGATGACAATCCCTAAAGCCAAAAATCTCAACGTCAAACCCATCATTTTGATCATTTACCCTGACCTCCTAAGAAAAAAAATCTTAACAAGCAATCCCTGCCTGAAGTCTGTAATGCTTGGCATATACCCTCGGGAAAAAGCTATGATTCTGAGTTGAAGATCCCAAACGATGGCAGAGTCCGTCCGACATTTATGCTGTTGTTTTCTTCTAATAGCTAATAATTGTCATTGCTCAAACCAAGAATGTAGTTTCTGTAGTTGTACAATTAGGGAGCAAATGTTGTCACCTGTAAAGAGCTTGACACAAGAACACAGTTAACTTGTAGCTGCCAGTTCTTCAGTCATGCTGATTTTCCTTTTCCCGCTGGAGAAATTTTTCCTAAATGGACAGTGAAATAATGTAGTTACTCTAGGTGCCAAATAGAACCTAAACCAAGTATTCAAATGGGCTTTTGTTTTTAAAAGTAAAGAAAAAAATATATTTACAACACATGCCTTTTGTTTCTCTTTAAACTGGAAACACAGTGTGTAATTTTCAAGAACCACGGTGCCTCTATTTTTTCCGACCACAAATTAACCGTAGTTCAGTGCAGTGAAATGCAGTTAAGACTGATGGAATGCTCTGCCTAAGGGATGACTTACCCCTAACAAAAATTGTGCTTTGCTTCCTATTTGTTGTGTTCAATAATATTGCCTCTCTAAATAGTTTTGGTTCGGTGCTGACACCAAATGAAGAGGAAAGCCTCCAGAATGTACAGACGTGCAGGATTATGTTTCGTTTGTCTTTGTTCATTGTCCTAATTCAAACCAGCCACCCAACCACTGACTTATGACTGGAGGAGACATATTGTGGGGTTTTTCTTCAAATGTATTTCACAAAACCACCCAAACTCAAAGAGAGAATTTCTGTCCTCAGCTACACCCCTGCAAGAGCAGCAAAGTTTTTAAGTTTGCACATGTGCAATGGCGTGGTTTGCAAAAAATGCTGCACATTGCCTTTTTAGTTTGTTATGTTTGAAAATACAAATTATTTACTCCAGACGTGCCTGACCAGTTTTTGCAGAGGCCAATAAACAAAATATACATACTTTGTACATCTATCAGTAGATGAGTGGATTTTTTTGGTCCTGACTAGAAATCTACTCTTTGAGGATTTGTTTCCTCCTGGTTGCTTTATTGTCAAAAATTTCTCATTAAATGTGGAGAAGGGCAATAAAATTCAGCTTTTCTTTTACACCCTCCACCCTAAATTGCATATATGCAATGAGAAATAGTTCAAAATTCTTTCCAGATGTTAATTAAAAGTCTCAATATCCATTAGAATTAGCCCTCAGTACATATTTATACCCACAGCAGATGAATGTGTGAGAACATGCTTGTTAACAAAGTACTGAAAAAAATCCATATTCTCCATCAGAAGATCTGCTCCAATTCCCTTGGCAGAATTAGTGGCTGAGTGCATCAAATGCCTACCATGTTTCTGAAGGCTGGTGTGAACCTGCAATTCTGCTGCATGTAAATAGCTCCCCAGAGATTAATAGGAGCATTCAAGCAGGCAAATGTCGTGCACACTGGGTGGCAGGATCAGGCCAGCAGTTAGCACATCCCTCACAGTTACAGTGGCTTTTCTTCAGATTTAGCAACTGTGATTGCTACAGAATTTCCATTAAATTTTCTCACTTGCATCCCAAAAGAACAGAGACTTAATATCACAGGAACCGTAATTAGGAAGGATTTAAGAAAACTAAGTCCTGCTATTTGCAATGCCTCACCACTAGCAAAAGGAATGGTGCATATTATAATTTTATCACTGCCCACTTTTAACCACTTTGTTTAAAATTTGATTGAAACTCTAAAAAGGATTTGCTCTATAAATCCTTACCTGCTCGAGTCTCCACTAAGTTAGAGCAGTGAGCTTTTTTCCCCTTAAACTGTCGAGAATGAAAGTTTGCAGGGAAATATTTTAGCTGTCAGCAATAGATCTGAAGAAAGAATTAAAATTCAAGAACTCTTATGAGGAATTTATCTAATGTTAATCATCTGAAAGTAGGAATCTAGTCTCAACTTGCTGTCTCAGATTCCTGTGTCCAGAGGATGAACAATTCCATCTCAAAACAACTGTCAAAGTTAAGTGAAATAATTACTCCCAGAAATGCGCTGCTGCTTTTTATTTTTTTTTCCTTTTTCTGCAGAAAGCTCCAAAATGAGCAGCTAGAACCAGGCTAGCAGGATCTAGGTTTTAGATGGCCAGCATCCAGCTGGGTTAACTTCTGCTCAGTGTCCATTCAGTATCTCAAGCCTTTCCTGGTGTTTTGATCACAGAGACAACTCTATCAGCAAGCAGAGCAATTGCATCCATGCCATGGCCTGGCATGCTGGGATGAGCTGTGATGATACAGATCTTGCTGTATATATGTTATACATCTGTACCCACACAATCAAGATCCCAAGTGCTGTCTCAGCCTGCTTCCTTGATTTGCCTGAATAAAATGTATGTTTTTGTGATGAAATCCAGACTAACCTCTGTTCGATATTCGACTTTCATTGTAATCTTGAAGATTCAGGCTGATCTTGCTCCCAGACAGTGCATTTTGATAATGCCTCAGCTGCATAGCTGGCCCATCTCCAGTAGAAAACACAGCAGTTCTGGCTGAGTTGTGCCTGGAGTGCTGGATTCATCCTGATTATAGGTCAGAGGAGACTCCTGCTCTTAATTCTCTCTTCTGCGTGAAAAGCTGCTGAAATCCCTCTAACAGGTAACACAATATCAGGAAGCCTTCCATAAAACTTCAGGAGAATTTCAGTTTACAGCTAAACTGAAATTCACACGAATCTCAGCCCTGCTGCCAGCCCTCAGCTCCCAGGCAGCAGTCATACAGAGTAGGACATAACACAGTCCTCAGAAAAATTCACTGAGTTACTGCTGAGGCATTTTCTTTAGATGCTGGGCCACTGCCCTGAGAAATACTCAATTCTACTCTATCTGACAATATTTACTGGTGCACCTTGGTTGAGATATCCATGCAGAATGGAGTTCTACTGTTTCCCACCAGCCTGGCTCCACTCCCCAGAAATCTGTTTCTGAAATGCAAGAAGGTGGCATTGCCTCCATTTTCCTATTCCTTCATATCTGAATTTTTCTCTATATCCTTTAGGACTAGAAACATTTATCTTAATTTTTTTAATGCTTATGCCAAGCTCAAATTAATGCAGAAGTGTCCACTTGTACTGGGAAAAATGGATGTGAACCCTACCATGTACAAGGGGTTTCACAGATGTGAAACTCAAGGACTGCACCACTCTGGGACAAACCAGATTGATCTGATGGAGTGTCATGGACTGGACAAGAGATGCCTAGAAATAAACAAAAAAATAAGCGAAAATACAGTGATATTTTACTCCAAACTCTTTCCAAGCAATGAGAGATTCATGGTTCCTGAACCCAGTGCAAGTCCTCTGGTGTTTCATAGTCTTCTTTGCCATGGTGCTGGCCATTAAAATATTGACCAGTGTCATGAAAAAAAACCAAAAAACCTGTTGAACAATGTCCCCTGATACTGCAGAACTTAACAACCCACAAATGATGGACCACCACCTCAGCCTGCTTTAAGCATGTCCCAGGTGGTTTCATGTGCTCCCCTTGTGGGAGGAAATGGATGACAAATAGTTTCCTCATCTTCTCCATCACAATTTTGCCTTCATATCCACTGAGTGTTTTATCTTTTGTTTTCTGGATAAAGGGTCCTATTCTGATTACCTTTGTGCTAATCCAGACTTCTGACAATATCTATCGCCTTCTCAGTAACATCTTTAGCTCTGCTGCAGGATTTTTTTCTGAGGCAGGGAAACTTACTTTATTCAAAGGTGCTGGCACACTATGGATTGATCAAGGAAAAATAATATTTTCTTTTCTGTCCTCTGTTCCTTCCATAATAATCAAGCATTGAACTGATGTTTCTCATTGAGCTATCTCCTAAAATGCCAGATATAAAATCTGTGTCATAACTCAGCTTTGACATCACTGAATATATGATGCTGAGCCTGTACATAGCAGCCTAGATTACACAGGTTTATTTAAGAATGAGAAATGTGAAATTGCCTTGAATTGCCTTCCATGAGTGCTACAGACAGCTGCATACTTTTGCTCTGAAGTGCAATCAAAGCACACCTGCTCTGAAAGAAATATTCCCCCTGGCCAGACATGGAGAGACTGGAAAGTTATAGGAGTCTCCTCTGCTGCCTTGTACCTCTATGACTTTCACCTGCAGTTATGCTGCCATGATCCAGTGGCTGCTGAGTCCTGGGAAGCAGTCTCAGTCCTGACTGCATCCATGCACAGCTCTGGTCCCCACAGGCCAGAGGCAAGAGGGCATAGCTCAGGACAACCAACTGCCTGGGATGGAAGCTTTCAAAGCCCATAGGCCACGTGAACCCATCAGCTGTGGAGGAAAGACAAGCAGAGCTCTGGGTGCAAGGCCCATCCAACCCCTCACAGGAGCACTGTACTGGAGAGAGCTGCCTGCCATCTCTCCTGGTGGGGTTCATGCCCTTCTTCTGCAGGTCCTATATAACCCATAACTCACCTTATTTCCCCTCTCTGTGCTGCAATCTCACTCTTTTGAAGTGCTTCCATGAACTCACTTGTTGCTTTAACCAGGATCCCCACCAGGTTCCTGAATCACGCTTCTGCTCTGCTGAGGAAGGGAAGTGGGAGCTGGGAGAACAGCAGAGCAAAGCTCCTCTGTTTTTCCTGAATGTCTTTCATTCACCTTCAGCTGAGCTTTCTCCTCATTCAGAATAACAAGCATTCTTTGGGGCACATTTCTCCTCACAAATCTCGAGGAGGCGGAAGTGCTGCAGAGCTGCTGCTTCACTAAAGAGCACGTTATTCCAAGGCTAAGATCTTATTACAATTCCCTCACTACTGCAACACATTTTTTCCCTTCTTTTTCAAAACCTCAAATGTTGTTATGGCGTCAATGGTAAAGAAGTTTCAGCTTGCTTGGATTTCAGTCTTCTGGCCTTGGACGGAGGGGAAACATTGTTTCTCTAAATACATGAACCCTTGTGCACACACACACTTCCATGCTCCTAGACCCCAGTCTTGCAATAGGATCTGCTCAAGCACAGCCTTCTGCCTGTCTGGAGTTGTGTTGAATGTAAATCAAGCACAGATCAGACTCTTTAAATGCAGTGCTTTGGTAATGTTGCTACTGATGTGATCCAGGAAAAGATGCATCAAACCCAGCCAGGCAACTGTCCCAGTGTTGTGGCTAAGAAGATGAAGTCAGTAGAGACCCAAATGATGCTGAAGGGACCCTCTACATATTCAGGTCTCTACTTTCAGCCTGATGGGGGAAAATGTGATTTATGCTCCCCACTGCAAGGTGAGAGGTGGGAGGTGGTGGGAGGTGGAAACCCAGAGCTCTTGCTGCTGCAGCTCTAAGTCTCTAATCAGATTCCACCATGGCACAGGGGCACAGAAGAGCACCTGCTGGCATGCTTCTTCAGCCCCCTGGGCTTCTACCCCCTGGGCATATGTGATATGGGAGGGAGCTGAGGGGCACAGAAGGTAGTACTGGATTTTGTGAGAGATTGTGGTGCTGCTGTTGTCTCGTTGGGTTCAGTTTTGTGCCCTGCCTGCAGACTGCCTGCCCTGCACCTTCCATGGTGAATGAATGGGTCTGTCCCATCTCACAAGGCCAGGACAAAAACCCTGCTCTACTTGATGACTTCCTCAGCACCGAAGACACTTGCTGCTGTCTCTGACATCAAAGCATCTGGTCACCTTCTGGCCTTCAACACATTTTTTCCTTCAGCAGCCCAGGGATAGGATGGTCTGTTTATCACATTTGAAAACAAGGCATGGAGCATAGCCAGACTTGGTAACATTTAGGTGCCTGAAGATGCAGATATGAAAAGCATGTGGAGGCACTTCCCTACCACTGAGCTCGAGCCAGGTCCCACAGTGGGTCTGGGCTGTATGCAGGAAGAATTGGGCAGAGTTTATAACAGACTCTGTTGATGAGACTGTCAACCCCCACCATGCACTCCAAGAACAGCTTGTTTCCCACCAGTGAAAATTGTTATTCTCACACTGTTGTTTCACAAGTTCTGTTTCCAGCAATGCCTGATCACAGATAAGAGAAATGCAATCTCAATATGTACATCTTGGGCTTTGTTTATCCAGGACCAGCTAGGCATTGTGGTGGCAAGAATGACATTTCACTTCTTTCTCCACAGATTAATTTTTTTCCACTCAGACTTGAGTTCACAACACTGCAAACCACTGGAATGGGGACAGGATAATCCCCTGATCTGGAATCAGTTTCAATCTTGCCACATGGACAGGTTATGATATGATTAAAAAACAAATCTGCACTTCTTGCAGTTTGAACTCTACTAGTGGCTTCCTGCAGGCTCTCAGCATTGCTTAGCACCTCTCACAGAAACAGCAACCGAGCCCAGCACTTCCATCTCACCTTCAAACATCTGGGATGCCTTGCCAGAGCAGAGGAGATAGATGAGATGCCTGGGAGTTGCCCTCTCCATGACTGCCATAATCATCATAATCTCACCAGAGGATTCAGTGGTGTGGCATTAAATTTGTGACTGGGCAAGAGACATTTGCTACCAAAAATTTTGGAGCCCTAAGTGATGAGTACTTACAGAATGAGCACCTGCATTTCTGAATATCAATCAGAATTTTGCAAATTAAATAAAGGAGAATGAACAGACTCTGGTTCCCCCTCTCTGAAAAACAAAGTTTTGGGAGATTGGCTGGAGCCTACAGAGAAGAGACTGTTTGGATCAGACCTGGATTTCATCTCACAACAAATTCTGGAGATGAAGGAAAGATAAACAGAAATCTTGTATTTTGAAATAACAAGATAAACAGAACAACTGACAATAACATAACAATAAACAGAAATCTTTGTATTTAGTTTTCATTGCTCCTATGAGCTTCACAGTTGGATATAACACTCCAGAGTAATAACTGGAGGAGGGATCTTTGCAAGGATGGGAGCTCTCTGGTAAATTAGAAGTCATTTACATGACTTGTGAAAATCTGGGTATTATTTTCTGCCAACCTGAGAGGATAGCAAGCCAGAGTTAAACCTGTGAGGCAGGCATAAACTGTCATCCAGCATGGCCAAGCTGTGTCCTCCTCTCCACCATGAAAATTAACCTGATTAAAGGCAGCAAAAATAGTGCAAAGCAAGAGAATTAAGTTGCAGTTTCCTTGGAAGAAAGGCTGGACAGGAATTGTTTAACCCAGCCCCTCGACCTGATTTCTAACAACAGGAGGCAAAAACCAGTGAAAGCTGATATCCCTTTTATCATAAAAAACAGGGGCTCATTTTTGCTTCTCTGATTTAAATGTTGCAAACAGGAGGAGGTGGGAAGAGAGCAGCTTTTGTTCAGTTGCAGGTTGTGTAAGTCAGCCACAGTGAGCTGATCTGTGCCTCCCTGGGACCAAAGTGTGATGGTGATGCTGGGTTGGAGGTCCCTACCTCATGCCCCACTTATCCCAGAAGGGCAGCATCCCCACAATCTCTGCATTTTTCTGGTTCTTTATTGTATGGTCTCTAGAAACTTTTGGTGCCTAGCCTCTTTTGTCAAGGGTCATGTTCTTAGTTCATGTGTCCTGTGACTGCTCCAGGACCTCCTTCTAGTGGTGATGTACCCTGGGAGAGACCCAAGCTACCAAAACTTCCCCCAGGTGCCCACCTCTGTGACAGAGCTTGCATTTAGCCTGGAGCTAAACCCTGAACCCCTGTAAAATGGGAAGATACAATAGTCCTCAGAGGTCAGGACATCCTTTCTTAAAACCTAACCCTCTGACTGGGCAGAGCAGGCTAAAAGCAAGCCTGAGAAAGGGAGGAAAGAAGTGAAAACCTCTAGCGAAAAAGCATATTTGAGGGTTTCTGAGTGGTATTCCCTCTTGTCCTCTTTTTAATTGTTGCCAAAATTCTCTTAACTTCTGCCAGGCACATGCCATGTCATTGGTCTGCCATATCTGGCCATCTGCTTTGTCTGACCTCCTGCCATGCAGATCATCCCTCTGTGAGCAAAGAAAACTATCTCTGCTGTCCTGCCAGGCATATTTTAACAAATCTAGCATACTGGCAGAAAATATCTTCTTACACTATGCAAAATACCTGAGAAGTCTGCGGGCGTCAAGGGGCATCGCACGGGGAGGGGAGAGAGAAGTTGGTTTCCCCAGCTGAATCTCAGAACTAATCCCTGCAGGAAAAAAAAACCCCTCCGTCCTCCTCACGAGGGCTGTTGTTGGCAAACTTTGCACAAACAAGACTCCAGCAGACACTGCCACAAGGGTCCTCAGTGTTTCCCTCAGCCCGTGTCTCTTGCCGTCTGAGGAGCGATGCGATATTTGAATGTGAATGGCGGGCGCTTGTTGGCCGCGAAACGGGCATGAATCAGCGCTGAGCCGCAGCTCCAGCAGCTCCCAGGCTCTCTGCAGAGCTGCTCCAGAGTGAGGAGGGGAGGTGGACTCAGAGGCCAGCCCTTGGCGCGGCAGAGGTGATTGTGGTAGGGGGAAATGGCTGCAGCAATCAGCCAGGGGGAATTAGGTTCACAGGCTCTCCAAGACCTTTATGATTCCTCTCCTTCCTATTATTGCTTGAGACAGAGCTGATAAAGCACCCCAGAAAAACAACCAGGCAGCCATTAGCAGACGTCAATCTTTCTAATCTTGGTTTTGGCCTTGAGTGGTCGAGACCAGGTTGGCCATGGAATACAAATCAAGAACACGTGAGTTTTGGGGAGAACTAAATCCAGGCAGCAAGCTGTGTCAGAGGAATAATAACTCTTACCAAACCGACGTGCATCAGACCTGCCTTCCACAGCACAGTCTCAAACTGGATTTCTAGTAAATATAAATCAGTGCAGCTCCACTTAAACATGGGATGCTACATACCAGAAAAATCTAGCCAGGATGTCAGAGACAGCTTAGTGCTTCTGCCACCCACGATAGCCTGTGGATTTCAAATGCTGCTGGGAAAAGCAGGTATCCAGCTGAGTATTCAGATACTCAAAACCCCTTGTTAGTAAAGCCCTCTGGGTCTTGGTTACCAGTTAACTTCCAGGCTTCTTTCTCCTGAGAATTTTCATCATATGGCCCACTTCAGGGAAGGCCACTCATCTCATCTCTGCCTCTCTGCTGTGGTCACACCATGGTTTGCCAGTGGCTTCCATTAGGTCTTCCTGACAGAGATCACAGCCTCTTGGTTTTTAGAAAACTCAGCTAAGCTCATATGCATCAATGAAAGACATGCAGGTGAATTAAGAGCTTGAAGCTTTTCATCAGTTCATTATCAAATGTTACTAACCCTCCTTTAAAAATAGGTATCTTGTGAAAGGTAAGGAAGCCCAGTTCCTACCAGAGCAGGTTTTTATTATAGGCAGACTTAAAGCATAAGTCTTTAATAAGGCTGCATACTGCTAGGACTAATACAGTCATGTCTCAATGGAGCTGCTTCCCAGATGCTGACAAATCAGACAACTTCTTCTGTGGCTCAGAGATCCTATCGAAGTAGTAAAAGTGCTTCCACATGTTCATTATGTAGTGCAGGGTTGCTGTGTGGTTATTAATGTATTTGCTGTGCAGAGCAGAGACCCTGGCCTGCCTAAAGCATGGGTCTCCCCTCACTGCTCAATGACTGTCTCCAGCAGCATGGCCTCTGATGTGGAGAGAGAAAAGACACAATTTTCTACCCCATGAAATGAGTCAGATTCTTAAATCAATTCCAATCATTTTGTAATCCTTAGATTTAAGGCATACAATATTCTAAGTTAAGCAGAAAGGGTCTGCAAAGGTTAAAGATAATAAATCAGAAGACAGGAAAAAAAGACTAAAAAAAATTTAAAGGAAAGGCTATCTCGGACTTGAAATAACCATTTGATGGTACTGAGCAGAGTGGGTTTGGTGACAGTTTGATGGAAAGAAGTACTAAGTAAGAATGTGCATCTAAACTTACTCCTCTGTGGTTGGGTTTTTTTTCTTCAAGTGTTGAAATTTGCAGCAGAAATGTGGCAGTAACTCACCAGCAAACGTACCTTGTACAATGGTGATAACGCAGTCCCAGCTTATGGCTGGCTGGGCTTTGTTCAGGGCTTGTGGTAAAAAACTGACAGGAAAGCTGACCTCAGTTATTCATATTTCTGATTGAAACTTCCTTCATCAGCCCAGACAAGCTCAGTAACCTCTGCACCCCAGTTTCCTCCTAAGCCATGCACCTGTGGCAATAAAGGAGTTTTACTGCAGCGGACACTGCTGCACCAAGGTGAAATATGAGCATGGAAGGTGGCAAAAGCATGGTCTGAGCTCAGGAAGGCTTTTCTACATAAAATATGTGGGGTACCTGCAATGCTGGTGTGACTGCTTGTCTTGCAGCCATGGATATGGCTGAGAAAAGGGGGCACCACTACCTAGGGGGCTGGATCTGCTCCTGATGGTTCATGTAGCCTCTGCTCAAGCAGTGACTGCTAAGAGAGGGAAAAAGGCAGATACAGAGGAGCCATGTAAAAAATAAACAAATCTGAACCGCTGTGACAGAGAGCAGGATTTGCATGGAGGTGTGTTTGCCAGAGAGGCTCAACCTGTCCCCACATTTATTTGCAAAGTAAAGGTGAAGCCATTGAAATAACAGCCTGATGCAGAGTGCATCAAAATCAATGGAATATCTCCCACAGTGCTCAGCAGTATTTGGCTTAAGTCATAAAAATCTCATGCTCACAGTCCCATTTCACTTCTCTATTTACAGAATTTCCCAGACAGGAATGGTGTCCATCCTTCACACACCGCTGGATGAGAGAGGGAAAGTTGCACATGGCTAAACAAAGGAATTTGTTAGAAGGGCAGAGAAGAATTGCAGGCTGATCCAATTTGTACCTTCAGGTCAACACAGCGTGTTAAAAGTCAATGAATACCTTGGCTGAGAAAAAGAAACTTAAAAAGTATTGTTCAGATATACAAAAAATGAAATGTCTCATTTGAAAAAGGTCTTTAGATGAATACCTGTGTTTGCCTTACTTTAAAGATTAAATATAATGTCAGGAAATTAACATTTAGTTTGGGGTTGGATTTTGAATCAGCTTGACTGCTTTGGATGAATTTAATCCAATTTTTCTTTTTTCAAGTGTTTCATTTCACTGTGAAAACTACAAAGCCAGTTCTGTTTCAGGACAACTCCAACTTATATTTTCTGTTCCGAGCTTTTAGTTCTGTGGCCACACTAGAAAAGCAGCTATTCAGAACATCTTAATTATAGATGAAACCACAGTCATCTCAGTGCCAGTAATGAGGAGATAACTTCTTGGACCATATTGACTGGCAGTACAGAAGAAAGCCAGTGTGGTGCATTTCAAATTTATTTAACACTCTCTTACAAATCCATTTCTCCTGGTCCTCTGCTATTTTCCCAAACATCAATGTGATGGAATAGGAGCATCAGAACAGTACAGAGCAGGACAGTAGAAGTTTTGGAAATACAACACACACAGCCCATTCCAGATAGAAAGCAAAAACCAAACACTGACTGAGCAGATCTATATGTATCTATATGATCATTCTTTCTTAGCAACTCTTAATACCTGACTACAGCCCCTCATATTCCAGCCATCAACTGCTCCTTTCAGGGTTTGTATTAACAAGCTGATACACACATAAACCCTAGAAATGCAAAAAAGATGCAATTTCCTTGCAAAACTTATAATTCTGTACTCATTCTCAGCCTCCCAGCATTTGTACAAAGGTTTTCTGCACACAGTAATCAGCAGTATGAGCACATCGGGCACCTTCGTTCAGAGCTGTCTCCTGTGTCTGTGATGCTCTCTGGGAAGGCAGGACCCTGCCAAACCCACCAGTAATAGAGCCCATAAAGAATCAGCCACTTGTCAGCTGGTAAAGGCAGAACAGGTTTTCAGCTCTAGTTTTCTATGCAAAAATAGCTGTGTTTTTAAAAAATAAAAGATAAGCACACTGACATGGGGCATGTGAAAACAGACCCTTTGATAATCTCCATTGCATGTATGGATGCTCAAGACACATGCTGGGATAGGATGACAGCACAGGGCTGCAGCAGCAGCTTGATTTTTTAGTAGCTTCATTTGTAATCAGAAAAGGTATTATAGAATGAGATATTTATTCAACTGTGAAACTGCTGCCATATAAAAACACTGACAGACCTATCTAGTGTTCAATTGAAATTTGTTTTGTGTTCATTTGTGGATATGTTGAACATGACTCTTGCCAGCCATAAGTGCTAGAGCAGTAAGGTCTGGATGCACAATGTGTTTTGGAAGAGATATGATCCTTTAGGCTCAGGAAGGTCTAATTACCAAGCAGAGGAGATTTTTTCCACAGTAGGTAAGTCCACAATTTCTTTCTTTAGGAGCAGTCAGCTCTGGTTGCATTGGACAAAATGGCCACATGCCCTGACCATTGGGCTAGCACAGGCTGGTCAGATTTAATCTGGCAGTAATCCCACTGCATATGCTCAGCTCTTCTGGGGCAGAGTATCCCTTTTAATAAAAATTTTTCT
Source organism: Anthoscopus minutus (assembly GCA_013399455.1). Lineage (NCBI taxonomy): Eukaryota > Metazoa > Chordata > Aves > Passeriformes > Paridae > Anthoscopus > Anthoscopus minutus. The sequence goes on along the minus strand of VWYI01037599.1, from coordinate 354,833 downwards.
AAACATTTTGCTGTGGGAATTTTTTGGGGAGCAGTATTATTCTTTGGACTTTGCAGAAAAAACAAAAAATCCAACAACAACCAAACACCCTCCCTTCTGGCTGACTTTTCGAAGTTTATTAAGAACATAATTGGAATCCTTCTATACTAAAAAATACTTCACCAGACATTGATAAAGGCATGCAGACTAAGAATAAAGGCAAATTTAATCACTGTTTTTATTATTCTGTTTTCCTGAGTAGGGTAACTTCCCATCATCCTGAGTAGCTTGAACAGCCACAAGCTTGAAATAGTGATGCTGGAATTTCCTGGGAACAAATTAATGTGGAGGCACTGGGATATTGCAGTAATAGTGTGGTGAAGGAATGTGCCTTTTGCCCCATGCTTCCTTCGTATTGATGTATATTTTGGCTAACACCAAGTGTCACTTGCAAAATCTGCACCACGTTGTGGCCCGTGTTTTTCTGGCCTCTCCCAGACCGAGGCAGGGAGCCCTATTTCAAGTTAGTCACTCCTAATCGTGGTCCTGCAGCTCTTTCCCATGCAGGCAGATCTCCCACTGATTTCCAGACGGGCATGTACAAGTTAGGGCTGCTGGATCTGTCCCTAACATAGTAAAAATAGACAGTTACTTGGTTGTTTTCATTAAAAGGAGAGGAAGGAAAGCGTTATATAACAGGAGGGTTTTTGGGGGGAGCGCTGGTTTATTTAAAACCTCCAGTGACAGCTGCTTTCCCTGACTGGAATTGGCTCTGCAGCAGGGCAGGAAAGCTGGGATCTTGCCATCGCTGGAGAGCAATGCTCTTTATTAGTGGACAATAAGCCACATTCAAGACATGCTAAAGAGCTGGAAGACAAGCAGGCAAAGCAGAGAAATCCAGTGTGAGGGCTGGTGCTTGGGAGCCTGGTGTTTGCATTTGCCTGCGAGGGAGAGGCAGGCAGCATTGAAGATGCAGCAGCTCTTTGCCAGTGCTCTCAGTGCTAGTGAAAATCTGGCAGCACCAGTGGAGTGGTTGAATTGGCATCTGTGCAAGTTGCTTGCCTGTAGTAGGCAGAAATGCTGCAGGACTGGGGCAACTGGATGAGTGCAGCAGGCAGGGCACACCTGAGTGGAGATGGCAATTTTTAGGGCAGTGAGGGAAATGTAAGGACCTTGCAGCAAGTGAAGAGAAGGCATGCACACAGGGGCTGGAGGTTGTGCCAGTTGGGGTTTGGCCCCTGTGCCATGTCAGGAAGAGGGATCTCAGTGTTTACAACCCCTGTCCTGGCTCTGGCCACCATCAGTTGTCCCCTCATGGACCACAGCCAGATCTCACCTGCCCAAAGGATATGGCCACAGTGCTGCTGACAATACATGAGCAGTCCAAAGGCTGCTGTCTTTGGCAAGAGAAAATGCCTGAAGAGAGTGAGAGCTGAGCTTATCTACTACATCTCTAAATCTTCTCCTGGCTGGCTCCTGTCCTGATCCATGTCTTGGGAGAGGCATGGAAAGGCACAGCTCTCCAAATACTTGGTTCCTCACCTGTGGCCTCACAGCAGAGCTCCATGTGCTGTGGGGCACGGGAGCAGCTCTGAGGCACGGCCATGGAAGGGTGCTGGCACACCCTGAGCTGGCTGCAGGCCTCCCAAAGGATGCCAGCCCTCTGATGACACCACGCTGGCTGTCCTCAAAAGTCCTCAGAGTGAAGTACTTTGCACTGTGCATGCATTGATTCCAAGCCTAGTTTTCCTATTGTTTTCAGCAGAATTTGTTTTTGGCCACAAGGCCCTGAATCAACATATCATCATGAGCCTGGCAAGTCAAGAGAACTAGAACACCTGATTAGGAAAAGGCATTTTTTAAAAATTATTCCCTGCCTGCAAAACTTACATGCAAAGTTGGGTTTAGAAGGACAAAATGCTGTCACTTCTGTGGGACTTCAGGAAATCCTGATGTGCTTTGCAGAGCACCTGGTTGTGGGCTCCAAAAGTAGACCCACTTGTGAGTGAAATACAGAATATTCTCACTGTGAACAACAGGTTGTGTTCATTCCTTGAGCCAGTTTTATCATAATATTGGGGTTCACAACATGCAAAGATGAGAAGTATCAGTCTTGGTGAAGGCCATCTGAAAAGCCTCGTTTCAGAATGATTGCTAAATAAAAAACCACAGCAACCTAAGAAAATTCATTTCAGCAGTCAGACATCCATTTTCAACATTGAGCCAAGGGGCATTTCTCACATGTAGTTTCAAATGAAATAAATAAAAAAGAGAATTGTTGGCACAGCCTTTACTCCAGTGGTTCCAGAGGAGTAATTAAACAGGAGCCGCTTGGAGCCGGCTTGGAAGAGAGTGTACACTATGATCTTGGAGCAGGAAGGACTGTGTGCCTGCCTGCTTGCCTCTGTGTGTGTGCACATTGGGGCTTTTTCATTTTTTAATCATATTTGTGTATTATTTTCCTGTGTGTCCATGGCACCTTATTTCAATGAACAGTTTGAAAGGCATATGCTGTTGAGAAAAGGGGAAAGAAACTCTCCTGATCTTTTTTTCTCTTGTCTCAGTGAACATGCCATTTTTGATGCTTTTCCTTGGGCTTCTGTGACCTATGCTTTACACCACCTGGCTGGTTTAATTCATGAATCCTCTATTAATATGACAGGCTCTGCAAAGGTGACTAAAATGTTAAGGAGACAGATGTCATCAATATCTCTCAAGGGTAAATACTTGAATTTTGCTCCCTTTTTGTGTGGCTGGTCTCTGTTCTGATCTTGGCACAGTGGCTGAGCCACTGAGACTAATTCATTTTTGTTTCTCCCTCAGATGCTCTGGATGAATATTAATCATAATTTTAACAGTTCCCTGTGCTTTCCTCAAGTGTCAAAGCCTTTCTTTTCCGCCACTCCTTCTGGAGAAACCCCATCTTACACAAATGAGCAATGTAGCTGTAAGCATCTTTATAACTCATAAGAAGTCACAGGGTGCTTTCTACTACTACCAGGGCACGATTTGTCCTTCAGGCAAGAAAATAATTCTTTGCTAAGGGTATTGCTAGCTCCACGCTGAGTCAGCTCAGCATCTTGTTCTCATAGAGATTTTACCTGGAAAAATATCTCAGGGTCTGATATGGCTGTCCCAGGGGTGACTAAAGTGGAGGCTGGACTAAGCAGAAGCAGGTCTGGGGTAGACTTAGCACAGGGAAGGGAAAAAGGGTCTCAGTGGCACAACAAGATTGTTTAAACAAGATATGGTCATCACTGGAGGGGCTGAGGAAAGGATGATGACCTCTGGGGTGGTCTGAGCTTCAAGTGGGAGATACCACGAGCGATCTCTGCATTCTGCCTGTGTTTAGAAAGCAGCAAAAGCAAGGAAATGAGTAAACCACATCTCTTCATTTCCTTGCAAGTTGCTTAGTGCTACCACAGTGAAACTGCCTGGACTGAGCCCACGTGAAGGCAAATGTCAAGCCCAGATCCAGCCATGCTGTTGGTTCTGGGACACAATTCATATCTGAGTCCAAGCTGCCCACCGTGGTCCTGTTCCGGCCTGAGCATGCTGTGCTTCTCCTCCCAGACAAAGCCCCATATCTACGCTGTCCAAATCACATTTATCCTTAGGAGACCGAACCAGGAAGATTGTTTCATCTTTGGAAAAAACCTCTTTTGCAAACGGGCATTGTGCTGGTCTCATCTCTCCTTTCACACTCCTTCCCAAGGCAGTTACTTGTCTGCTGTAATTTACTCTTTAATGCAGCACTTTCCTATTCTGTGAGACAACAATCATGAAGCATTTAAATTCCAATTGAGTAGGGCTGGAGTGCAGAGGGGCTGCGGCTTGTGCAGCACGGACAATGGGAACCTGAGACAGGGGACACCAGTTCAAGGCCCCCCAGGAAGGAAGGCTACAAGCTTCTCCCTCACATTCCCATCTCCCTAGAGATGTAAATCAAGAAAAAGGAGGGAGGGGAAGAGGAGGAGGGGGGTGTTTATAGAAAGAAAAGGGAAAATGGATTGAGTTGTGCTGAATTCTAAGACAAGGATCAGCTACACAAGAGAACTATTGAATAGCTGTGAAATCTGGAATTGAGCCATCAAAAAAGCTGCTGAGCTGCATGTGAATCAGGTTGATTGTTTTTGAGAAGCACCTGATTTTTTTTTTGCCCCTCTCTCTCTCTCCCAGGCTCCGTGCTTAGCCTTGGAATTTGAACATGACTGCTGATGCTAAACTGCCTTTCCCTGAGACAGAGACATTTTAGGGACCAGGGAAGGAGGGAGGGCGGGGGAGCATCTCTCTGGGTGCGAAAGCCTTGGTACTCGGATTGTGAGCTGACAGGTTCCCCACTGCTCTGGGGAATGGCATCGAGGAGTTCCCACTGCTGGCAGAGTCCAAGCAGGAAAAGCAAAGAGCTGTAACTCCCTGGAACAAGGAGTTCCAAGGGCTGCTGGCTGACTGTAGCTGGGCTGCAAGTACATTTCGCCAGCTCTTCGACAGGTTTGTGCTCTCAGGAACTCACATTTCCTAGTTTGTCTCCCAGGATGGAGACAGGACCTATTTCCTGCTGAGGGGTCCCTGCTGGACCTTGGGAAAATTATTTGCAAAGCCCCAATTTAATGCTATACTTATCAGCACAGTGTCTGATTCTCTCATGTGTGGTGGTAGAGTTATAATTCCCTCTGCAGCATCCACTAGTGAGGAAAGCAAAGCATAGGGATGCTAAGATGCTGTTTTCCCAAGGAGAACAGTGATTCCAGAGTGGCCTAAAAAGGCACAAAGAAAGAAAGAAAGAAAGAAAGAAAGAAAGAAAGAAAGAAAGAAAGAAAGAAAGAAAGAAAGAGAAAGAATAGCAAGGCTGTTTTGAAAAATCTAGCAGTTTGCCTAGGGTTATGGAATGAGTTGGGATTGCAAGAGTGAAACCTTGCCTTTCCTCATTTAGTATGTCTGAGAACCGTCTCTGTTCTAATTTATTATTATTGTATTGCATTATTGTGTAATTTTATTGCATTAAAAATCATGTGAATAGCACCATGGTGCTCTGCAAACAGAGAGCAACACAGAGCCACTGCTCCAAGGAGCCTTGTTAAACTCCTTCCAGATTTGACTCAAGAGACCTACACTCTATTACCTTATGCAGAAAACATCTACATTGTTTTATTGTTGTTTATTTACTGAGCACTGAGAGTAAGCACTGCACTGGGAGAGCTTGCACAGTCTTGAGAGGTCTATCACACTTGAGCTCCTCTTCAGTGGAGGAGTGGGCTCATGTGGTCTCTTCCTTCTTTCCTCTGTCATGGTAGCCTAGCTCAGCCCAACCCCACAGCCTCTCTGCCTCTCCAGAAGTTGACAAGATTCAGTTTCCTCCCAAGCTTTGGAGGAGTGTTTAGACTCTGTAGACCATCTCTGCCTGTAGACCTCGATTCTCCTGCCCATGTTGGTCACACCAGTGGCTGAGAAGCCCTGAGTACCTTGGAGCAGCCCTGGGGTGGCCTCAGTGCCACCTTCCCCCCCACAGCGTGTCCCTCTAGAGCCTGTGCAGCACCCACACAGCAGGTCAGCACCAGGAGGAGCTCCCATAGCAGCTCAAAACAGCCAGGAAGCTGCTGTGCTGGTGTCTGCAGTGACACTGGACAGGCCCAAATGAGCCGTGGCTCAAGTCTGGATACATGGAAGGTGTCGTGGCAAGAGGGAGCCCAGCACACCCTGCTCACACAGCCGCAACCCCAGGCACCAGATGGGAAAAGGCTCAGTCCTCGGGGGTTCTTTCTTTCCTTTCAATGGAGAAGACCCTCTCATGGGCATGAAATATGCTCCTAGTAGAGGGGGAGGGAAGGAAATGCTCCAGCATCCCCTGTTAGCCCCCAATCTGCTTTTGTGCTCTTCATCCCCAGGCGGACCCCAGCATCCCAGGGCTGCTTACGGACAAGGTGCTGCCCTGAAAAAAAGCTCCCACAATTAGCAGCCCTCCATCCCGCCTGAGTGGGGGCTCCGAAAGGCTCCTGGCGGCGGTGACTCAGCTCCGGCGGGAGGTCAGGGGCAGCGGCAGGGCAGCGGCAGGGCAGGCTTTGTGCGCCAGCCCTGCTGCCCGCTGCAGACCCCGGCCATTCACACGGGCCCCGACCGTGGGCCCCTTGAAGTTAATGAAAAGACTCCCCGGGATGTCAGGGGGTTTGGGGCTGAGCCCTCGATGTGCAAAATTAGATCCACATCCTCTTTAACTCGGCAGCACTGCGAGCTCCAGGAGCACCCAGAGACGCCCAGGCTGAGCGCTCTCGGATAGGTTCAGGAAGAATCTTCCCATGCCAGTTGCTAAAGCACCTCAGGTTTTAGTATTTTTTTTTTTAAGGGGAAAAATAATTAACCTTCACCTCAGGTCCCAACTCGCATAACCACAGATGAGATTCTACTAATAATTTGCTTGCTTAAGTGACTCATGATAAACACTGTTAGTTTACTTTTGCTTTGAGAGCAGCTGATCTTTGGAACAAGCCACCCACAGGCGTAAAATCATGTCACCCATTTGCTGATTTAACCCCCTGAGTGCTCACACATCTGCAGACCCTGCTAAACTGCTGCTTGCAGGAAAGCCTGGAGTCTGGCAAATTTTGTCATCAAATGTGAAATAATATCCAAGGAGGATGAGATCTCTTCTTTGCTCAGGTCGGTGGCCCCCACATATTGGTCCAGGGAAGACGATGGAGGCAGGAACTTCCTGCCCCATCCAAAACTGCTGATCAGCTATTGATTTGAGTTTTCTGAGGTAGCATATTTTCCATATGACAAGTTCTCCTGAGTATCCTTTTATTCATTAGTTATAGATGAGCATGGTCAGCCTTGATTGTCCCTCGGGGCAGCCTGAATCTCAGCTGTGCTGATAAGGGTTTGGAATGCACCAAGGCTCCTGCTGAGCATAGGATCCTAATGGGACACCACAGAACTAATGCCAGTCTCAGGAGGACGCATTGCTGGTGTAAATAAAAAGCCAGGGTCTGTTTTGACAGAGCTAACCTCTTTGCCCTCAAAGCACAGGGTGGGGTGCCATCCCTCACTGCCTGCACAGAGAGCCCTGGCTCTGTGCTTTGCCTGGACATGGCTGAGGCACACAGACCAAGCTCAGGTGGAGCCCCACAGCAGTTTCATGACCCCTTGTGCAGTGCAGAGATGACAAGCACAGGCTGGCCTGGGTGTGCTGCTGCGTGTGAGGGAGTGAGACACCCTCTCAGCTGCAAAGTGTGACCCGGGCACTCCTGGTGCCACGGCCGTGGAGCACCAGGGACTGTGCCCTGTTCTGCAGGTGGAGATAACTGAGCCTGAAGCAACAGAAGGGCTTCCCCAAGGTCATACAAAAAACCTGCCAGAGCATGCCCTGTAATGTAATTTAAACATCAAAACCCAGTCCATGGAGCAGGCAATTGCTCCTATGCTGTGTGCACATGTTCCTTTGCCCTCTGCGTTCGGCGCTCGATGCAAGGAAGGTTTGCAAGAGCAGCAAATTGGCCTCAGGCTGCTGAACAGCAGTTTTCTGTGGAGCTCTCAGACTAATACATTTTTTGGAAAAGAATTTTATTTCTCTTCATCCCCAGCTTATGGTTTCAACTAAGCAAAAACCTGCTTGACCTAATTTCTCCACCTTGCTGATCAAAGGTCATGTTTACCAGGATTATTTCTGTCTTCATTGTAGGCACAGCTGGTAAACAACGTGGAGATTTTACAGTATTTAACTTTCTGATAGATTTATGGAGGCTCCCTGCCTGACTTCCTTTGCTTCTTTCAATGCTATTGCACTCACCCTTCAGATGGTACCACGCACTGAGTACCTTCAGGCCTAAAACCCAAGCTGAGTGAGAGAAAAGAGCCGTGTGCCAGCAATTATTCACCCTCCCTCCCCACAGCCAGCCCCAAACCTCCACTCTGGATCATGTGCCTCCCACAGAACACTCATGTTAGGTCAGGGACAGCCCAGCCCTGCCCAGGTGCAATGATGGGCATTGCCAGGCTGCCAGCTGCAGCCAAAGCAGAGGCAAGGTCCTACCACCTTCCCTGGGCTACATAACATCCACAAGCCAGCATGAAAAAGCTCTTCTTCCTTAGGGAAATATTGAGGGCTGGGTCTGGCTCACCAGTCCTCACTGCATTTTGGCTTCATTCTGAGGGGATAAGAAAAAGAAATAAATAAGGTTTGCTGGTCCAGCAGTTATCTAAAGAGTTTTGCACCCTTGGGAAGTGTAGCACACTGCTGGCAGAACACAGGAATGTATCTCCATCCAACACCTGGCCTTCTAGCAATGCAGTGGTGTTTGGAAGGGTTCAGGCTGGATTTTCCATGTTGCAAAGCCTCCCACTATTTGGATTTGACAGACAATTCCTTCTGTTCCCCAGTTAAACAGCTCTAGTAGTGATAGCAGAGGCAGCAGTCCAGACCTGGGGCTCCAGCCCTGCATGTACCTGGTAACACCTGGTGAGAGAAGGAGCAGAGGGTTCTCCCTGTGGGGACCAGGTGTGCTCTGGAGTCACTTAGCAGACAACAGGGACCACCCAGCTTCCCATCCTGCCCCAAAAAAAACCCTGGCTTCTGCAACACCTTCCTCAAAGCAGTATTTGCATCACCAGTTACTCAGAGAGGGCAGTTTGGGAGCTTCTGCTTTTGCCAGAGTTCATGCCAGCAAAGAGATTATTCAAATCCTCTCTCCTGAGGAGTCAAGCTGTACTACATGCAGTTATTGCCTCTGTACCATGGTATTGATCCACAAGCAAAGTCAGTGACTCACAAGGAAATATTATTTCACCTACCAAACAATGGTCTAAATATATAGTATTCAGTATATTTTATCTTCTTTCCATCAGCCTCCACAGAGTAACATATCTTATTCAAACACCATGAAGTCATACTTCCCTGGTACAACTATTTTCAATTATTTATTGAACAATGGAGGTTGGAATGGACTGAGTCCTGCTATGGTCAATTATTTCTTCTTTTTCTAATTGAGTCAGCAAAAGGTGGTATAGATGTATAGAGGTAACAACTTGTTAGTTACTGTTTCGGGAAGGTTTTGGACTCCCCCCAAAAAAGGGCATTGCTCCTCCTTCAGAGGCACTACCCTCAGTAAAAGTAGTCAACGAAAGGCTTTCCTTACCCTCTTGCCCTGAGGAAAAGACACAGGCCTGTACTTTTTAGTATGCTTTAAATCTGAGCTGTTTTGTTACTTTTATAACATTATGTAGTCAAAGAATATGCAGAAAAGCTCTGGAAATACCAGCCTATCAGCTTGAGGTTTACAGGAACCTCAAAGCTCCAACCAGAGCATAAAGTCCAAACTCACCTGTGAGTCTCTTTTTCCTAAAAGTGCCACCACAAATAAGCCGGGTAGGAAGTTATTCTGCACTACCTGAGACAATCTTGGTACCCTCTTATGCCTTCATACATCCTTCAGCAGCTGGGGAACAGCTGAACTGGCACCTCAGGTGGTAGATGTGTGCCAGGACCACATTTCCAGTTTCAGAGAGAAAACCTAAATCAGACACATGAAAAAATGTCTGTCTTTTTTTTTTTTTTTTAAATCCCCTCAGAAACTTCTGACCAGTGATGAAAAAACCAGGCTTTTTATTAGAAAATTCTAAAGATTTCTGAAGAGCACAGCAGCCAAAAAGAATTGCCATTACTTCAAGATAGGGATAAAGTATTTTAAAGCAAAAATACTTCTAAGTGTGAGTTAAATTCTTGGCTTTCAACAATCTACTGATTGTAATGGTAGACAGGAGCCTATTTGCTTCGGGAGACTGCCCTGGCTTTTACAAGGAAATGGTGTAAATGAAGTTAAGCAGTAATTTGTGGATAGTTGAGTGATCAGTGACAAATGTCCCTGTGACACACAACAAGCTGTCATGGAAAAAGTATGCTGCTACAGCAACATGTCACATGTGATCTTAAACTGCTTATTCTAAATCATCCAGTGCCTCTGCTCAGTGTTTGTTTAAAAGGAAAAAATAAATCCCCAAATTTAACCTTTACAAAGTTTAATTTAAAACAAAATAAATAAAATAAACAAATAAAGGGCATCCAGAGATAACTAAGGAAGGATTTTGCTGCCGACTCAAGTGGACTCTGGCCAAGTGGCTGAACTGACCACTAATGTGGGTAAAGTGAGATGCTCACCCTCTTCTCTTGCAGAAACGACATGCAAACAAACATTTTCAAAACTGTCAAAAGCCCAGATGTGTAAAATAATAACCTGGCATGGAGAGCTGGTGTCGCAGCTCCAATTTGCACATGCAGGCTGAGGGTAGCCTATGATCACAAACCTGAGCCTCCCCAAATATGCTCTTTCTGGAACATTGTGCCACAGAAAATTAATTGCATTCCAGCTCCAGGGAGCATTAGCACTTCTCTGAATTCAGGGCCAGCCTAAGGAGCTGCCATGCCCTAGGCAAAGAATCCAGCCCCCTCCTGGCCTTTGCCCCTTCCTCTGCAGGGCTGAAAAGGAAAAATTATAATAAATCACAGCCTTTAGAGACACCTACTAAACACTGACTGGAATATAAATGTATAAATAAAATAGGAACTGAACGTACTCATCTCGGCCCTTGATTGTGGCTTTTCTTCCCATCTCACTTTCATTTCTTCCCTTTCTTTCACCTTTGTTTCACACATTCTCCTCTCCCTACCCCCTCCCCCTCGCTTCCCTCAGTTTTTCCCCTCCTTTGTTGTCTTTTACTTTCTAGCCCCTTTCCAAGACTGTCCTTTCTCACCCTTTCTGTTCATCATTCCCTATTGGTAGTTAGATCTCTTTCCTTCTTCCTCAGCACTTTTTTTTTACTCTTTTCTCTTCCCCAAGAATGTCCTGAAGATAAGAAAACAGCCCTCTGCAGAACAATCTGTATCTTTCAGAGATTGCATCCTTATCATTATTTTCCTTACAAACAGCAGTTCCCATTTAAGATACCTTATAAGTTTTCTCAGGACTGGCATTTAGGTATAAAAGAATCCAGAATCGCTAGTTTCCTTTGGAAAGTTTGGCATATATGTAAGGCTTTCTTTAGATAATATATTACTTAGGAACAAACCTGTTACCCTTGTGTGAGATTTCTGTGTCTGTGGAAGGTTCAAGCATGCAGGTAGTTAAAAAACGATCTGTCTTGGCAAAGGGGCTTAGTTCTGGCCAATTTATACACTGTTATTCTTACAAGTTTGAGTTACTGTGAGTCATGTAGAGTGCAAGGAGTGAAAAAAACGAATTCATGATCTTACCAACTTCTCTATTCACAAGTTTTATCATGTTAACCATCTAAATCTCTCTAACATGATATAACACCCCCAATGGGGATGAATTATGTCAATATAAAGTTGCTTATACTGCTCCAGTTACTCTGTCAGGGGAAGGGAAGGAAATACATACAGAAGATCCCTTTATGTTAAGGTGCCTGATTCTGCCTGAGCAGCTGCAGCTATGAACATTCTCACACTGCTGGTTAGTGCAGCTCTGGCAGTACAGAAACTATCTGTAATAACCTGAATATGAGAAAGAAAAACTATTTTGTGAATGAACAGCTCTGCAGCAAAGAAGCTGTGTGGTTTTTCTGGGATCCTGTGGTATCCTGTTGACATCTGAAGCATTTTATCTTTGTTACAACACCTTTCCAAGGGAAGCATTTTTTCTTACTTTTTCGTTTCCCACAAACTCCCTCTTCAGTATGTCCTTTTCTCGCCTACTGACTCCAGCTTGCCCTGTGTGTCATCAGAATTTGTGTTGCAGAGGCAATGCTGGAAATACAGAGGCAATTTCTGCTGCAGTTGGTGTCAGGTTCAGCCCATCACAGCTCAGCTCCTGCATCCCTGGCTGTGTTGAGAATGTCTCCATGGAGGAGTATATGGAAATCTGGGAAATCTGAGATTGGTGTTTCCCCTTGCTCTACAACCATATGTACAAAACATTGACATTGTTGATTTTTCTGCACCAGCTCTCCAGCAAGCTTCCCAGGACGATGACTCAGCAAATGTGGGCTTTCCTGGTCATGGAAGTTGGTTAACATTCCAGGAGCTGCTGTAGGGCTATATCACAGGTCTCAAGAAGAGAAATAAAGGGTTCAGATTAAAATAATGATCAAGGTTTGCCCTGGTAGGATGAGGCATGGTAGGATGAGCACCTGAGCTCAGTGTTGTGGAGCCCAGTGCAAACTGATCCTGCTAGGAATGGGGCTGTGACTGAGCTTCAGGCATATTTGTGCAGCATCTATTAGCTGTGGTGAGCTGCACCTGGAGGGCTGATGGAGACCCACTCCCTCATTTACTCATTTTTATGGATAGTATATCAGATGTATGTTCCTGACAGGCTGCAAGCACAGGGACAAAGATCCAGTGTGACATGCTGTGCCTCAGAAGTGTGCTAGCTCCCAGTATGACCGACCATATGTTCCTCCTTCCCTAAATTGCTCTGCAGAACCTTTTCTCTGGATCCAAATTAACTTGAGCTTGGTGATGGTGGTGCAGCTCCAAAGGCTTGCCACAGGTTAGCAGTGCACTCAGACAAAGCAGGGCAGCAGCACCTGGCACACACACATAGGATGTCTCCGATGTGTCAAGGAGAAAAAGCCTGATCTTATCAACTTCATGGAATCACAAATTTGTAAGGGATTTTCAAAGGTCATCTAATCCAACCACCCTGCCATGAGCAGGGGTCATCTTCATCCTGATTGGGTTCATCTTCCAAGGCTGCCCTGCTGTCTTGGATCCCTGCTCCATTTGAGTCAACAGGACATTCTGCCATCCCTTTCAGTGAGCAGAAATGGGAGTGCTCTTCTGACCAGAGTTAAATCCAAATACACCATTGCTATTGAAAATAAGGAGACTTGTTTAAAGTATTGAAAGCATCTTAATTCCTCATATAGAATTTAATGTTCTGAGAAAATGTGCATATTTTCTCACCAGAAGAATAAACTTAATTGATCCTTTCATTTTTAACTCTCTGCCCGGTGGCAATCGGTCACCTCTTTGCAATAATAGCTGCAAAAAAAATAATCTTTGCTGGATCAGATGAAAAGGTGCAGAAAAAGTCACAGAATTAACTGGCAGAGCAATCTGGTTGTTGCCCTAACATATGGAAATAATAAGTGCCAGCCTGATAGAGACTGAACACTGAGTTTTCATTTTGTTATTCTAAGCACAAAAATAAATATTTTTATAACTACATGTAAAGAGTAAAAGCAAATAGGGTTAATATGTAAAAATATACATTTTGCTTCATTATGTGTAATAATACATATTGATTTAATTACAATATTTTTGTTAAGATCAGTTTGCCTGGGAATAGTGGTCTATTCCTACAGCACAGCCTGCCTTTTCAATTCATCTTTCTGAGGTGTTGTGCTAGTACAAAATGAAAGGGAAATATTAACTAGGCTGTATTATAAAGAGTTACACACTGGCTGGCAGGGGCAGCATTTGGAAAAATGTGAACTAAAACCATTTTTATTTTCACAGTTGAGCATCTGTCTGATTTTCAGTCATAAGCATGAAAGAAGAAACAGAGAGAGAAATGGCAGCAGTGCTCCCACTGTGAACTGTTCCAGGCAGTAACTCACCAGGCTGCTTTATGGCATCCCTGCAGCCCCTGTGAGATGAGGGCAAGGGCACTGCTACAAACCTGGAGCTCAGACTCCACAGAGACTCAGAGCCAGGGCAGCTACAGAGAAGTACAACATTTGCAGCACTGCCCAGACACAAGCAGAAGTGCAGTCACCTTTCCCCAGGGCTGGCATTGTAGGGATTGTGCCAGTTCTGCCCAGCACCTCCACTCACCCTTTCCCTGTGTATCTCTTGTGATGCCTGAGAACACAAAGACCTGAATTTTGGTGAACAGCTGCCTCTACAGCCCAGCACTGGAGAACGATGTCACACGCAGCTGTGTCATTGGGAGTCCCATTTATGTCACCTCTGCCCACCTACCATCCAAGGTAATCTAGTTTATCACTGCCCCATCCCAGTCTGCAAGGCTGGCAACTGAGCAGCTGACAGACTCCAAATGTCCAACCACATTTCATACAGCACTAGAGAAAAGCTGTGAAAAAAACAGTCACAGTCCCTTAGGATAAGGACATGGGATTTTACAAGCAGTGTGGAGGGTAACTGCTGTTTACTTTTATTATTCATGACCTGGTTTAGACCAAGAGAGAAAGTGATATTTATGTGGATCTTGGGGGAATTCATACAATAAAAAGATAGAAAACAGTAAAACCCAAAACCATCCTGCCTTCTCACCATTTCTCAAGGTGCAATGACTGCAGTACATGCAGTGGTTTTGCTGACACTGAAGCTGAACTCACCTCCTTCTGCATCCGCACTCTGAGAGCTTCATTTCCCACTCCATGAAAGAAAAACCCCCTGACCAGTTCCAAGTTTCTTTGGCCCCATGCTCATACAAGAGCCCATCTGTCTGTATGAACCACCACTGGCAAATGGTCCCTCCAGTGTCATGTCCCTCTATTGATTTGGGTCTGGGTGATGACACTGAGGTTAAAGATCAGCCTATATGTACATTATGCAGACTCTGAGGAATGCTGACATAAGGTGCTTGCAGAGGCAGGAAAGTAAAATCAGAGAGCACATTCAAAATGTTAAACAGCGGATCTTGGCTTTGCACATATTAGTGCTGGCTGCATATGGGAAACTTAAGCTTCTATATCCAGCAAGTCCATTCTATCAAGTATCACTTAGGCTGTGGGCTGATTTGCCACACTCCTGTACAAGTGATTTAGCAGATATAGATTCTTTTTAAGAAATGTGCTTATTTGTTTAAAAGCCTGTTATCATATAGTGGATTTGGACTGAAGTGAACTTTTTTTTAATCTAGTGAGTGGGTGAGTTTGGAGAATTTTTTTTTCAATCCAATGAGTAGGTGTATGTATTGCAAAATATTTCTGAAAGTGGGCAAAAAAAAGGTTGTTACAGCAGATTTCAGTGTTCCAAACTGAGGATAAATGAAGTGATATGTCAGCATTTATTTTCTTAAGGAAGCAAATAAATTGTGCCTCCAGAAAGGATAAAACAACATGTAAGTTTGCATTTGTTACAGTCCTTCAACTAGTAAAAAATCTCTCCATAAGCAATGGATATCCCTGACAAAAAGTATGATATTCCCAAAGCAAGCTGAAGTGCTCAAGTGGTGAGCCAGGATGGGAATGGGTTGACTCTGAAAGGGGAGGAATTAGGGCTGACCCTAATCAGGGCTGTAGTGCTGGGCCCATGAGGCTGGGAAGAAATTCAAAACTGAATTCATTGCATCTTTAGTTTCATCTTAGATTTTTTTTTTCTGAATGCCTTGAATCTGCCAAACTGGGTTGAAAACCTTGAATGGGGCAGTGTATCTGTCTCAGCTAGAATTCCACTTGCATTGCACTGGCTTTAGTTCCAGTTTGAGAGTAAACAAAAAACAACCAAGCATCTCAAGAATTTCCAAAATGGCTCATTCAAACACAATTTTAAGAATGGGTAAGGATGTGATAAGGATATTTTGGGAAAAGTATACTTACAATCTTTGAAGTGCTGATGACCTGAAGGAGACTTTATGAGTTGGACGCCAGAATTGTCCACCAATTTTTTTTTGTGATTGTTGGTGGAATTGGGTTTTAATTCAATAGGTGACAACAGCTGCTTACAAAATGCATTGTCAAAAAGTACTTTTCATTTACTCCTGAGAATATAGCAGAACCTTTCTGATCACTCCTATTGCTAAGGACAGGTAGCATAAAAGGACCAAGAAAAGGACAGTGGCAATACAGGTCTCTGCTGGGTTCCACCACACTTCCTTCTGCCTAAAATATATTCTTTCTTTTAAGTTTTCCTTTGTTTGGAAGTTCTGTGGCTTTTTGCTCTTTCTTGTCTTCCTCCTGCAGTTTCTTGACCTCTCTGTTGTGACTGGCTCTTCTCTGGACCATATGCAAATACTCCATATTCTCATGCCCTGGCTCGTTTCATGATGTTTCATGTTGCTCTCAAACATCTGCCCTGAAGTCATTGTGCAAGATGCAGGTTTTGCTTAAGAGCGGGCTAACAACAGAAAACACCTTCCGAGAAAGATGAAGAACCTCAGCTATTTTTAATTTCATCACCTTCAAATGACATCATGTCCAAATGTCTGCTTGAAATAATGGGACTGAATCAATACAGAATTTTGGCTGTTCTTCCTTATTCCACTCTAGTTTTATATCTCGTTTTAAATAATCTTATTCCATATCTCCCCACAAAGATAACTCTTTTGGAATCATTCAGCTCTGTGGCCTCGTGCCATGCTTTGTTTGCTCTGTATTGTACTACTCTTGTGCAAACTTTCTTTGGTGCAGGGATTTGCTGGGCTTTGGCAAAGCTCTGTTTCTGCACAACTGCCATGATCAGGAAGCTCTGTACATAAATAGTCATGAGCACCTTTGCAAATTGTGAGATGGATAGATAATGTCCTCCCGTGCATTTGATGTAAGCGCCCCAGCCCCAGTTCTGTGTCAGAGATTTAGGAATTGGGCTTGATCTTAAAGGTCTCTTCCAGCCTCTGAATGATTCTATGACAACTTAAGTTAGTGGAGGTGCATCCAATAACAGCACCTAAGAGATGGGACAGGTGATGCAGTTACTGTCTTCTCTTAGATGGTCAGAGGGCGGCCAACTAAAGGCAATCTCCCTTGGTCTTTGTTTTCCTAAAGTTGCCTAATAAACCACATTGTTTATTGGTTTCTACAAATCTTATTTGAGGAGGCTGTAAGTCTTATACCCTTGACTTCTGCTGGTGCACATATGTGTTTTTGACAAGGAATATGGTGTCCAGCAGACCCTATTCTCAACTGGAATCAAATCCCTGAAGCCCAGTAAATGTGGGGATGCTTTTACATCAGCTGAGTCATCATCCCACAGTCATAGAAGAGGGATGCAGCAATGGACAAGATGGGCTATGTGGAAGCCAATGGCAAATGATTTCTCAATGACTTCCTCAGAGCCAAGACTTCACCCAAGTGGAGCTGTGACCTCCTTCTAGGGCCACATGTACCCTGCAGCATTTAGCAGATTAATGAAACCCCACCCCTGGGCTGCCATAAAACACATTTGTGGTCACACATGCAGCTCTTGGGACAGGCTTTATCTCCTCTCATTGTTTGCTGTGTGTGTTTTAACACAGAGCCTCAGGACACAGCTTGGCTGTGGTACAGCATTTTGAATAAAGCCATCCCCTAAGCCAACCACAGCTAAGACACTGTAATTCTCATAGAGACACCATGTACTTTTTATGCTCTTTAACACAGCTGTAGTCACAAACCCCTGTTTGTACTGGCAGATCCTGTGAAAATGGGTTTTAGGAGGTACTTGAAAAAACTGTACCTCTGTGATGTTTAGTTGCATTGCCTGGTCTTGCCTGCTTGCTAAGAGTGGCCCTGCATAGCTTGCCTAAAAAAAACCTGCAAACTTTTCAGAACTTGCAGTTCACATTATGTAGCATTCTGTGGAGCCTGTAATTAAAATCAAAAAGACATCCCATATTAAAAACCAGCTCTGCAATAATTTTCTGAGTAGAACCTGCCTATATACCTGTAGCTGGTCATTGTTGCCACTTGCACATCTCTTTTAGCACATGACATTAGTCATAGAATGGTTTGGACCTAGAGGTCATAGAAGGACCTTCAAGATCATCTCATTCCAACCCCCTGCCATGGGCAGGGACACCTTCCTCTAGACCAGGTTACTCACAGGCCCATCCAGCCTGGCTTTACACATCTCCATGGATGGGGAGTCCACAGACTCTCTGAGCAGCAGAATTACTACTCACCATGTAAAAAAGAGCTCTTTAAACCTGCTTGATGAGACTCACAATGGGGCTGAACACAATTCAACCTGCTTTAAAATTGATTATTTTTATGAAGTCCCCAAACTCTAAGCTAGGGTGATCCAAGCCACTTCAAAGACATGATTTCAGGCCAAAGGAGCTTTCAACTAGACAGAAGCCCTGGAGGTGGAGCATTGGGACAGCCAGGGAGACAAAGGGCAGCTGAACAGCCTCAAGAGCTCCCAACAGTACAGGACAGGTCTTTATGCATGCGGTTCTTGTAGTTCACTGAATAGATTTATGGTCCTGCTTGGGTAATTTATTGTTGGCTAATTAGATATAAGATTAATTAAGTAGCTTGCTGGCCCTTAATTACAAATTTGGTACCTCAATTTGTTGTAATTTCTTCTAAATAATGACTATGCTCAAATAATGCTGATTTATATTATGGTAGGATGCAAATACAATGAGTCTGACTCTGTGCTGTGCAAAAGCCTCTTTCACACTGCTCCCAGGGCATAACAGGGTCTTAAAGTGAGCACAAACATAATTCCTGCCCTCCAAGGCGCCTTTATAGTACCAGTGAGCCGTGATTCACCGTGAGTCAGCAGCAAGCCACTGTAAAGGCCATGACTTGCACAGCTGCTGAGAAACTGGGATCAAAGGAGCCGGCCTTGGACTCCCATGAGCCTGCCCTTAGACAAGGGAGCCCCGAGGGCAGGCACTTGGTGTTTATGCAGCACAAGCAACTTGAGCAAGTGGGGGTTGCTCCAGCCTTCATTATTGACCTGATTTTGCCTGCTAGCTCCCTCTCCCAGTTATTGCTCTGTTTTGTGTGGCCCTCTGCAAGCCTGGGGCAGAGCAACCAGAGGGTAAAGCAGAGCTGGGACAAGGGCTCAGACAAAGGATATGAAACATTGCCAGGAGTAGGATGGCTCTGGACAGGGCAAGGGTTGGATGCTGAATGTGCAGGAGAAGTGGCAGCCTGGACCAAGGTCTGAAACACCTGACCCAGAACTCCCAGGGGACATCCTGACAGAAATTTGGGGTAAAACATTGTTGGTTGCAGCTGCAACAATCAGGGTTGGTGTAAAAAGCTTCCCTCCTCTTCCTCTGCTGCATACTAGATCCCTAATGGAAAGGGGAATCAGTACAAAATCTCTTTCCAGCACATCTTCCAGCTCCATGGCTTCCAGCTTTTTCAGTGAGACAGTATGTGATGATAAAAGCAGCTCTAAGCAAAATTCTTAGTCATTACTCTACAACAGGTCCTATAACTCTTGCAGCCTGCTCTATCATTTCTCATGAGATCTGCATGTTTTTTTCCAAAATACCTTTTACCCCTGGCCCAGGTGAGGTGAAGGAAGTGTGCAAATATCATCACCTAAGGTTTGGAAGTTTGGTCCAGGTATATTGTATTTCCTCTCACTTTTTAAACTCACCACTCAGAAGTAAAGAACTGATGGATGAATCATCTGAATCCTTGCCCAAAATCCTGACCACTGAAGGAATGACAAAAATCACTATTTTGACTCCTTGGTCTCTGAAGTACTCACCCACTGTGTTATTGAGGGGTTTGTCTGGACCCAGCCTGTGAACATCCATAACTACCTAATGAGAGGGATTCAGCAGGGACTGTGACCACCAGACACCCTGCAGAACCCTTTCCCTCTGCTTGATAATGCCTTGGAAGTGAGTTTGGGTCTGAATTTATGACACAGATTAATACCTGGGTATCAGGCTCAGTGAAAGCAATGCTGCATAAGGACATGATCTAACCCTGGAGTCCCCTGTTTGGCTTAATATTTATGAAACCTGTAACCCCAGCTTAAGCTTGGGGCTCTGGGACAGGAATCATGTTTTCCAGAAGCACACCAGAGTCACATAAATGTCAGAGGGATGAAGATAAGGCTTTAGCAATGTCCCTGGTGCTGGGATGTAGGTTTTTGCAAATGAAATAAAGCAGGGAGCACTCACTACCAGGTTCAACCTGGGGAAAGAGCCGTGCTCTGCAGCCCCAGCCACAAGAGCAGGAGCCATGCCTAGGTGAGGGGCTGTTTGTTAATTCCAACAGGACTAGCTTCAGAAAGGATCCTGTTGAGAAATCTGTCTCTAAAATTATCTTGGTCCACACGCACACACTTTATAAAGGGATATGAAATGAATCTTCTCTTTATCCATCCCCTTGTGAAATATAAACAATTCTTGATGGATTTACAGCTTACACTAGTAACTGACAGCCTGCTAGCTGCTGGCATGATTACTTACAGTCTGGCAAGCATGAGATGACTGCGATGCTTACAATGTGCAATCCCTGAAATGTGGTATTTTTCAATGTTGCTGAAGATGAGATCTTCAGATCTGTTCAGTTCTTATCTAAGCAGCAAAACAACTGGCCAGAGAGCCAGAAAACTCTCTTTTGAGACTGATCTCTGCTGAAAACTTGGCCTGAACGGGTGTATTAAAAGGGGCAGATCTCCTCTGAAGTGTTAGTCTAAGCTGTGAGTGCTGAGCACTTGGAAAGCAAGCCCTGAATGTGCGCTTGTACGAGCTGGGTTTTTCTATATGGACAGTTAAGCAGACCCTGCCTATGTCCCATTCCAGGGAGTTGGATGCCTCGATGGGATTCTTTCTGAGTGAGAGTCTAGATCACAAATAGATGGAGCACTGACTAAGCACAGCAAATAAAATTCCTTATTTGCTCACATAAAAGCTGTATTCAAAAAGTAGGGCACCACCATTGCATACATTTACTCTCAGCCAGCTAGCAAGCTGGAGCTCACCTCCATGCCAGACAGAACTTGGACACTTGCTCAGTTTTAAAGCAGATCCTGCCCTGACCAGTAAAATGTTTTCAAGGGTGTAAAGGCACCCATTGCACCAGCCATATGGGGAATAGCCCTACTTTGAAGAACTTTTTGCAAAAAAGGGGATTTGAGCATTCAGGTGCCCTCTGAGCATTCTGCCCTCCCATCTGGCAGAGGTGATGCTGCATCAACCTTTGCTGAGACAGCAAACACCTCATGTGGGATCACATGGCACAAATTCACCAGTGACACAGGGAAGCTTGAGAGTAGGACTTCTTTATCAAACATGTGCTGAAGGATGGGGTTTGGCTGCCTGTGGCCACGTAGGTCAGATCTGCTGGAAGATGCCAGGCAGGCAAGAGGGCCACAGCCTGGAGACATGCAGTGACTTCTTGCCCTTACAAAGGCAAGGTGATGTGCTCTCCCAGCAAATGGATACTGACGTGGTGACCAAGCTGTCACCACCACCTCTGGGAACAGTTTGCTTCATTGTTTGGGAAAGAAACCCACACAAAATATATTCTTGGGAAAATAAAAACCAAAACAGCCCACACATATTCATGCCACGAAGCAGAGCAGACCTTCTGCTCCCACCTGGCCTGCAAAAGGTTACAAGCTCCAAACCAGCTTAGCACCTGAGTTTATAACAAAATAAGGCCGTTAAAGAAAACCATGAGCAGCTGCAGCAAGAGAAAATGAGGGAATGAGGCCTGAGAGGGAAGAAAAATAAATTTTGCTCTATCTCCTGAAAATGGATGGGAAAGGGAATTTGTCCATAGTATGTGTGCTGTTCGCATTGAAAATAGGAATTAAAACCTTCAAGATCAAGGATGGCAACTGGCTTTTTTTCTCTGACCCAGAGTTGTCTGCTTAAGGTCTGTCTGTTATGGAAGAAAACCTTCTGGAGGCAGAGCTGGTGAAGTCTGCAAGTACCAGAAATACACTGGACATGCTGCTTTGACAGGTGGTCCATGAGCTGCTCTGAAAATGCTGCTAAAGAAAACAGCCCTCTCAGAGGATACCATCAGTGCAGCACTTCCATAATCATAGCACACAAAGCCCCAACTTCCCCTTGCCTGTGCCATCTCACTCATGAGCAAAATATCTTATTTTCTCTGTGTTCTGTGTTTTGGGGTGCTTATTTTGCTGGCACATTGTGTCTATTATTAATAGGAACATGTGGGTTGCAACACTTTTTTAAATGGTTTGTGAGTGACCTGAACCCTTTCTGTGTGCCCACATAATCTTCACACACAGAAAGTCTTCTGGGCACCATGGTAGAAGCACACCCCCAGTGCCCTGTTGTGCCAGTCCTGGAAGAAAGGAAAAGAAACACCGGACAGTTAAGGAGCAGTTAATAAATGGGAGAATTTCTTTCCTATACTGCTGGTTGGCTCTTGATGCACAGCCTGGGCTGCTTTGACTCCACCGTCAGAGGATCCAGCTCAGCACTGCTGTTGTGATCACACACCAGGACAGGCTCTGGCCCAAGCTGGAATTTGGGTATGAGTACAAGCCACTTAAGGCTGGCTGGGAGCACATAACTCTTTGGTAAGGACTCAGTGCCATGGGTCCATGCCAAGCCCTGATGATGCAATTCTCTGCTAGCCCTCAGTCTTTTTGTAATCATAAGTGATTTTTGTATTGGAAACTTTCAAAACAGTTGCCTAGTTCAGTCAATGTTACAAAACTCCAATAACTACTGAAATCACGGGATCCTAGAAACTGAGGGAAGAACAAACCACTGTGAAATTTCCCTGTATCTCTCACATGCAACCTGCCCCAGAAAAGGAGATGTCACAAGCCTGTTCCTTCTAATTTTAAATATATTTGAACTTCTCCTAATATCTGCCCAAAAGGCCTGGGGAAAAATTACTATATACCATTACAGATCTCTGGTGCTTCAAATAAAATTGGTTTTTTCTTACTAAGCAGGACAAACAGAAGTGGGTTTGTGCTCATGCAAGGAGCAAGAAAATGTGAGTGCCTTAGCATCAACCTGCAGGATACTTGGGCTCTGTGCCCATGTTCCCAGAGAATCATGTCCATGGACTGTGCCATGCTTTGCAAAAGGCAGCTGTTTCCTGTTCTTTCCTTCCTATGTTTTCTGAAATTGGGCATCGCCATTTCTAAGCAGCATAGATTATGAACAAGCTACATGAACCTGGGTAGTGGCCTTTTTTATATTTTCTATTTACAGAGGCATAATTAGCAAAGTTTTTAAGTCAGGAGCACACAATTTTTCCTGATCCCTACATCAGAGCTGTGTTTCTGGAGGAGCAAGAAAACAAATCTGTATTGGATTGCCATGGCGCCTGAACACCTGATTGGATGTATTTAATTTCTGGTTCCAATCTGACCTAGTAATTTTTTATTGAATTGATAAAAACAAACAAACAAACCCAAACCCAAAACCAAACCAACCAACAAACAAACAAAAAAATAAAACCAAACTCTCCTAAAAGGCCCACACTAGAGACTAATCCTCATTTAGTGCCAAGTAAAAATAGTGGTTCTAGGTGGTGGCAACTGGTGGCAATTTTCAGTGATCACCTGCATTCCTACAAGAGGAGCCCCATTCTGAGTGAAGTTATTACAGTCTGAAGGTATTAAATTTCCTTGTCATCCTCCAGGCTTGACTGCATTTTCCAATACCTCTTCCAAGAGGTCCCTCTATGGAGTCCTCCCCTGGATGCTCCCTGCTGGGAGATGTGACCCACAAACATTCATGCAGCTGCCATACCCTGTCTTGCAGTGGAGCAATGGGAAGGTGGAGATCATTCCTAATCCCAACAAGATTTTCTCTTCCACCCATGTCAACCTCAGGCTTCCAGCATGAATCGTTTGTGATTAAGAACAGCTCTTGTTTTATAGATCTCAAATTGTTCCTTTCACAGTTGCATCCAGGTTTGTGGGTAACATTATGGTAATTCTGGAAGGTATTAAGGTATTTGTCATTAAGGTATAATGACAGGTATTAAGGTATTTGTCATTATTTGTCATTAAGGTATAATGACAAATAGTCATTAGACCTTATCAGTCTTCCAGGGGGGAAATGACAAAGCTGAGTGCTTTTAATCAGACAAATGTGACATCCCAACATCACTTTGTCTATCAAACTGTCAATTTGCAGCAATTGAGAGCAACACCTTTCTATCCTGTAACTCGTAACAGTTCCACCAACATGTGCTGCAGAACTTCACCTTGTTTGCAAAACCTCTGTGCTTGCAGCCTGTAACCTTAATCTCAGTCTCTACAGTTACAAATGTCATTGTCAACAAAAGAAATGCTGCACACACCTCCACTTGCCTTCCAGGACTATTGAGCTATGCCTGATAAGACAATCACTGGATTGCTCCCATCTAAGAGCAGTTCAACACAGCAGCGCTGTGTTTTCTCCATAGCTTCCACAACATGTAAGGTTGTAAAAAACGTGGTGCATGAATCATTTGGCTGGAATGTTGCCAGGGAGTATTTTTTAGGGCTTATGTGTCCATCTTTATTTGTGGTTTCTTAAATTCAACATGACCCTAAAAGCTAGAGAGCAGCTTGACACCTCTGAAATATTGCAAAATGCCAGAAATTTCTGGGTGTGCTAGAGCCCAGGAGCTTTGTAAGTAAAGGCTGTCAAGCACTGGCCATTGTTCTCAGTGGAGAAGTATTGTCCTTTGTTTGGTTGTTTTGGTATTTTTAGGGGTAGTGATCAAAATTCTTTTGGCATCACTTTCTGCTTTGGCTGCCAGGCCCATGCTCAGAAGCATTGCTGGTACTAGCCAGGCAAGCACTGTGATTTTTCTGAGCCTGGGAGAAATCTCCTTCCCATTGGAGATAAATAGAGAAGCTTTTATTGTCTTCGAATTCAAAATATGCTAACAGGTCAGGGAAGAAGGAATAAGTACCTCTGTGTTTAGCTCAACAGGGTTTGAGCAAAGAGAATATCTATGACAGGGATGTGGCACTTGGGGACATGGGTTAGTGGTGAACATGGTGGTGCTGGGTTAATGGTTGGACTCAATGATCTTAGAGGTCTTCCCCAACCTTAGTGATTCTACTCTTCTGTGAATGCATCCTCATGAGCAAACTGCCCACGTGTGATCTAAGGGTCAATGCACACTGCTCCCTGAACACAGCTCGCCCAGCTAAGCCTGGAAACAGAGATCTGCCTTTCCCTTGCAGTCTCTTGGGAAAACTAGGAGGAGCCAGACTAATCCAAATCTGTAGGAACTGCCAAAATTGTGGAGTGTTGTTATTTAAACCTTAATTCAGTTACAATCCTCATCACTTCCTCAAACACCTGTCTTCCTCCTAAGCAATGCTTCTGTGTGTGTCTGGACCCATAAGAAGTGTGTCCATGCCAAAAAGGCTTGAAGCCAAACAGCCCCTGGTCGTTTTTGTGACGAGATTGTCCCCTAGAAGCCATAAGCAGGCTGGTGCAATTAGATGTCAGCACCCACTGCCTTATTGTGTAGGAGCTGTGCTTCACACCGTTAGAGCAAATTCACACCCAGTCTGCATCCTGACCCCTTGCAGCCCTGTTATCTGAGGGTGTCCTTTTCTCATGATAAATGTGTAAGTAATTGCATGCTGAGGAGGCTGGTTCTAGGTCAGCTTGGTGGGGCTTTGAGCTGTGCTTATCAGATTTTTTTTTGGTGTCTTTTTCAAAGAAAAGACATAAAAAGTGAAACATGAGCTGATGTGACTGGTTTTATATGCTGTGAAGCAGGGGCCTTGAACAGTTTAATATTTTACCACCATCAATCAGTCCTTTCTCCCCAGCTGAGAATGCATTTGGACTCAGCTCACTGAAACTGCTGTTTTTAGCCAAATTAAAAAAAAAAAAACCAAACCAAACAAACAGAAGTTATTTTGTTCTGTTTCCTGAGACCTGTTAGCCAGTAAATACATTTTATTCTAAAATGTATTTTCCTTTGTTAGCAGCACAAACTGTTGCGTGTAGAAGAATTTGTAGAAAAGACACAATGAGTATTTTTATTTGTGATGGAGCCTTAAGTCATGAAAATCTATCACATATATCACTAGATTTTAACAGTAGGATTTAAAATATTCTTAAAGAAATGCAAATATTTTGATTGGTTTTATTTCATCACCCCAGTGAACTCAGTTGGTTAGAGCATGGTGCTAATAACACCCAGGTTGTAGGTTTGATCCTCATAAGGACCATTCACTTTAGTTGGATTAGATGATCTTTGCGGGTCTCTTCCAACTCAGAATATTCTATTAAATCTATGTGTGTATGTATGACCACAAATGTCAAGGTTCCAAAGCCTGAAGAAAAGGAGGAAAATTGTGGGTGCAGATAAGAACAGTGTCTCTGCAGTTATATTTTCCAACATTTGTGACCTCATGCAAAAGAAGTGCCTCATTTTTTCCCAAAAAACACACTGAATTTCAAACAGGAAAAAGTTGCTTTATACAATGGGGTTGGGTGGCAAAATGAAGCTGAATCATTTCCAAGTGTGACTAGTTAGAAACAAAATACACCATGTGGCATACATCAGCAACATGGGGGTTTGTTGTACTGTGAAGTTTTTATTGCTGTGGGTTTTGGTTGTCTGCATGACACATGAAATGACAGAAAGACAGAAGCTCCATAGGCTCTGACCAGCAAGAACCATTCAGACTTCATAAGCACACTCAGAGTTGCAGACCAGGAACAAAAATGAATGTGTGGGAAGAAGAGCGTTTCTCAACATGAAAAAAAAATCTACAACCAAAAAAGCAAAATTTGGAAAGATTTCAGAAGTTTTACAATAGACAGAGTGAATTCTGTGTAACTGCTTAGCTATTATTGCTTACTTCAGTAGTCAGTTTTATGCAAAGGCCATTCCTGCTCTCCAGAGATTTTTGCCAAAATTTATGTGATGAGATAAATGGGGTGGAAAAGCCTCATTTTACGGAGTCTTGAGGCAGCAGGAGAGACTGAAACCTAGATCAGAGAACTTATTTGTGTGACTAAATATCCTTCTAGAAATAGGCTTTAAAGATTTGGCTGCTCTTGCACGGAGATCTGCAGTAAGGTTGGACTCTGAGAATCTCGCTCCAGAAGAAGGAAGTGGAAATTTTCTGGTGTTTCCTGCCTTTGCAAAGCATCTCTGCTTTGGACATCCTTCTACATCTTGCAACAGCTTCAAGTCATCACCTCCTTGAAACCTATGAAATCTACTCTCTAAGCAGTCTGGGGGAGCATATGCTCCTAATTGTTCCCAATCAGGGAACTGCTGAGGAAGGTCAAGCCAAAAGGGAAATTCTGCAACTCCTTGATCATATCTCTCACCTCCTCTTGTCCACAGCCTGGATCCTGCTCGTGTGCTCTCATGTGATCCCAAGCAGCATTAATTAATTAACAAGTAGTCTCTATGTCTAAGATAAATTAGATGGTACAGACAAAGCTTTTCCTTTGTAATTCTCCCTAGCTCCTGAGGAGAGAATCTCTTGCCCTTTTCAGAGAACATCTTTTTTTAATTAAGTTTTTTTTGTTGAGCTGTTCAGAAAAATCAGAATGACACAGCTTCAGAAATACAGTTAGCATAATGTAACAGTAACACCCCTAATGAGGACTGGCATGCACTCACCCAACGGGGCATGACCTCACGAGCACAATAGAAACTTCTTTCTGCAAAACCAAAAAGACCCAACCCAGGCAACCACGGCCTTTGTGCTGCACAAGCTGGGAACTGTCTCCACATCCTGGTCTCTGCTCCACACAGGGATTCTGGAGCTCTTGAAAACATATGAATGGCCAGCACACAACATGACACACCATCAAAGGGAAGTAGTAGAGAACAAACTGAAAGTGAGCTAATGACTTTAAAATGTAACCACTCCCTCTGGCTGTTTCAGAAGCTGATGAAGAACTGCACCTAAAACCAACCAACAGACCACAGAATGAGTGCAGATTTCAGATTGATATAGGAGGGTTATATCAGGCATAAGTCAAGTGACACATATTCATAAACATAGCAAATTTCTGACAGAAGGTAGGGATTGTCAGTTGAAGATCATTTTAAATGGTGCCACATGCTCCCTTGCAGACCTGCCTTAATGAAGTGAATTAATTTAGCCATGGACACCACTATGTTTCAGGTGGACAAGCTCCAATATTGTTGGCTGGAAATCCTCTCATTATTGATTTTCCATCATTGTTTAGAGGTGTTTTTTGAGACAATAAGTGTTTTAAAGCTAGGGTAGCATCATATGTATAATGCCTCAATGCACGTCCTGCAACATTTTAAGGGGTTTCCTTGTAAGAAATCCTACTTCTGGTACAGATGTTTTTGCATATAGTACCAGAACTGTGGATTTTTACAGACAGTATTATGGCACAAGAACATAGGCCCCTATTCAGAGCTTGTGTTTAGCTTGGAGTTCTCACTCTCAACCAACATTTAACCATGTGGGCTGAAGAAGGTTAGAGAGTTTCCTAGCCTAAGCAGTGCTGTGTAACTGTTCGTGAAGGGATATTCAACAGGAGATTAGATTTATGCAAGCTCTGCACACATTTTAGAATAGATCTTGTAGTCAGCAAACTTTCCAAACTGAGCTCTGCAATTCCCCCTGCTTTATCCCATTCTTTGAGAGTTTTCCTGGGACATCAAGAATATGGTTTATCCAGACTGAATCCACTGAAAGCTTACCAGTAAAAATGAACTGCAACACCAGTGTGTCTTTAGCTGGAATTTGACAAAGATGTGATTTTTTTATTAACTCCTCCCTATATACAGTACCATGCCTGTGCTTTCCTCTCAGAGCTGTTGGTCACTTTAGTGGTGCCTGATGATGGCAGCATGACTGGCCCTGACCACTAAACATTGTGTTTGTCCATCAGCTTCATCAGACAAACAAACCATTTATTGAATGCTGCCACTCTACCACTTCATTGGGCAGCCCATTCCAATGCTTAATAACATTTTCAGTGAAGAAATTCTTCCTGATGTCCAGCCTGAACCTCCCCTGGCACAGCCTGGGGCTGTTTCCTCTTGTCCTGTCACTGATCCCCACCTGGCTACAACCCCCTTTCAGGTATTTGTAGGAAGAGAGAAGATCTTCCCTGAGCCTCCTTTTCTCCATAGTAAACAACCCCATTTAGCACTGGAAAAGGCAAACTGTGCTCTTAGTCCCTCCCAGCCTGGGTTAATATTTTGTGAGAATAGCTTCTGCGACAAAATTTTGGTTGCCACCAATAGTTATTTAAAATAAGTCCAACTAGATCACCGGGAGCTCAGAAATAAATTCTGCAAGGGCCAGACTCAGAATTACAGTCCTCAGCCTTTGCAGGGTCACAAACTCCTGCTGGGAGAAAGTATGACAAGGGCTATTACAGAAAATAGCAAAGAAAATTGCCTTATACCTCCCTGGCTTTCCTTAAGGTCAGACTGTTGTCCAACCTGCTGGAATTGCTGAGCTGACAGCTTTTGATGCCTTTCACATATTTTGGCTGCATGGCTTTCACTGGCTCATCTTTTAGGTTCACTCAGTGTTGCACCCACAACAACTGATTGAGAGATTGTGCAAGCATTGTGAAAGCTGCTCTGGAGCAGGATACATGTTCACCGTGCTAAAGTGAAAAAGTGCAGGGGTTGGAAGCTGCAAACTGAGCTGTGCATACAAAATTCATTTTCTGGCTACTCCCTTGAACTGAGAACAGCTAATCTTAACAAAACAAAAGCAGACAGGCAAGAGACAAGGTCCAGAAAGCCACAGTCAACCTGACTTATCAAACAACTGTGTTTACCTTTTGACACTGTTTTATTCCATTAGCAATTACTGATCTAAGACAGTTCTGCTAGGATATTGGAAATATTTTCAGCTCCAGGGGAAAAAGTGTATTCTTTTAAGAGTTTTGTTAGCTCAACAATTTATTCTTTATTTATATTGGCTTTGATGTGAGAGAAGAAAGTGAAAAAGAATGTAGAAAGTGGGCAGTTTCATAATATGAGTGCATTTATCAAGTGAAAGGCTTAGAAGATGAGGAAAAACTGTAATGTGAAACACTGCAAAAACACAATTAAGAACATAAGTATGAAATTATTCAGTCTAACCTGATTTCAACATTTACTTGCCTGGTATGAAGGTAAAGGTTTTAATGGCATTTCCAAAAAAATAAATACCTGCTTTTATGATCTAAAACTCAACCAGGAAACTGCACCAGCGATTGGCATCACTGTCAGGAGGAAGTAATAGCATGCAGGAGACATGATGTCTCAACACTTTTTAACTGCTGAAATGTGCCTGAGATCAGCAGAGTCTCCCAAAGGGTGTTGGGGTTAAATTTATCTGAAGAGGAAGAAGGGGAAGGGCAAGGATGAAACATTGTGAGAATATTTCTAAGGCCCGATCACCAGTCTGTGGATTCAGTACCATCATTAGTGCTCTGGAGAGCCTGTAGGCTCAGAGCAAAGCTGCTATCTCTGCCCCATTCTTATCTCAGAGCTATGATGTCTGAGAATATATTATTTTTACATCAGTCTTGTGTTCATTTCTGCTTGGTGTGCTAAAGCAGCCCAGCTGGCCTCACCTTAAGGAGGAGAACGGTGACACTTATCCAAAGGCTTCTCTACACTAAGAAGTTGCACAGGGCAACAAACCTCCCTTGTGAGCACACTCCCCTTCTGTCTCACATAATATTCCTTTCTTTCCAGCTTGGCTTGAGCCAGGATGAAAAATGTTCTGTTGCACTGGAACAAACATTTGTGGACAGCTGTTTGACACCAACAGTTGCATGGTGAGGCTGTTGGGGAGAGGAGAAGCCCAGGTGTCCCTCAGAGGGACATCAGGCAGCCCATGATGGAGCAGGACACGCAGCCTGTGTCTTCCAGATCCTCTGAGGCTCCTCCCTGGACCCCTCTGGCCTCTCTCTCATTTCTCTACACAGATGTGGAAACTCTTGCACGGATCATCGAGGGACCTGGATCCTCCTAGCTAACAAAGCTTGCTTGATCTCCTCTCTAATAGGAAATATATGTCATCCTAAGCATTTGGACTGGTTTGGACTCAGTCTGGATTTTCCCCCCCTTTCTTAGAAAAATTCTACTTGTCTAAATGCATACAGAGTTGCAGATGGTCGTTCACAAACTTTTCATACTTGGGAAAGAAATAATGGGCTGCACCTATGATGGTAAAAGGTTTTTTTTGTTTGGAAAGCTCCTCAGTTCTGTAAATGCGAAGGGAAGGATAAGAGAAGCCCTCAGTGGTTTCCTGTCCAGAGTCCAGCTCCTTTCCAGAGAACAGATATAGTAAGAAGAAAAGGAAGGAAAGGTCTTGCTTGGGTTATTTTTTGGGTTTACCTGGCATGAGGTAATTCCTGGGATTCCTTCAAATGACCCTTCCCTTTCTCTGGTCCCTGTCAGGGATCACAAACTGGGACATCTCACCTGGAATGCTGGTGGTTGAGATGGGCTGTGCACAGCCCTGCCTTCACACACTGCTGCTTGCTGGCTGAGCCAGGACATTGCCCACACCTACAAAATGGATGAAATAAGGATCATGTTTTCCACAGGCAGCCTTAGATGAGCCGTCCAGAGACATTGATCAGGCAGGAATTTGCACATGCAAACTGGGCAAGTGTGCATTCAGCCATCTGATTTAACTATCTCTAGGTGCGTCTCCTACCTGCAGGTGGGAAAATGCATGTTTTCACTGTTTCAGAGGCTGGTTTGAAAAAAAGAAAACCTGCCTTTTCTGATATCTAGAAGAAGATCTTTTAATTTAAAGAGCTGCTGGAAAGATTGCAACAGAATATCTCCCAGCTGACCCAGTCTAGAAGAGAGGACAATCCAAGACACTCTTTTCCCCTGTTCCTTTTTCTTTTTCTTGAGAGCCTGTTCTCAGGCAGCAGGCTATCAGATATCCTACATGGTGGACAAAGAGTTCTTTTTCACCTCTAAGTTTCTTACCCAGTTGTTTTGAATGGGGGAGTCTGTTTTTCCTGTATGATTAGAATAATTACCTTGATGAGGCAAAAGATTGGGGCAGATGTTCTCCCTAACTAATAATAAATAGTGTCCTTCAGCTTTTTCTTGTTGTGAAATCCACTACTGTCCCATTATATCCCACAATGGGATGCAGGTAGTGAATATTTTAGGAAGTGGAGTGTTGTTGCTGATATTCCTTCTTATTTTAGGAGAGGATAGGAGAAAGTTTTCAGTGCTAAATTAAATAGTATTCTCATTCTCTCCAAGGAGAAGAACAACTTTTTAAGATGCTTCTAATTGTTTCAGGCTACCTACCCTTTACGAGAGACAATTATTATAGTTTTGTATTTCACCATGAAATGGTGCTGCCAGCTGTCAACATCTCAGGGAACAGTTAATTATAATTTTGTACAGCTGTTCATAAAACCCTAAAAATCTGCTGTCCTTCTCCTAAAAAAAAAGAAAATTAAATTCTTGGCATCAGTCCTTTGGGGAGAATAGCTAACAAGTGTCCAAAATACTCACAACTGGAAAGCAAATTCCTTGTCTTCCTTTTGCGAAGTAAAAATGCATTTCCTCTGGTGTATGGAGCCATATAAGAAACTCCCTGGTTAAAATAAAACTGGAGTGGATTAGAAAATAACCTTGTGCCAAAGTATACACAAGCTTCAAAACAAGAAGGATCTGGCCACGCTGCTGTTCTCTGTGAACCCATCAGTGTCCATCATGCTCTTCCCTAACTGGGCAGTCAGTGCTGTGGTCCACCCACCTCGTAGGTGCTCAGAACATCTGAGACTGTCAGCTGGAAACAGTGCAGAAATGGATATGGCAGGATCCACACCTTGTCAGCTTCCCTGGAAACAGAATTTTCACCTGCTGTGTGCTCCGGGAAGTGCTGGAGCTAAACAAATGTGGAGAGAGACTTTTCCAGTAGCCTGATGGCTCCTGCAAGATCTGCTAGAACAAAGCCCATGCTGAGGTTGGTTAAGCAGTTGGTGACAGCATGTGGCTGCAAGGGAGGATGGCAAGAGCACTGGAAAATGCAGCCCAGAGACATGAGTAAGTGCTTGGCAAGATGCTGTGTGCTGCTCTATGCCTCAAGAGAGGAGTCAGACACTGCTGCTAGAGACACCATGAGCATCCCCCTCCCCAACACCCTTGCATGTGATAAGATGTACAAATACACTGGCTAAAATCTGCTCCCTTGATAGCTTGATTGAAAAGCTTAATAATAATAAAAATAAACCACTACTACTAATAGTAGTAATAATAAAGACTTAAATTGAGCATCTCTTTTGGAGATAACTCTGTAGTAGAGCTAAGTTACCCAAGTAATGAGCCGTGCCCGGCTCTCCACTGTACTTCAGCATTTTCAGAATATAAATCAGCAGGGATGGTGAGAAATGGAGCAAGCTATATAAAAACATAAAATAAGGCAGAAAATTGCGAGTTAACTTAGTTGGTGCAGTTGCATGGAATTGTAAAGCAATTTCAGCAACCCTAAGACATGTTAACAGCCTTAGAGAGTCCAGACATAAAACCAAGATATTTTCCAAACTTCAAATGGATCCAAAGTTTCCTAGCAGGAGGGAATTGTTTTAGCATGTAGCTTTATAATTAGATGTAGGAAAAACTTAGTGATGGAATAGATCCCACCCTAACTTACACTGAAGCAACTTCACTTTAAAGCACAAAAATAACTCTGGGTGGAGATGACCTTACCAAAGGACAGAATTTAGCCCAGCATCTCTGAAGGTCATGCACCTACATGGTCAGAAATTCTCCTGCCCTGAATGGGAAATGGTGGATAAAATTCCTCAGAACTGGAGTCAATTAAGGTTAATTTAGTTCAGTGTTTCTTGCAATAAATGGATGTAAATGAGGCATCCCCAGTGAAGACAGATTTATGGCAGGCAAAACAGCTATAAAATTAAGAACAACAGGAAAACGAAGCCGGTTGCTGATAAGAAGGTGTGAGCTAATTATGAACTTCCAGCTAGCACATGAAAGTAACACACTTAACCCCAACAGATAGTAAATGTCTCATCTGAAAATTTATGGTGATTGACAGGTGAGACTTGCTGTGGGAAGAAGAAAAGAGAGGTGATGTAGCAATTCTTTGCATTAGACTGTTACAAAGGACAAGATGTAATTCAATCCTGTTTCTTATCAGACTTTCCCTAGTGGCTCCTTCTCTCCCATCACAAGGTTTTTCTTTCACTTTTGAGCTGGTTGCCTGATCCACTTAATCTCCCTCATTTTCCAAGTTTGGGTTTTACTGAGCCTCCTTAGGCTTGCTGTGGAGACACAATTCAGATGAGATGGAAGAGAGGAAATTAAAAAAGAAATCATATAGCTACTAAAAATCACATAGCCTGGGGTATTCTCTCCTCCATTTCTCTGAAAAATCTTGGGTTTGCAGCTTTCATTGGGTCTTTCAATAGGAAAATGAATGTCATTAGTGGCATTTAGTCCAAGGAAGTATACTTCACTTGAGGGGCACCAACCAAGGCAGTACAATGTAAGCCCAGCAAAGGTCTGTGTGGCCCTGCAGCCACATGGGACAGCCATAAAGAGAAAGAAGTGGGAGGGAGATAAGCCTATAACAATGCCTGTTTTCTCTCCCAGATTGTGGTCTCTTTGGGATAGCACGACATTTTCTTACTTCTTACAAGCCCATAGGTGTCACTTACTCAGACTTGGGGGCAATAGTTTCTCCCCCAAACCACAATCATTTTAGTCCTTAGCATTTAGATTACAAGGGAATGGCCTCTGAGCCTATCTGTTTTTACCAAAAAATCAGTGATGGGAATGTATTCATTGCATAGGGAGAAGAGGAAAAACATGCCCAGCACTGACCCTCTGCAAACACTTAAACTTTATTCTGGTAGAGTCTGAAGCAAATTAGACAGGTCCATTATTAGTTCAATAGTAAGAGTCCCAAAGGCAGCAAGGTAGACTTTTTGTAAAGGAGAACACCAACATTTCAACAGCCACTGAGGTGATGTGTTTCCTACAGAGGTTTCAGATCTCCTAGAAACTGCATGAACATACACAGCATTGTCAGGGCTCATGTCTGCTCTTGCCTCAAGGTCCAAGTATGGTGGGAACAGATTTTGTGATTTTTGAATCAGTCACCAAGCAGGATCAAAGCTGGGGGAGGCTGTACGGAGCAGTGAGTAAGGATGGTGTTCAGGGCTAGCACAACACTGGGTGAGATGCAGCCAGGTCTGTAGATAATGCCCTCAACCATCTGGCATTGCCTTCTCCTCCTGCACCCACAGTATGGCAAGCTGGTTTCCCAGCTACACTGGGAGATGAGGAAGGAAAGAGCCCTCCTAGAGGAAAACAGGACAGTGGATGGAGGAGAAGGACCAGGTATGCTGGAGAATGGAGTAGATATGTCCCTGCAGCAGATGCTGAGTCTTCAACTCAACATGTCCTTAATAATTTCCCTACAAACAGCTTTAGGTCTTCCAAGCAAAGAACTGGCTCAGGTGGGAGCACCTGGTGTCCACATGTAAAGGAAATGAGCGTGTTTGGGTTGTGTTGACTGGGATATGAACCAGGATGAGCAGGAACACAGCACACAAATACCTGTGTGTATGTACCAAAGGCTGCAGATGAGACCCAGAGACGTGGAGATGCCTTACTCTTCCATCTGGTAGCAATAAGCTTTTGTCTGGGCAAGCAAGACATCATCAATTCTCCATCTTGAAGTTTTGTTATTTTGGGTTTTACTCTTTTTTGGTGCCTGTTGTTAAAATAGGAAGCCAAAAAACTGCCCCTGAGCCACGTCCCTTTGCACAGACGAGCACTTCTGAGGGAGTTTGCATTGCCTTCATTGGCAGCTGGCAAACAGGGGCCACCCAGGTACCAAAGAACTTCCCGAAATTGTCTGCAGCTCCACCTGACTGCAGGCACACAGAATCTGCAGACCAGTGCCATATAGCCTGGGGAAACCACAGAGCTGTGTTTAAAGCTGCATCCTACCAGCACTCGTCACCTCTCAGCCCTGTGTGGGACAGGATTAATATTGCAAACAGCAGGGGTGGATGGTGACAGCCTGTGGGACTGGCTCAAGCCCAAATGAAAGTGCAAATGCACGTTTGGCTCCACAGCTTCGCTGCACACCAGTGAAGGATCCTTCTGAGACTGTAAAAGCAGCCACTGCTCCTGGTGTACACTGATGCAGGTCCCGCTTGTGCTGCCACTGGAAGTCTCGGCAGAGACCAGGGAGTTTATTAAAAAAGGTGAGTAATTAAGCAGAGCAGTTCTCATATCCACCACACCACGTGTGTACAGACTGTGACCTTTCTGGGAGTTTCTGCAGCACACCCTTCATCAGCTTATTACATAACAGGTACCCTGAGACCTGCCCCAGGGAGAACTTGCTGATTGCGCCGAGAGCTGCTAAACAGCTCTCTGACAGTGAGTATTTAAAGTGCAGTTTCCTTTCCATTCTTCTCTTTCTTTGCCTAATTTATTGGTGTGAGGTCATTTTGATTATTAACCTGAGCCCTTTTCTTTCTATGGGCAAGTGCTTCCACCCTCACGTTGCACATTTGCACGCTGCCTCTCTGAACATTTTATTACTCGATTTTCCTGTTTGATTTCCCAGGGTATTCCAGTTCCTGTTCTGAGATACAGCATGTTCTGGGAGTTGGTTAAAGACTCACAGATCTCCAGATCTTCAGGGATAGATTCTTTTCTTCCTTCTCAGTAGCTGACAGATGGTTATTCTTCAACAAATACAATCTAAATTGTACGAGTCTGCTCCGCTGCAGAAGCAAGTTCTTAATAAGCGCCTTGCTGTGATGAAAGGAAATAGAGGAAAAAGCAACATCTCCAGAGTGGGGGTATTTAGAATTAAAAATAGACTTCATGTGTCCATTTGACAGAATTGCACAGCAAAATTTCACATCTGAAGGGGACTTAAAAATGGCACAAAGGCCTGGTTTTGGCTCTCTCCAAAGGGATGAGTCACATCCTTAGCAAAATTTCATGAGTGGCAGCTGTTTTCTGAACCAGTGCCATTTGATGTGCCAAATTTTCCTCATGCAGGACACCATGTGTGAATGTACTTCAAGAGAAAAATGTATCTTTACCCAACCAGGCTGATACAACTGCAGTTAGACCTGCCAGGGCTGTGAAAATGGGCACTCAACAGATCCAAAAGAAGCATCTAGGCTGAGCTGAGTTTAGGAGGCAGAAGCTGACTCAGAGCAAGCATGAAGGGCTTCCCATCTGCCTGACCAGCAAGCTCATGCCATTCTCTGATTCCTCTTTGTTAACATACTCATCACTCTGAAATGGTTTTATAAAACTTAAAAAAAACACTATGAACTTTGTCTTAATAATCCCATCCTGGAAACCTCTTGGTTCTCTTCTGCACATTATGTGTCTGCTCTGGCTCTGATTAGTCTCAATTCTTATCAGGTTAGCACTGGTGTGGGCTAATTCCTACACCAAGGTCTGTACTGAAGTCTCTGGCATCATCAGGGTTAACATGGTTGTGTGCAGACAGCTCATCCCAGCCCTTTCCATCATAAAATCAGGGTGTTTAGCAAATATGGTGAGTGCTGGCCCTTGATTTGCATTGCTGCAACACCACGGACTGGACTGGCCCAGTAGCTAATTGTGCTCCTCACCAGACAGCTCCTACCTGTTCCTGAAATGCTAACCCAGCCAAGGTCTTCAGTCATCTTCAGGTTTTTCTCCTTCTCAGTCCTAAGGTAAAGTAAGAAACATGGTTGAGGGAAACACCAACACTCATCTTGCTGTAGAGGGTCACCACTCAGATTGTCACAAAGCAAGATGATCCCATGGGAGAGACCCTTTGTGCTCTGGCATTTGAGAGCTGCTTAAAATTGTCTTTATTGCTGTTCATTAGCTGTAGACACTGACACTGTAGACACTGACATCAGACAGCAACCAGCTGGCAGCCCACGATATTTTAATCACTATATCAACTGATTAAGAAAATCACTGCCTAAAACCAGCCTGATATTAATCTTTGATTGTATCTTAATTATTCAATAATTCTGATCACTTAGAAAAAACAATTACACCTTGGATGCAGAGAACAGAAGTGGGGAAAATAATCCACTAACATCTGCTGCCATTCTGCCCAATTTCCTGGGCTTCAGGACACCTCCCAGAAGGTTCTCCAGCTTCTGCAAACCCAAACAATGATCCTAATATCAGCTCCAGGCGGAACAAAGGGGTTAAAAGCTGCTCCCATTGGTCAGTCCTTAAAGAGAAGTCTGTACAAGCTGTTGCCCTGCTCTGAAGGTTAAAAAATACAGCAAGAAAATCTCACTTTTTGAGGCAATTACATTGCTCCTCTACCCACCAGTCTCTGAGCACTTTTAAAATCACCTTTAATATGATCTATCTAATAGATATTCTAATATCTAATACATATTAGAATATGATATCTAATAGATATTCTAATATGAATATCTACTACCCTGCAAGATAAGGGCAATACCATTGTTTTTGTTTTACAGGTAGAAAGCCAGGGCACAGACAACACTGTTGCCTAACCACTTTTCTTTTATTAGGGAGCTTACCTCTGGCAGTGCCTCATTATGTCTTACTCAGCATTCAGCCCTTTGAACAGGTGCTCTTACATGAAGGCTCACAAAGGCTGTCAAGCTGCCACAGAATGAGCAGACCGGGAGGTTTGGCTGGTTGCATTCCTGCAGTCCTCGCTGCACGCATGTAGGTGCAACTAAAGAGCCTGCACATGCAGGAGATGTGCATTCATCTCAAACTGGAACATCCAAAACTGGAACATTCAAAACCAGACGTTGGTTCACATTATTCCTGAGCAGTCATAATTCATGTTGGACAGAACAGGTTGTGCACCTCAGAAAGGTAATTTTATTTCAGATTCCAGTTTCTCTATTAAGTAGTATAAAGCCTTCTTTTGGTTGGGCACCCTCAGTTCCCCAGACAGGGAACTTATTGCAGTTCCACACTATCTGAAAATATGTATGTTTTCAAAAAGCATTGAAAACACTGCTTGCTACGTTGTGGCACATAACTTTGACACCACTGAGAAAATAATCTCTTCTGTTTACATTCCCATTATGTGGTTATGTGCTCCTGTGAAGCCAGCGCTCTCTAGCCCCGCTCTCTGATTCCTTAGCTTAGTTACTTCTTGCCCAGCTCATGTCAAACTTTGGTCCAAGCAACTCTGACAGACCTCTGCTCAATACTACATCCATCAAAAAAGTCCAGTTGGCTCCTGATGTGCTTTATTCCAGCCATGTACACAACCCAGTGGACCACACTTCGGACTGAAGAAGAACAACCTAAAATCCAACTTTGATCAGAACAAAAGCAGTGTTTTCGTCCCTCCTGCACAGCCACAAGCTGGCTACTGCTTTCCAGATGGAGATGCCTTCCTTTATGTGGATAGCAGTCCCTGCCTTGCAGCAGCAGCCTGTACAAGGTGGTGTGAAGGTCTGTGTTGCCTTTGCGCCACACGTGCTGAAAATCTGAGGAGACATTGAGAATCATGTGGTGGATGGTCCATGCCCATGTAATAGACCATCAACTCTTTTCCTGTTGCTCTTTCTTTCTTTCTCTCTCTTTCTCTCTTTCTCTCTTTCTCTCTTNTCCTTTCCTTTCCTTTCCTTTCCTTTCCTTTCCTTTCCTTTCCTTTCCTTTCCTTTCCTTTCCTTTCCTTTCCTTTCCTTTCCTTTCCCTTCCTTTCCTTTCTCTTCCTTCTTATCTGCTGGTACACGACACCTGCTCAGAAATGTTGGCCTGGAGCCAGCAGGAAGAGGGAGCAGCTGAAAGTTGCTTGGCTGACTTTCTCTTTGGAGAGCTCTCGGCAGGTTTTGCACGGACAATGAACAAAGTGCTGTTTCTTGCTTTCGAAGGGCAAAGAGTGGGTGGGATAGCAGGGCTCTGCAGTACAGATTTCCCCACAATCCCAACTTTATGGAAGGGTAACACAGATCAGCCTTGAGTTCTTTTAATATGGGACAGAGAGCCAAAATTCAGTCATCCAACAGCATGGCAGGTGCTAAGAGCCACTAAGACCTCCAGTGTCTCCTGTACTACAAACAAGTAAAATCTTTGATTTCAAGCTCTGGCTATTTTGCTCAGATACTCCTTGTTTACCAAGTGCTGAATGGCACTCAGCATCTACAGATGTAAAGCCCCTAACTGGGAAGGTCATTAAAATTGGCGGGAAGATTGGGTAAAATCTGAGAAAATCCACAGGGGAGCCCAGCTAATTAATTATGGTTTTGTAATGCACCTAAAAGAACAATGTCCCGAGTTCTGAGCTGTTTGAAGGGGCTGTTTAAAAGCAAATTAAATCAGAATATCTACTGTAAATGTACAATTGAGCTGCATGCTAAACACTGAGGCAAACTTGTTTACCCTGCTCCTCAGCCCTCTTGAGCAGGGTAGATTTGAACATTTGAACACTAATGTCACTGGGTTAGGAGAGGCTGTGAGAGACCAAGCAGGCAAGGGAGAAGTAAAAACATCCAGTGGGAAAAAAAAGTAGTGAAATATTGCAGCAAAGAATGAAAAACAAATCGAGGCAAAAAAGGAGAAAACAAAATAGTTGAGATAGAATCAAGTCCACTCATGACCCTCTACAAAATTTGTATCTCAGTCTCTGGACAATTATTTGTGAGGTGAAATTGTTATGTTTTGATGAAAGTCTGTTGGAACCCACTGCTGGGCTGGCTGGAGTCCCCACTGAGAGGTGGATTGGTGAAACCAGAGCAAGTGCTGGTGATCTGTGCCCTGTGGGCAGGCTCTGCCATGACAGATCTGCATCTGCCACCTGCCTGGAGCCCAGCAAGGGCTTAGCAATGACCCACCTAGGATCTCGGGGAACATGGCTAGCCTGTGGTGACCCACAAATCATCAGAGGGCTTCAAGCCACCGCCACAGCCAGCCCCTTTTCAGGCTGAACCATCTCAAAGGAGGAAGCGTCTGCCTCCCCTCTGTTCTCTCCTGCCTGCAAGGGCATATTTTTTCCATAAGCCAAAGGTTTTGCCTTGAGTCAAAAAGCTGAATTTTGGAGTGGACTGCTACCCCTGGGCTCCTCATGGCCAAAAGCTTGATTCCTGCAGTGAATGTGACTTTTTCATCTGAGACCATAAACAGTTATGTTTGGCAACTGCAGTAATTTCAGGAGGGAGAAAAATATAGCTCTCTCTGCTGATAATCTTATTTTAATTTGGCACAACCTGCTCAAAACTCTCTGAAAGGTTATAGCATGTGGTGCAAGACAGGTGCAGCTGGCTCTCACGTGTATAAGTATGTGTACCGGCTTTTGCTAAATGGCACAGTGGACAAGGAGCAGTGGCCCTAGAGGACTTCAAAATATGGCAGATGCATTCCTGTGCACGGCTCAGATGAAATCAAGTGAAGAAAGAAATCATTATGTAACTTAGAAGATTGTATTAAACAATAACTTAAGCACATACACAAAAAAAAAAGTATCCCAGCCAACTACTTCAGCATGAAAGATGAGATTTGTAAGATTAGTGAGGTCTCCTATCTGCCAGATCTTGCTGAGCATTACACCATGCAATGGAGTTGGGTTAACCTTGTGTGTTACTATGACTCAGCTTAGGGGAGAGGTAGGGCAGGGCAAGGCAAACTTTACTATCAGCATCTCTTGGAAACTGAGCTATATTTACAGCACTAGGCCCGATAAATGTCTGTTGTCTTTGATTAACACCAAACATTGCAATATACAGCTTACCAGAAAGGGACTGGACTGGCAGCTAGATTGTTTAATTAAGATCAAATTACCAGAGGGCTAGATCTGGTTCTCAAGATGTAACCCAGAGATCATTAGCAAGAAATGAGTTTCAATATAAAAATAGCAGCTGCCACCAGGTACAACACGTAGCAGCTGGCAGGAGGAGCACAGTATTTGCAACCCTGGGCTTTGCCAGCTACTGCCTGTCACCAGCCTGGCATTGCTCTCTGCTTGCCCAAGGGGCAGCCAGGCAGGGCAAAGGACCAGAGACCAGGAATTGTTGCTGCTCCCAGCTGCCAGGAATACAAGGTGTTTTCCCCCCTATTCTCATATCAAAGGGGTTGTACTTGGGAAGGAGTGGCCCTTGTGCCTCTGCCCTGAGAGGCCAGGCCAGCCCTGTCTCCAAATGGGAATCAGTGTGGTGAGAAGGAAAGTCACTTCATCCCTCTCAGCAAAAGGGACAATCGAGTGAACTGATCCCATGCTGCACATCTCAGGAGAGGGGCTAGCAGAGCCAGGGTTTAGGCAACCCTAGGAGTCCCCCAGGCTTGTCATGAGTGGCTTTTATGCATCAACAGCAACAGATATTTCTTACAAGCACAGGAAAAAAGCAATGTCCAGTCCCTTGAAGCTTTGCATCATTTTAATATTTTTTTCTGTGAAGGTGAGAGCCCACATTGCCAAAATCCCATCCCCTTTTGGACA
This sequence comes from Anthoscopus minutus, assembly GCA_013399455.1. NCBI lineage: Eukaryota > Metazoa > Chordata > Aves > Passeriformes > Paridae > Anthoscopus > Anthoscopus minutus. Next base: position 312,871 of record VWYI01037599.1, on the reverse strand, counting down.
CGCTGAAAGGTTAAGTGGCCTTCCTCTCACACAGCAGGACTTCTGGCATGCCTTGCTCACCTGGCAGCAGATATCCTTCAGTTTTATTTGGTTTTGCAATGTGTTTCTTTCTGTCAAATGTGAATAAATTTGACCAGTGGATAGTGGTGCTATGAGGGAGGGTCAGACAGAGATGGAAACATGACTATGGGGTTTGTTTGAGCTTCATTTTCACAAGGAACCAGACTAAAATCCACCCACTAACAAAATATGCCCTGCTCCTGCTTATCTGGTGACATACCAGAGTGTATATCAGCTTCCTGGTGCTTTAAACTTCATTTAATACAAAACCTGCCTATGATCTGGTGTCACCTATGCAGTTCCTCCTCTGAGATCGCTGCACATAAAGCATTTCAAAAGTGGAATTTAAACTTTGGATCCCTGACTTAAGGACCCAAACTTCACCCAGTTGTACCCACAAGTAGCATCCCTGCAGCTCCAACCAAAGCCAAGAGGAGCTGCAGTATTTTAGGCATGTTGGGTTATGGCAGCATTTTTTAATGAACTGTTGGTTCTTTTGAGTCTTGAGTTTCTTCATCATAGCTCAGTGCTCAGGAGAGAGGGAAGAAAGAGAAGTGTGTTGGTCTAAGGCTGAAACAACTAATTTATGTACTTATACTGTGACTTAAGAAAGTTCTGCCCTGAGTGAGTTTATTAAGTGGAGTCAGGATGTCTGACAGCTAGCAGAGCCTCTGCAAATAAGACAAGGCTGTTGGTAGTAAAAAGTAGGAATCCAGTTAAAAAATAGCTCCTCCAGTTACAAGACTACTTGAAATATTGTACTCTGGAAATGTTTGTGTTTTAAGCTGTTTTAGTGTACAGTATAAGTCATTGACTTGTTGGGGTTTTTTGCTTGGTTTTGTTGTTAAACCTATGAGGGGAAATGTTTTTCTCCACTCGCTGGACAGCAGCCATGAATTAGTAATGACCAACAAATTTTCACAAGTACGTGTGTATTTAATCTGCATTGAAAGTCATGTTTACATCCTTTATGGAGACTAAAGGAAGTTTTAACATTGGTGCTGGTAGTGAGGTGTAAACTTCTGTGGCAGGGAGGTGAGGATTTGCCACGTGTGGATGCTCTGCATCCCAGCACAGGGTACCAGCTCAGCCCTCACAACTGACAGGCAGTTTTGTTCTGCATCAGGCTTTGTGACCTTGGCTCACCACCCAAATTAACCTCATCCTGTTTAGGTAGATTCCCCATCTCAGCCCAGTCCAGTAGTATCAGTTGTTTATTTCTGTTTTGAAGATGAAAATGCAGGACCTACATGCCAGCAGGCCAACAGCAAGCTCTCATGCAGGCAATGAGGAGCTCCCAGCTGCTGGAGGAAATCACTAACCCTTTGAGCTTGTGCTCTCCAGTGCTTCCTGAGCAGCACCCGAGACAAATTATCTGTTATCTAAGAGTAAAGGTGCTTATTTCAGTGATTGCTTTATGAATTAATTGTAGCTAAGTCTGCAGTGATTATGTCGGATCACCTACGGAGGCAATTTCCTCTGTCCAGGGGAAACTGAAGTAGAGAATGAGGATCATACAGAGATTAAAGCGTTAAACTGTCATTTGAGACGGCTTAGTTTAATTTCTTCCACAGTCTTCCTTGGACAAACCAAAGTCTCCCACTTCAACCATTTCCGAAACAAATGTGTAAATGTCATCAAATTTGCCTTCTGTGACAGCAAGAAAACATGACAAAAGCTGAGGTGCTGGGCCTATGTAAGTACCTGTCAGAGAGATCCAGGTGGGTGTGCATGAAGAGATTAAGTTCATGATCTTCATCTGCTTTATAGGAATGTAGATTTGGAAGAGCTGTGCTGATGAAGAAGGAGAGTGAGAGAGACATGGGCTCCAGTGATTTGCAGTGGTAAAGCCCCACAATGAGGTCTCCTGATTCTTGTAGTCTTCTTGAAGCAGCAGATTAATTTCCCTGATTCCCCTCTGTTCAGTTACTCCAACCACTTTTCCTGGCGAACAGGCAAACATAAATACTCAACTCTGCCCATCCACTGTTATTTATTCTGCTCTAACTCTGCCCTCACTACCTTTGGAATCTCTAGGGAGGGCAGCAATAGCAGTGGCATCTTCACAGCTGCTCTACAAGTTTCATCTGTACAAAATGTACCATTCATAATGAATGACTTCAATATAAAAATGGGAAAAAAACAGCAAAAAGTTTCAAAAATCTTTTGGGCTTTAAAAGTTTAAGGAAATGATCACTTTTTTTGGCTACATAAGCTTCTTCACAGTACTTCTCTATTTGGGTGGAACAGGATAATCCCCAAACACCACACCCAAGTAATTCCAGTATTTCTGCTAATGTGTGTACACTTTTCTTCTGCAACCTGAGCTAGCATGTTCCCAGCTAGCTCAGGTATTTCTGCATGGCACTTCATGGAATAGACACATCCCAGTTGCCCCTAGGCCAATGCCCTGTCTTACGACTGAAAGCATTTCCTTTTCCTTCCCACCTCAGATTTGCTCTGGTCCTGCTGGAGTTGGTATGCTGGGTGATGGAGGGATAGAGGAAAGGACAAAGGGACTGTTTAAGAAGAAAGGTTTAAAAGAACCTTCCAAAATCCCATGGAATATATGAAAGCAAGATAAAGGAGCATATATATGGGTTGAAGAAGGATTAGCATGCTTGAGGGAATCCTTGAATTTGATTAGTCATGAAAGTGATCTAGAGAAATCTTGAATGGTACAATGAGGAAATGGAAGAAAATTTGAAATGTGCAAGGATGGAGACTCTGGGCACTTTATCAAAAGAAGCATTAAAAAGGAAAATAAAGTGAGTTTCACAGTAGCTTGAATTTTCTGACTAGTATAATGGATTTGACTTGATTTCTTCAACTGGAGGTGCAGTATTGAGGAAACCATGCTCTTGTCTTATGTTTTATGAAAAATAACAATCACCAGAGATGTGGACAGGATTATATTGCATCATACAGCTCTATCATATTTAAGAAAATCCTGGACATGGTATACTAAGCCATAAGTCTTTCTATTTCCTAAAGTGGCTCACCTGACTTCACCTGCCATCTCTTGGAGGAATGTTTCTGGTCTGTCACTAGGACCAGAAGAGGAAAAGTGAATCCAGTCATTGCTTAGGATGAAGACAGCTACATCATGCATATGTTAGCGTCAGGTAAAACTGAACTAGGGGGATCCTCCTCACTCTTCTTGTTTGGAAAACCACAGCCCTCAGATAACCAGAGACACAGTCCTGATAACAACAGAGGGTTTTAAGATTCTTGTGGCCTTCAGCAGCTCTGCTGCCAGAGAAAATCCCTGCTCTTACTGAGAATTATATAAATTGAAACACCCCAGTACTGATTCAGCTTGGCCCCTCAGGGTTAGAGGATTTTTTCTGGAGGTTGCTGTTTCACAGATGCGAGCACACAGACTCTGACTCAGTGGAACCAGGTGTGACACAGCCACTCTGACAGCAGAATTTCTCCTTTCATGATGCTGGGACTCCAAAGTGCTTCCTCGCTCTGGGTGAGCAGGGTGTGGTGTAAGTGGTTTCCAGCCCATGCCATCAGGCCATTCAGAGCAAACAAACACGGCTTCTGGGGGGCTTTGCAGACAGCCTGGCACCAGTCTCGAGCTCTGGGAGCTCAGTGGGGAAATGTGCTGTGGTCTGTCCTAGGAGAAATGACCTTCAGATAGTATTAAGTGAATGGTGGCTTGCACCATAAAAAACACCACAAATATTTTACTACAGCCTGGTAAAAAGGACAAGTTTTTGCTTGTGCAGAAACTGGGATTTTACTGAGCTGAAAATTGAAATATACCTTAGATCAGGACAGTGCTTCACAGTCCCCACAAGTTGTTGTTCCACTGCATCTACCTCTGTAAGCTGCATTATCCAGCTATTTTTTATGTGCTTCATCTTTCTGTTTCTAATCTTCCTCTTTTGTGCACTAATGGTGAGGCAAGCATTTACAATGAACAATACGTTCTTCTCTTAGAAAGATTTTGGCTTCCTGGCTGGATTGATTAGCACATGGATGTCTTTGGGGCACCCAATGACAAAATAGAGGTGCTTGTCTGTGCTGCTAAAACGTACAGTTCATCTGTGACAAAACTCCAGGGAAAAATAACCCAAAACAACCAACAGTCCAACAATGGACTGGTAACACTGCTGGATTTGACTCAGACCTTCAGTGTTCGATGTTAGTCTCTCAGAAAGCAAACATTGATTCAGAGTATCTATTGCAGAGCCAAAAGCTAAACCACATGGTGGGGAGGGCAAAGGGAGAGGTGGAGGCGATTTGCAAATGGAAGACTGTGTGCATTATTCAGGCTTTAACATTGCTTGCATTCATGGAGAAATGCCCTTCAGTTTGGGAAAGCATCACAAGCACAGCTCCTGTTTGGCAGGATGAATGAAAGGCATCTTACAGAATCTGTATGTGAGACCATCAGCCTGACGTCCGAGGCACTGCAAAAGCTCCACTGATAAACCACACCTCTTGAAGGAGACTGGTATCCTTACATCACTGACACAGGCAAAGCCCTCAGATTTGTGCCAATAGAACCTTGTCTACTGTCTGCTCTCCTTGCCAACATTTTCCCCTGTTGCCACCCAGGGGACACAAATACAGGGAACATCCTGGGTTTAAAAAAAAAAAAGGAGAATAAAAAGAATGATTTTGCCATCATTTAAAAGGTAAGTTCATAAGTCTGGGTGTGGGTTCTGGAATTAGTTCACTGGCAGAAACAGAATCCCAGTCATTACATTGCAGTTCTCATCAGTAGCTCTTTGTTTCAACAATGGAGGGCTGTACTGTGGACCCTCTTTTTCTAGGAGGGCATGTTGTAAGGCTTGGAGGAGAAAGGCAACTCAGGCAAGGCTGTGGAGCAGTCTAAGAGGGGAGCCAAGATCAGAACCAGGTCTCTAGGTTCATAGTCTTTTCAGTGCACAACAGGGCCTCTCAAGGTTGTTTTATGCATCTGCAGATGGAATAAAATTAGTTAACAGGGTGTTAAATATTCCTCTGACCATCACTTGTGCCAAACTCCTGTGTTATTCTGAAGAAAAAACCTGGCAGGTCTTCAACATCAAGAAACCCTGAATAGTCACAGGTTATGAGCACACAGTTAGTTGTCATCAAACTGACTGATACTGGTTCTCTAGTGGAGAGGTAGCCATTTTCAGACAAAATGTTTTAGCTACCAGCTTCAATTCTCATAAACATTTAAATACAGAAACTGTTCACAGTCTTTTATTTTATTTCTTTGTGGAGTTACTTGCATGTCTTGAAGTCTCTTCCTGAAGCATTTTGGATCAGCAACCCTTTGAAACACAGACTTGCCAAGTCCATCTTCGGATAAACCTCATCACTCTTAGAGCAGTTGTGTGGGTGTATTTGGAAGCAGTCCAAGGCAAATTCCAGATGAATTGCATAATTCATGTGTAAAATAAAAATATATAGGGTGGGAAGAGTTTGTGGCATTAGAGTAGAAGAGAGGAGGGGGAAAAGAAAGCATGTTAAACATAAATATGTTGTGATCCCACGTCAAGAAAGAGGCTAAACAAAATACTGTGTGTGCAAAAAAGAAAACTGTTTCTTTAACAGCAAAATAAGCTTGAAAGATCAGGCTTCCTCATGTTACAAGATAATTGTTTGTTGTAGGTTGGAAGAGATGTCAGGAGATTTCTAGCTCAACTTTCTGATAAATTCAGGGGCAGATATAAGGTTCTGTGTCCTACTCTCTCCTTCTTTCACCTTTTCAGTTAGTGTCCTGAAATGACACTCCTTAGGGACTTCTCTTGTCCTTCTCAGAACCAAGATGAAGCAAAATATGAAAATCTTCCTTTGGCTGACACAGTTGAAAAAAATCAGTCAGTCATATCCATCTGGGGTATCACCAGTGTAATCCCAGTGAGGCTCTGTCGTGGGACACTGTTGGAGAATGCTCTGAGCGGTCTCCTAGGTCTTCTACATTTGTGGTGGCTTTGGCCTCAGAGGCTTCTGCTTGAGTTAGCCAGATAAGCTGAGAACAGGAGACCAAGTGGCACTTGACACTTTTCTTCCTCACCCATCCTGATAAGAGAGATCACAGTCTGGAATCAAAATACCAGGGAAGTTCTTGTCTCCCCCCTACCTGATTGCCTCGAATGTTCCCGCAGCTTAAATACACATCATCACAATTTGAGAAACACAAGATAGGGAGGAAAGCATGTAGGTTCCAGCTGGGCTAAGGGACATTAACAGATGTATGGTACAAATTATTTCTTAGCACCCTTGCTGTGATTGCTATTTCTGTCCAAGATTTCTAGGCCGGTATGAAGGGATAATTATTCACATAACCATGAGGATTCTGGGCTGAATACGCCAGGACTGTAGTGCCTCTGTGTCCCAAGCACATGCCTGTTTGATGATCTAAGCAGAGGTTGGGTTAGTCAAATTGCAATTTTGAAAACATTCACACACACTCTCGTGCTCCCAAAAATTTTTTTCAAAAGTGCTTGGATGGTATTTTTATGACCTTAAAAAGATGTGATATTCAGGAGCAATATAGCTTTTTTCTGAAAATTGGGCTAGTAGGGCAAAAAAGTCTCAGAGGATTATACACCAGGCTATGTGAAACTCCTGATGCTGTAGGAAAGCTTCTAAGGTCCATGAAGTATTTGAGTGGTATTTGACCATAAACCTCAAACACAGAAGAGTAATGTGTGAGGCATTAACACACTTTGTAAGAGGAGGTTTTTCAGCTAGGATGGGAGTACTAGGGCTCTCACAAAATAAAGAACATTTGGGAAAAACTTACCTTATAAAAATGACTGCTTCTGGAAAGCCTGCCTTCCATCAGAAAAGGCCAGAATCTTATTTTGTAGCTTCTGTTGCTACTATAGTCTCGTATGATTTTTGATAACTCCATGAAAGATGCCTAGTTCCCATTAGTTTAATTAGATTAATTAGATACCTAAGAATCACTTATTTTCACCTTTCAAGTGTTTAAATACCTTTAACAGTCTAGAACATCAAAATTAAGCTGGACAGGCTGTGAACTGTTGTAGGTATCAAGTTGTTATTCTACTATGGCACCAAAACCCTATACCAGTCTGCATTCTGCAGAAGTCTGAAGTCTGAAAAACAGCAACAGCAGCAAACAAAAAAAAACCCCACCAGCCATAATACCAAGGTAATGAAATATCATCAGCTCTTGGAAAGAATTATATTTAAATTTGCAAAATTAGATAACTGATAAAGGAAACTTCTTGGTGCAGGGTTCCTGCTAGGAAACAAGTAGGGTTTTCTACCCTGGAAAATACAAACTGCTCATCAACATATTGTCAAAAAGTCAACAGGAGATAATGATATTGATGCAATTTCATGTCAGTCAATTAGTTATTGTTCCTGCCCTAAACAGAATGATTATTTTCATGTTATGCTTGTTGTTAGATAATAACTGTGGTGACAGATGTCTAGAAATAAGGCTCAGGTGGTTTCCAGGCAGAGCAATTCTGAGCTGTCAATAGAGAATTTCTCGTGGAGGTACTAAATTTAACAATTAATTCACATTATTCTACATGGTATTGTTCCAGTGGTTTTCGGGGTTTTTCTCAGTGTTGTTGTTGCACGTAATTAAGGTTTCTCTGATGCTATTTGAGAACAATAACTGGAAGTTCAGAGAAGTTACTCTTAATTATGTATAGAATAGTGTAATTCCTGTCCCGCTTTGATTAGAGTCTATAAGAGCCCAAAGCCATCCAGGTTAGCCACTTGAACAGAAGGACTTTTGAATTTGAGTCAGATATCTAAAGGTGAATTTGGAGAACTTGCTGTTGATGCCATGAGCATGACTTCTTTACGCGCAATCAAACGTGGTGGCAGTTTCATCACCCAAATTTTGACACTTAACACCCAGCACTGAGTATCCTCGGTATCCAATGCTTTCATTGGATGGTCCCAATGGAGTCCAAATCCACTCTCACACAAGGACCTTACAGCATTTAACTTCTTTTTGCCCCACCTCATCAGTAAAATGGAAGTGCATGTTTGGGTTGGTTTTTTTTTTTCATATATTGGGCTCTTACTACTATGTGCAATATCACTTAAGAGGGTACAAGCCTTTTTGTTCCCTCATAAAAGCAGAGGGAACTCAATACCACTCACCTTTCAGCAAGATACTTCTCTTCCTCATCACTGCTCATATTTATACATTTTTGTGTAATTAGACTGGGAAATTAATGTGTCATGGGTCAGAACTTCCAAACCACAGTGCTCAAACTGAGACAGATCATCGCTGCTTATTTCTCTTTATAATGATTCTCCAGTTATGTAGGGGAGGATTACGTTACTCTTTAATAAAAGCTGTGAAGTCATTCCCCCAAGTCTGACCACATTCTTTTTCTGTAAATGGAAATGGAAGAAGCGTGAGAATTTGAATATGAAAAAACCAACAGATTTGCATTTCTGGGCTTCTACTTCAAGTTCCTCTTTTGATGTTAACTTCTCTTCTGAAAGCTGAAAGGACTGGTTTGTCTAGTCTGTGGTACAGTTTAGTTTGAATTAGAGGTGATTTATTTGGGGGATTTTGATGTGGCTTGTTTCCTATGACCAGCACTAAGTCCTCCAAATTCATTTTCTTTAGATATTTGACTCAAATTCAATGGTCTTTCTGTTTAAAGGGGACAAATCACAGAGATGGAAAAGGAGTAAAGTTTTATATAGTGGTCCTAACATCATTTTCTGTCTTCTCTACTCTCCATCCCTTTACAAAATGGTGTTTGATTCTCAATGACCTGCCAAGACTGCTCCTTATTCCTATCACTTTCCTTAATTTCATGTATATACTGGGAAACATAGTGCACACCTTGGCCAGGCAAATCTCTTATTGAAACCAGTAGAAATATTACCTGAGTAAGGTTGAGAGCAGTTGGTCCTCCACTAGTGACTCAAAGGAAAGGAAAAAAGTCACCAAGAAATCAAAACACCCTGTGTTCTTACTTATTAAAGAGGGAACAGGAGGTTCAGGAAGGTTTAGGTAGGGTTTGGGGGTATTATTTTTAGAAGAAAAACCTAAGTTTGGTGTTGCTGCCAGCATGAGCACATGAAGTTTCAATTTGTGGTTTCTCTTTATGCAGTACATTTTCAAATTGGAATTTAAAACAAAATATACATCTCCCTGTCTGACTGTGTATATAACAATTTGTCATTTCTTGGAGGGAAATTGAAACTATTTTTCGTGTTCAGAAATAATCTTCTGTCCCTTTCCTTCACCTCCCTCCCCCCATCTAACTAACAAATTGCTCTTTAATCTACCTCTGAAGATTTTTAGAACTTTCCTTACTCTTGAAGTAAGGAAAATAGTGACAGGAAATTAATAATTATTGAGGAATGGGGCTATATTTTTATTTCCTGGCCCCTTTGGAGTTAAACATCGAGTTGGAGCTATTTGTCAAAAAGTTGAACACAGCAGTTACCTGCAGATTCATTTTAATGAACTCCATTCAAGAACAATGCTCTCCGAAAATACACATATCTTTATGAGAATAGCAAATCCTCCTAAACCAGAGCACTTGTGCTTTATGCCAGTGCTTGAATAAGGATAAAATCCCTCCCAAGAGAGAGGTCTGGCAGCACAGCTGGTATGTTGACCTTCAAAGCCACAGGTTTTGTTAGCCAGGACATGACCATGGAGCCTTTTGACCACCCCTAAGCTGTGCCCCAGCCATGGGAGGGCCCCCAGTGTCTGACCTGGCTTACCTAATGATGGCCTGGGACCCCTAACAGTGGCACTGGGACCCCTCACAACAGCACTGTGACTCTTAGACAAAGTGTTTGACCCCTTCAAGCTCTTCAGGGTGACCACCGTCATTTCCCAAACCAGCTTCTCACCTTGGCTTACAGCAGCTGTTGTTTCTCAGCTCCAGCCAGGATAAAGGTGGGCACAACACACCAGGATTCCCTTCTCCATCCCACTCCGTGCCATTTCACCTGAACTAAATAATCTTTCTGCTCCACCTTTGAAGTTAGGACTCTTCCCTGAGCCTGATTTTGATGCATTCTACTGAGCCCAGGTGTCTGAGAACATTCAGAAGGCAGTACTGCATCAGGTCAACGATCTTCCTTACACACTGTACTACTAACACTTAAAAATGGATAAAAAATTTAAAACTAATTTTAAATGGATGCCTAGGGAAGCATACAAAGACCAAAAAAAAATATTATTGTGTGTCCCTGCAAATTCCTCGAGCTCTAAGGCTTAGTGGCTTATGGATTTTCTGTCACTGGCTACTGCTCGTGTAGTAAATATAATTGGTTGGTTTTCCCCTCTATGATCTATTTGGTCTGGTCACTTTTTGATGCTCTGTCGATTTTTAGCCTCCCCAACATCCTGTGGTAAAGAGATGCACAGTTTAACTCAGTGTTGTATGAGGAAATGCCTCTTCCTCTTGGTTTCAAACCTGCCACCTATTAGTCTCATGGTTGACTTCCATGAATCTTGTACTAGAAGATAAGCAGCCTTTCATTTCCTAATATTTTTCTCTACATCTCTCTCAAGTTCATATATCAGTGGTGATTATTTCCTTTGTATGGGTGCCATACCCTACTCTGAAATCTTCTTTATAATTTTTCTAGGTCTGTATTGGACAATACAAGGTTTTAGATAGCTGTAATTAATATTTTTATGAGACTTAGCTCTATAGCTAGAAATACCATACTAGATTTTGGATAAGACCACTTCTTTGCTGCTTTTTTATTTGAGATCTGAAGAGGGTGGGTGTACCTGGTTGTTTGTTTGGGTTTTTTTTTAATTCCACTAGCTGTTCTAATAAGATATATCCATTTACAGGTCTTGTTTGTCTACATCCCCTTGCAACTACAGTAGAAGTTTTACCACATAGTTTTTAAGGTGGAGAGTCTGGACTCGTGTACACTGCTGGAGATGTGTTTGTGCTATAGATTTACAAAGTGGCATAAGGATTTTTTCCTTTTTGTTTTCCTTTCCAAGTAGCTCTTGAATTCAAACAGAGGAGATTTTTTTTGACTGCTACAGAACATAAAGTTGCTTCTTACAGAACTGCCTGCCATCCTTCCAAGGTCTTCTTCCTAAAGGGTAACAGCTAAGAGCATATCTGAAGAGCCTGATAGTATGTGTGTTAATTGAGGAGGCTTTTTTCCTTAGGTGCTTTACCTCTGATTTATCAACACTGAATTCCATCTGGAATTTTTTCATCAGTATTGTGAAGCTGATTTATTGCCTCTGCATGTCTTCATAGTGAACTTTCATTTTTAGCCTGAGCAGTCCTGTCTGGGCTGGTGAGCAGGGTTTGTGCTTTCAGACATGGAGTTCCTTCATGTACATAAACATGTGCATGTTGCACAGCTCAAGCACCAACAGGCTTGGAAAGCCCCCTGGCAAACATTCAGGAACTGACCATTATTTCCTACTTGTTGTCTCTCCTCTTTTACCCAGGTGTTAAGGTCTTACCTATCTCACAGCAGGCTCTCTAGCAGGCTTTGCTCAGGGGCTCTGTTGATTGCGTTTAAGAAATCCAGTTAAACTTTGTCAACAAATTCTCCTTTGCCTCGCTGAATCCCTCAAAGAACACAGTGGATTTCTCTTCCTGCCACAGAAGCTATTTGGATTATTCCCACATAAGTTAATAAAGGTTATTTTCTCATGATTCATGATCTTTTTCTTTATTATAAGCTCTACCACTTGCTTGGTACCGAAATTTGTATGTTTCTACTTGAAGAGTTTTAATAAAAGGCAGGTTTAAATGAGAGCTCCAACTCCACAGCCAAAAGATCCATTATTTCCAACTTGCTTTTCTTTAGAACCCATTTAATGAACAATACATGATGCTGACAATTTCTCAGGATCCTGATACTTCTTCTTTGTCCTTAGATTTGAGGCAGACGAAATATGCATTAAGGCCTCATGGAGAATAAATATGGAAAATAAAAACTCATTTCTTTTTTACTCTGTTGCTTTTTCACATTGCTACTTTCACAATTTCACTGCCTGCTGGTCTGCAAAATCTCTCCAAGGCATTCATAATATAGCTAGGTAATTTATTATTGTTCAATTTTTATGCCTTTTTTAAAGGTGATTCCAAACTAATTTTCAGATTTCTCTTTTTAAATATGCATATTTCATAGAATC